>JAIGNY010001689.1:0-452500 GCA_020152595.1 Chiridota heheva | reverse complement strand
CCCATAACTGTGACTGTTCGAGATCAGTTTCAACAAGGAATTGCGCGGTTCCACAGAAATTGACACTCTAGATACTCTGTATCTTCACCAATGAATACTCACAAGAAAAATATATTTCGTCATCACACCAGTGCTCAAATGGGTATCACACAATTATCTCAACATCACACAAACAAGCTGTCAACCCATTTCATTCACATCAGTTACCTTCATACTTGATATTATCACTCTAAGGGTCACGTTCTCAACATCACACTATAATTGATGTGGTTGTTGTTGGTACCACTGGCTGTTCGGCCACTGGAGTAAGTTCATCTGGTGCCAAGGGTATCCCACGGTGGGCAGGTACAGTAATTTATGCCATTGTTGGGATGATCCTGGGAACAGACTGCTTCTACTATCATAGAGAGCATCAACCTGTGGGTTGTGGTACTGCTGAACACCTGGTCGGTCATATTGCAATCTTGTAACAGGACGCCGGTTCCTCGTGGGGTGTGTGTTTCCACGGAATTCTTCATTTGACAGGATAGGTCGCTCTAGGTCTGGTGTCGAGGAAGTGTAAGAACTCCTTCCTCTGGTGGCAGTAGGGTGTTGCTGGTTACTACTTGCTTGATTTTCAGTGCCATTAAACACCATGGTGTTAGACTCTGAGGGTGGTTCTTCATGCTGATCTGGTGAAGAGTCAAATGCACGTCCTTCTTGGTCTCCTGGAATTCTGGTGCTCGGTGATGTAAGGGGGGAAGGGATCTCCAATTCACTGTCTACTGCACTACAACTTTCTGTTGCTGCTGCCTTGGTTATCGTGGGTTTAGAATTGATCACCTGTTGAGCTTCTGCTGGGTTATTCCTAAACGGAGGAAGAGATTCCAGCTGAATGAAGTCACACGGGAGAAGGAGATTACGATGAACCACTCGAGGCCTTCCATTTCCCTTTTCGGGTTGCACTTCGTAAACGGGCGAGTCTGGATTCATCTGTTTCACAACCACATGTACAGCATCTTCCCAAAAGGATTTTAACTTGCTTGGACCTCCCAAATTGGCAGAGTTGCGCACAAGGACCCTATCGCCTACTTGAAGACCTCCACAGTTTGCTTTCTTGTCGTAATAAGTTTTGTTTTTGACCCCTGATTGTTTGGTTCTCTTGCTCGCAAGAGCATAGGCTTCTTTCATTTGATTCCTCCATCTTTCAGCAAGTTCCGTGGGGTTCTTGGCTGTGGGCTCGTTCGAAGAAAGTCCAAACATGAGATCAACTGGGAGTCGTGGTGATCTTCCAAATAAAAGGAAGAATGGGGAAAACCCTGTGATGTCGTGGCGCGTACAGTTGTAAGCATGTACAACCTTGTTCAGGGAGTCCTTCCAGTTTGACTTTTGTGACTCTGGTAGTGTACGCAACATGGATAGAAGTGTTCGGTTGTAGCGTTCAGCCTGTCCGTTCCCCTCTGGATGATAAGGGGTTGTGCGTGATGACGAAATCTTTGAGTATTCGTGTAACTTCTTGAAGAGTCTATTCTGGAATTCCCACCTTGGTCATGGTGAATCCGCTGTGGGAATCCAAACCTCAGAATAAAGTCATTGAAAATGTTGTCTGCCGCTGTCTTGGCTGACTTGTTACGGGTGGGGTATGCTTGGCTAAACTTTGTAAAGTGGTCGGTAATCACGAGTATGTATTCAAAGCCACCACTGCTTCTCTCCAAGTGCAGGAAATCAATGTTGATCAGTTCAAATGGTTGGCTTGTAGTGATTGGTGATAAAGGAGCTTTGTTTTGTCTATTTGGTTTCTTCTGCATCACACATGGGCAAACTTTCATAGTGAAATGCTCAATATCTCTTTGCATTTTTGGCCAGAAGAATCTGTCTCTTGTCAGAGCCGTCACTCTCTCAGATCCCAGATGTCCCATTTCCTGGTGAAGTTCCTTATACACTAAATGGCGGAAGCATTTCGGGAGCACTAACTGTTTTCGCACTGTTGTCTGCCTGTAAAGGATACCATTGTCGTCCACCACCAGCTTCTTCCATTCACGCAACAAATTTGATACACTTTTTGGGAGTTTTCTAATATTCCTTGGAGACGGTCTTTTGTTCTCATTCTTGAATCCCAATACTGGTCCAATGACTGGGTCATTGCGTTGAGCTTCCAAAATATCCTTGCGGGTAAAGGATTCAATAGGTGGAGCACCAGCTAGCTCTGGGATGCTTGGATTAACGGTGACTGCCTCAATCCAATCAACCTTTCCATCTCTCTGGGCCATTACTGCTTCTATCACTGCCGACATCTCTGCAGGAGAAACTTCTTTTGTGCATTGATCTGAGAAGTTGTCAATATTTCTTGGTAATCTAGACAAAGCATCTGCTTCTTTATTGACTTTCCCTGGAAGGTAACGAATTGTGAAATTATAATCTGATAGCTGGGCAACCCACCTTTGGCCAGTTGCATTGAGCCGTGCTGAGGTCATGACTTATGTAAGAGGGTTGTTATCTGTGAGAACTGTGAAGAATGGTGCATAGTACAAATAGTCGTGAAAGTGTTCTGTAACAGCCCATTTGAGAGCCAAGAATTCCAGCTTTCCGGAGTGAAGATGATACATTTTTTCCGCAGCGGATAGTGTTCTGGAGCCATATCCAATCACCTTCATATCATTTCCTTGCTTCTGGTACAAAATAGCTCCGAGGCCTTCATTTGACGCATCCGTATATAACACAAATGACAGGGAGAAGTCTGGGAAGCCCATGATTGGTGGTGTAATCTTGTAATCAATCAGCTTACCCAATATTTGCCTGTGCCCTTCAGTCCACATTACAGGAGATCTAGACGGTGTTTGGTTGTTACGTTTTGTTCTGTTAATCTTGACGTTTTTCTTGCATTGTCTTTCAGGTATTGTTGCAACTTCGGGATCAGGTTTCCTCAACAGTTCATACAAAGGTTTGGCTATCTTTGAAAAATTTGGAATGTAACGACGGTGTGAGCCTATAAGTCCCAGAATTTGTCGCACTTCGCCAACTGTTTTCGGTGTTCTGTCTTTCAGAGCCACTAGAGCTTCGACATCGCTGGAATCTGCTCTGTACCCTTCAGCTGAAATGATTCTTCCAAGATATTTCACTTCTTTTTGGAACAATTTACATTTGCTTGGGCGGAGTTTCATTCCATATTGTCTCATCCTTTGGAGTACCGTTCGTAATCTTTCAACCTGTTCCTCGAAAGTAGAGCTGTACACTAGTACATCGTCTAAGTAGGTGATGCAAATGTTGTGGTTCAATCCTTCCAGTGTGTTTTCCATACATCGCTGAAATACAGCAGGTGCATTTTTTAAGCCAAATGGTATGCGGACCCACTCATAAAGTCCCCATGGAGTAACGAATGCTGTGAGTGGTCTGCTACTTGGATGCATGAAACCCTGATGGTATGCCCTACCTTGGTCGAGTGTTGAAAACCAAGTGTTGCCTCCTAGGGAATTCAGAACATCCTGCACCCTTGGTATCGGTTGTCGGTCTGGAATGGTTTTAGCATTTAAGCCTCTGTAATCAACACACAGCCTAAGATTTCCGTCTTTCTTCCGAACACATACAAGTGGTGAGGAATAGGGCGACTGTGATTTTGCAATCCAACCCCTATTGATTAAATCAATCAAGTAATCTCGCACTTCTTTATGGAGGGGACGAGGTATTGATATATAGTTCTTCTGGACAGGCTGGTTATCCGTTAGTTGTATGTGCATCTGAAGATTCTCGATACAACCCAAATCACTATCATCACGTGCAAATGCCTCTGACTCTTCTCTTATCATTTCCTGAGCAATTCTTTGTTGCTCTTTGTTCAAATTTGTTAAGTCAACCGGTGGGTCCCACTGTCCCTGGGTGGTGTTTACATCGACAGAGCAGATATTTGCTGTCTCTACCTCTGGAATTTCCTTTGACAACCCGGGAAGAACAGTTTTTACTGACCGCAATGTCCCAAGTACTGTTCTTGCAGGAAGTACAATTTCATGGTTGCTGTCATTACTAGAAGCTATTGTGATGGTACAGGATAAACCTCTAGGAATATCAACAAGTGTTTCAAAAATCTCAAGTCCTGCCGGCCATGGATGGGAGAGGTCGGGTTCGAACATGGCAGTCAGACTCTTTGGACTCCTCGTGTATACATGGCATTTCAAGAGATATGGTTGCCCCTTTGGTATTTTGACTGGCATCCGTGGTGATCTGACCAACGCAATGTCATCATTAGCAGTTGACAAAAAATTGATAAGAGGTTTTATATTGGTTGGTGCTACATTCCTGAAGGTATTCCTCATTGCAGATAGGAGTATGGAATCTTTACAGCTGTTCTGCATCAGTAATTCACTGATGACGTTGAATCCTATGATGGGCATGTCCATGGGTTCCCTCGTTATCAGAATGGGTACAGTGAGTGTCGGAGTGTGTTCCTGATGAGATGCTAGCTGGAAAGTGGCTTCAATGTAGCCCTCGTAAGGCAACTCCATTCCATTCGCCATTCCTAGTTGCAAATCTTCTTCTAGCAGTTCCTTTACTGGTCTAATATTTGCCTTTGACGTAGTTTGGAGGAGCCAAGAATATGGGATAATAGACACTTGAGCGCCAGTATCCCATAATGCTTCTGTAAGTTTACCATCAAGGAGACACTGAACTACACACTTCTTTCCAATGAGTTTAGTAAGTTTTGCATCTTGCTTTGGGGTGAGGACATCTCCTGTCAAACATGTACACACAGATACTCCTGTTAGTCCGGGGAACATTCCATTCACTAGGGCGACACCCGATCCCCTTGGGGCGCCCTCTGTCCGTTTCCCTGTCTGCGTTGCTTACAACCTCTGGCTATGTGGTCATCCTTACCACAGATGAAACAATGTCTGCATTCATCCCCCTTGCCTTGTTCTCTACAGGAGGGACAACCTCTCACTCTGCGCCTAGACTGTTGTCCAGGAAAATAGTTGCTTTTCTGCGGTTGGAGCGCAGCGAGCTCAGCTCTTACAATTCTTGTAATTTCTTCAGATATTTCACTTAGAGCCTTTTCTGGAAATGAGGCATGAGGGGTCGTTTCAACAGGACACACTTTCATTTTCTTGGTCCCCTTTTCAAGCTTCCGGGTCCTTACCTCCTCTTGGCTGGAAGCTAGTTTCACAGCCTGAAGAAGTTTCTCATCGGTTGTCTCTGTATCCTGAAGCAATGGCTTAAGGTCTTGTCTAATATTGTCATTTCTCAAACCTGTTTGAATGGAAGTAAGGAGCATCTGTTGAACTAATGTGGGATCGTACACAACAGTTGAATTAGGATTGCCATCTGCAGTGAGAATTTGTTGTTTGATATCAAGGACCCTTAGCAGGAAACTGTAAGCATCCTCACTGGCAGACTGGGTTGCCGTGGATAATTCTTGATACAGCTCTGTGGTGTCTTTTTCCTTGCAGTAAGATCGTAGAATTTGAAGCAGGGCCGTAAGTAACAAATCTGGTCTCCTTTCAAGATAATTCTTAAGGTCCCCTGGGGCAATGGACCTAATGACTTCATCTTTAATTACCTTGTCAGGATAATTTTCTCTCAATCCTGCTTCGATTTGATAGTTCAAATTACCAAAGGAAAGTTTGTCTGTTTGATTTGGGAGCCCAATTTGTCCTCTGATTCTGAATTCTCTTCGAAGGAGCAATGGCGCTGGAGTTTGTGTGATTAGGGTATTAATGGGCGAATCCTTTTCTTTCTTTACATCCTTACCACCATCTTTTGTTATGATTTTGGACACTATTCCCCTTACATTCATTACGTACTCCAGAGCTTTTTCCTCTAACCTGGAGTCTATTTGCTTTTCTACATGCTCCACAATTGCCTTATGTAGCTGTCTACGACTCCTACCTGTCACGGTGGTGCCCTCCTCATCCTGGATCTGAAGCAGCTTGCATACCTCTTTCAGCTGTTGGGCATCCAAAGTGAGAATTTCTCCCTGTAAGGTCAAGACCTCATCATCTAGGGCCATTGTTAGCTAGGGGATAGCTCTTGTAGTCTCAATCATTCCTCTGAAGGAATAGTCCGGTCATCATCCCCAGGGCACTCTGCCAACTGCAGTCCTGGCATCCCCTGATTCGCAGTCAGATGCCTTGTCCTGGCAGGGTCGCCAAATTGTAACCCTTCTGTCAGATAAAAGAAAAGAAAATCCACTTGTAATAATAATAATAATAATAATTGTATTTTTTGAAACAGGTATACCAAACAGGCTCAATGGTTGTTTCAGCTAAACAAATATAAGATCAAAAACCATTTTGATACAAACAGTAAGAGAACAAAACCCCATTTTTAAAAAGATACAAGCAGGATAAAGTTACAAGTTCCATACTGCTGACTTGTATTTCTTGAAACAGGTGTGCCAGCAGGCTCATTGGTTGTTTAGCTATATATATATCATTCCATTTTGCAAAGGGTTCTTATTGGAATTATACCCATTTTTTATTTTAGATTATATATATATATATATATATATATATATATATATATATATATATATATATATATATATATATATATATATATATATATATATGTATATATGTGTGTGTGTGTGTGTGTGTCTGGGTGTGTGTGTGTGTGTGTGCGCCACCCGTGCAGGTGCCTTTTTTGGCACAATTTTCGTAGTGCAGGTGTCTTTTTTTTACTCTAAAAAAATGTATATAAGAATTGTACTAAAAATATATATATATTTTTAGTTAAACAAAATTGTCTTTTTACATCATTTTTGTAGTGCAGGTCCCAAAAAAGAGGTTTTACTGTCTTTTTTTTGTACTGTTGGTCCATTTTTACAATATTTTTGTTGCATACTTGTACTGCATGTATTAAAATTGACTTCTTTCATACTGCAGGTATTAAAATTGTATAATTTCATGCAGTTACCGAAAAAAATATGTCACACTGCTGGTATGTTTTTCGGTTAGTGGGCTGCACACCCCTACCACTTTGAGTATGAAGTGCGCCCCCCCCCCCCACTCTCCATCCCTCCTCATCTTCCTGGCTAGAAGTATTCATTCTTCCCTTCAGTGATGTGCTTGGCATTGAAGAATCCTAACTTTCTCCCACAGTTATAAACAGTGCTACCATCCGCGATAATTTTGATACAATATCAGCCCCAAACACCGCCTTAATTTAAAGACATAAGCTGCACGTGTAGAGACAACATAGCTAAATTGCTTTACAATTAAAAAACCACCACAGAACTCTGCCTATTAGCAAAAGAATTCATCAAATCGGTTAATCATTGACCATTTTACAGCGTTTTAAATTCTGGCAGGTATCAATATGCAATTTTGGGGAAAATGTTTTAATGTATTACAGAGTGACCTTGTTATTTTCTTTTGTATTTTTTTTTTTTTTAATGTCTATCATAATTCTCAATTTTTTGAAGTGAATGGGAATATTTTGACCAAATTGTTTTAGTCTTTACTGTACCCAAATCAAATTGTAGCAGGAATATCTTTCCATAATTTTTAGGAGAGAAATTTAAAGAATTCCATTAAAATGTTGAGCTGTTCGCCCAGTCATATATCAGTGACAAGTTTGGCATAAATCAGAAACGGAATAATCAGCCATTACTAAAAAAGAAAAAGGTTTTTTTTCTTCTCTAAAATTGTCTGATTACATTACTCAATTTACCAGAAAATTGCTGCATGTCCATATACCTTAAATGATGGACAAGCGTGTAAATGCTCAAATTACATAGGAAAACGCCGCGGTAGTAGCCATGATACAGTGATTATCATAATAAAAAATGCAACATACGTTTTCATAATACGGTTATTTAGCCAATTCAGACCATCTATTATTGTCAATACCCTTCGTATTAAAATTGGTCGAGCGGGCGGTAGTTAATCAGATTGTTTCTCAAGGCAGGATAGGACTGCCTTGAATCACTTCTCCCTGTGTTTACAACAATGGTGAATTTATCTCTCAGAGATGGTGCAGAACCTAATAGTTGGAAGAATGCAACTATTGTCCCTCTGCCAAAGAAAGCAGGATTGGAGTGTTGATTTTCCAACTACAGACCTGTGAGTAATTTGACCTCTGTATCAAAATTGGTCGAGCGGGCGGTAGTTGACCAGATTGTTTCTCACTGCTCACAACATGCTCTCCTTCCAGATTGTCAGTCTGCTTACAGAAAAAACTACTCCACAGAGACAGCCTTGATGAAAATTCTCAACGATATTATGTTAAATATGGACAAACAACGATGCACACACTCTTGTTTTTTTTTTTTTGATCTGAGTGCGGCATTTGATACCGTAAACCACAGCACTCTCCTCAACACACTTCACTCTCAGTTTGGAATTGCTGGTGACATCCAACAATGGCTCATATCCTATCTATCGTCTAGAAAGCAACATGTTTTTGTAAAAGGTGCTAGATCCAAAAACTTTCCGTTGAACTGTGGCGTACCTCAAGGCAGCTGCTTGGGTCCCATATTATTCTTGTGTTATGTTTCTCAACTCTTCAGTATTGTGTCAAAGCATATTCCACAAGCCCATAGCTATGCTGATAATACTCAGCTTTACTGTTCATTCACTGCCGGCTCTATCTCAGAGAAAGTGGCAGTCGGGGCAATGTAATCTCTTATTGCTGAAATAAGGTCTTGGATGGTCAAGAACAATCTCATGATCAATGACTCCACTACTGAATTTCTTCTAATTGGCACTCGTCAGCAATTAGCTAAAGCTGGAGTCCAATCCATCAAATTTGGTGATGCTGAAATAAAACCATCTGTTAGTGTAAAAAATTTGGGTGTTTATTTGGACAATCATGACATGTCTATGAATATTCATATTGGGAAAGTTTGTTCCAAAGCTTATCACGGTCTTTATAACATTCGTCAGATTGCCAAATATTTTAATGTAGATTCCATGAAAACCCTTATTAATGCTTTTGTTATAAGTCACATCGATTATTGTAATTCACTTCTTGTTGGACTACCTGATTATCAACTTTACAGAATTCAATGAATACTTAATGGTGCTGCTCGGTTGATTTTCAGACTACCAAATTTTCTCATATTAATGCTGAATCTGAATCTGAATCGGTTAAGTCGGCAAAAATCCTCCAAGAGGACATAAACGCCACAGCCGAGCGTACAAAGTATGAGTAAAAAATAAAAAGAATAGAAAAATAAAACTAGTTAGCAATACAAGTGTTAGTAAGTTTAGCTTTGAAACAGTTGAGACTTGGTGCATGTACAATGTCTGACGGTAAAGCATTCCAATCCTTTAGTGTGTGAGGGAAGAAAGAGTGTTTATATACATTCTTTTTAGCATAGGGAACCTGGAAATTAAGGTCATGATTATTTCTTGTATTAGTTCTGGCGATGGGGATGAGTTCATCTTTATTGATGGCGACAAGATTGTTATTGATTTTGTAGAGCATATGTAGCCGGGTGTTGTATCTTCTTGTTTTTAGCAGGGGCCAATCTAATTTATGAAGCATGTTTTTTACACTAGATTTATAAGAGTAGTCTGCCCTACAGAACCTGGCTGCTCTCCTTTGAATAGATTCAAGTTTATCCACATCGCACTGGTGATGGAGGTGTCAGACTGCTGATGCGTACTCAAGTACTGGCCTGACTAGAGCTTTATAAGCAGTGGATTTAACGTCGGTGGGACAGTTTAAGAGGTTACGTTTTAATAGGCCAAGTACAGAGTTAGCTTTCTTGGTTATGTTATGTATATGTTTATCCCATCTAAGTTTATTACCAATTTCAACACCTAGGTATGGGTGGGAGTTGACATGTTTTAGTGGCTGGTTGCATAAGGTATACACAGGTGATATAAAGCATTTCTTAGAGGAAATTGACAAGATGCAGCATTTAACATTTTAAAGGGGTTGAAATTCATTTGTCATTTGTTTTGCCATTGTTCAAGTTTGTTAAGGTCATCTTGGAGCATTTGTTGGTCAGAGGGGTTATCAATTATTCTGTACACAAGGCAGTCATCAGCAAACAGTCTAAGTATGCTGTTTATATTATCAGGGATGTCATTTACTTATGAAAGGAAAAGTAATGGACTCAAAACAGTGCCTTGTGGTACACCGGATAAAACCTGTTTAGAATCAGATATTTCACCATCACAGACAACACGCTGGATGCGGTTGTTGAAGAATGATGCAAACCAGGCCAGGAGATTTCCATCAATGTCATAGGCGTAAAGTTTGGATAACAGGCGCTGGTGTGGGACTTTATCAAAGGCTTTTGAGAAGTCAAGAATAGCCATAGAGACGTTACTGTTTTGGTCAATTTGTTTAGAGATCTCATTTATTGTTAAGAGGAGTTGTGTTTCAGTCGATCTTTTTACACGGAAGCCATGTTGTAAATCAGTTAAGATATTATGCTCATCAAGGAATTTCATCACATGTGAGTGGATTATATGCTCAAGGATTTTACTACAAACGCAGGTGAGGGAAACAGGTCTGTAATTAGCTGGGTTTTGTTTATCCCTTTTTTTAAAAACGCTACATATGTTTGCTTCTTTCCACTTGTTAGGGATAGTACCATTATCGACAGAGGTTTGAAAGAGATCAGTTAAAATTTCATAGAGGTCATCAGCGTGTGTTTTTAGAAACCATGATGGTATTTGGTCAGGACCTGAGGCTTTATTGGGGTCTAGGTTATGCAGTTGCTTTTTGACACCTTCTGGGGTAATTATAAGTTGGTTTATTTTGCTGTTGGTGAGTGGCTTAGTTACAGGGATTTGGGAGGAGTTTTCTTCTATGAAAACACTGAAAAACTGGTCATCTAGAATGTTAGCTTTAGTTTTACTGTCACTGCAGAGTTTACCATTATTTAGTAGATCAGCCACACCCACAGAGTTACTTCTTAATCTTTTGATATAGGACCAGAATGCCTTTGGGTTTTCGTTAAGTGAGTTTTTAAGTTTATCACAGATGAAGGTGTTTCTAGCTTCTTTGAAGTTTTTACGGACAGCCTTCCTAAAGCTTTTATAGGTAGTCCAGTCATCGGATTGTTGATTAGTCTTAGCTTTTTTTAAACAGTTTATGTTTTTTCCTGCAGAAACGGCGTTGGATACGGGTGAACCAGGGCAGATTTAGTTTAGCTGAGGTGAATTTGTGAGGCGTGCTTTTATCAATAATCAGTTTAATTTCCTGTTCAAAGAAATTCCATTTTTCATCAACATTAATGAAGTTATTGAATTGAGTATAATATTGCAGTTTAGATTTGGTCAGGTCTTCTTTTATTCGTTTTATGTTAGTTTTTTTCTTTAAATAGATTTTACGTTTAGGCAACTTTATACGAGGAGGGGAGATATTTAGGGTCAGTTCAACAATATTATGGTCACTTATACCGGGAATGATATTAGCTGAGGTAACAGCTGGTGAATTGTTAGTAAAAACAAGATCAAGGATGTTGTTATTTCTGGTGAGTGACTGCACCATTTGTGTGAGATTGAATGAATTGGTCACTTCAAGAAGAATTTTGGCTGCTTCGGAGGAAGCGTTAGTTCCTGAAATAATGTTTTGACTCCAGTCAATGTTAGGTTGGTTGAAATCACCAGCAAGAAAAACATTGTTTTTGTTAGCATTTTTACCAAGCTTTTGAAGGGTTTTTTTCAACTCAAGTAGGCTAGTGAGATCATTGTGACTGGGTAAGTGCAATAAAGGCCTTGCTCCAAAATATTTATGTAAAATGGTAGTTGAAAAACCATCCCGCTATGACTTTCGTTTCAAGTCCCTATTTGTTCCCCGTATTAAGCATACAACTCTTGGCGAAAGGGCCTTTGCTTATAAAGGTCCTTGGTTGTAAAACTCACTGCCAACTGAAAACAAATGTATTGATAATGTATCCCTGACCTCCTTCAAAATTAAGCTTAAAACTTTTTTGTTTAAAAAGACATTAATCTAATGTGCAGCTTGATCTATTGTATTTCTATTTATGTTGTCATTTCTGTAATCTTATTTTTGTTTTCGTATCTAATTTCCTTGTATGTAAAGCGCTTTAAATGTTTTTACAAAATTAGCGCTATATAAATCTATGTATTATTATTATTACCCTGAAAACATTGATTACTGTGAGGCCTATCCGCAATCAATATGAAAAATACCTTTTTGCTACACTTTAAATCAAAACAGTCCATGCTTATTTCTTATGAAACTTATTATTTAGCAGTTGCTAAGCAATGAACGGTAAAACAGTTTTAACTCAATAAAGCAAGATTTTTGTTCTGTGGAAAGAAAATGAAAATCTAAACCTATTGCTATCAGCTGATTAGTGTAGGCTAATAATTTCATTTTCGCAAAGATGATTTTTTGTTGTAGTATTGCAAGTGTTCATGACGTCATCATTATAAATCTCCATGGCAAGTAAACACTGTCTGTGTGCGTTCGGAATTCCGAAGACAAAATTAATAACTGAACTGAAAAGTCCGAGGAAAAATCAAGATTTACAGTTGTGGTGGACACTGGAATACGATATTATGGTGATTCTGATCATTGTTTTGCTTAAATTATAACATATTTGTTTGGTTTCAATGTAAATTTCATTCAGTTCTTGTAAAATCGAAATAATTTAACGGAGTATTGGACGAGAAGGTAGTGATCAGCAATGTACATAACACTATCCATAGCAGTTGCGCGATTATTTTGGAACAGAGCATTAGAATCAAGCCAAGAGTCCAAGACTAACTGTTAGTTAGCCTATTGTCGCAACCCACGTACACGCATGCTATCACTGGGACATTTATTTTGTGTACGTAGGTTGTTGCAGATAACGTGTTTCCAATTCGAGTGCAAAATATATTTTCCAAAACGGGGTAACTTCACTTGGGGCCTACTAAGTTTGCGCACAGTCTCGTGGGATTTCACCTTCTTCATTTAATTACCCAAAAAAATGTTTATTAGTTGCCTTTAAACAGAAGAATTTTGCCAAAGTAAAATCCGCCGAAAGTTTGTTGATCGCCATGTTTAAAACTTTCGTTGAGTGTGACGCCTGCAGATTTGTACTCAGGGCTTCTTGGAATTATTTTTATGTGCGGTATCTAGGCCTATGTGTTGTCTTTAAAATCAGCAAATAATTATTCAACCTGTTTCTGTTTTAGCGCTGTTTTAACGAAAGTGAACGATAAGTTGTATATCTTTGCATAATTCAAATCATTTTTCTACTTGTATTTCCATGATAATATGATGAAAATTAAAAACGGACCCTGCATAGAATTTGCAATTATACACTTTGTTGTATGACTCACCCCTACTATCCTCGGCAATGGGTGGACAGAACATGTACATTGACGCACCCCTCAGTCACTTAGGTGACTGACATATTTTGTAAAATGACTTACCCTACAAAGTCAATGGGTCTGAAGTAAATTGACCCACCCCAGAGTTACTCTGGTGACTGACAATTTGGTACAATGAGGCATATGTGAGTCTCTATTTCATATGTCAATGACTCACCTTTGGCTGACATTGCCGGGGGTAGTAGGGATGAGTCATTTCACACAAAATGTCAGTCATGTACTGTAAGTGACTGAGGGGTGCATCAACGTACATGTTTTGTTCACCCACTTTGGTGCAATGACTAACCTTGTCTGGGGGTGTAGGGGTGAGTCACACAATTGACATGTGCATAACCTCCAAAACAGTATAAACCGCTGGTTTTGATAACAGCTGTACCCGATACGGGTATATCTTTTCATGATTTTAAGATACCTTCATGAAACAAATAATACCATACTCTTTGATAAAATATACTATCATTATCATTAATTACAGTACTTCGGTTTGGCTAGTATATTTTCTAGTTATTATACTCATCCCTTCGTATGGTTGACATTCGGATTGCCGTATGAGGGCTGTTCTAAATTGTATACAATTCCTTGGTTTTTTAAATTAACACATTGTAGAAAATTGATGATTTAAAATTAATTTACTTTTTGGATATTCTTATATCAATTAGTCTAAATATTACACTTTTCCTAAAAGAACTTTTCCTAAATCTGACCTGTTTAGCACCATGACGGGATGAATTTCTCCGTTTCTATCTTATGGTCGCCATTTTTGTTAGTCACCGCACATTTGTGATCAACTATTCAAACATTCGCAAATAAGTTTTAGGATGTTCTACTAAACCGCAGGTTGATTTTTTGCTGACAATATTTTTTTGGTTCGTATAATTGTATTAAATAGTTTTAGTATAAAAACTGTGTGCGAGAATAAATGAAAAAAACATCAAGAAATGTTTAGATTATATACAGTTTTAAATGAAATGTACTTTATAAGTATTGTTTTAATTTTTTTCCTCAAATAATCTAAAACATATTACCCCCGCTAAAATGTTATAGCCCTGATAGCAGTGTTTTGAACTATATTTGAATATTTGTGTTGGCATTGTTATGCTCCGAGTGCTCATAGTGGTTTTTTCATTTACCATGCACAACATTGCTCCTAAATTACAATGGTGACAGTGCCTCCATCATCCTCTTGACGGGTTAGATACACTATTATTCTACGGCAGCAGTGACCAGGCTCTAAGCATCCTTTCTCATCCAAATTGAACTATACAGACATTTATTCATAAACTCAGTTGAAATGAACAGGTTTGACAGGGATTCCAGAATTTTCAAAAATCCAAAATGAATTACGATTACAATTCAGTGATTATCACAAAGACAGAACTTTAAAAGAGTATTCTAATAAAACTCAAATAAGGTCTTGTCAATTAAGTGCGTTATTGCAGAATAACTGCAGATAATAATTGCAGATCAACCCCGCAGCATACTTCAGACTCTGATGTCTGACAATTATATGACAATAAGTACAAGGCCTAGTAATGTGAAGACATTGCCCAAGTTAAGCGATTGTATTTTAGGGTTTTGTATTTTTAGACTGCTACAAGCTCCGAGCTCCACAGTGAGAAGGGACTAATTTGCCTTTCAAAACCCAAGTTAAACGTTTGTATTTTTAGATTGCTGTGAGCTCCAAGTTCCGTAGTGAGAGGGGATCCATTTGCCTTAAAAGTTTAATTCAATATCCAAGTTTTACAATTTATTTTTTGATTGCTCAGAGCTCCGTAGTGAGAGGGACCCATTTGCCTTTCAAAACCCAAGTTAAGCTATACGGTTAAAATATTTTTAGGTTGCTCTGAGCTCCTTAGTGAGAGGGGACCCATTTGTCTTTGTAATTTTTGGATGCTGTGAGCTATGAGCTCTGTAGTGAGAGGGGCTTACATGACGTCGTAGCATGAGTACTGTGTACAGTCAGCATATATGACCTCATAGCATGCTTCAAGGTTCTTCTACTGTACCAGTGGCAGGGTATTCTGCAATTGAGCCAATAGAGCAATTTCATAATCACAGCAAAAAAAAAAGGATTGACAAAATATACATTTACAAATATACACAAACATAGAGCCTAATATCCTAGTTGTCAATGACTTAATGACTAAGGGGTTATTATTCATAGGTCCATTTGATAGTTAAAAGGACAAACTGGTGAAGAAAGAATTAAAACATCTTCTTGTGCTATGGAAAAATTTGAGTTGTAAAAGCTCAAACTGAATCAGACAAGAAGTGTCATCACAAGATCACATTCTTCAAAATTTTCTTTGAATTTGTTTTTATAGTTTGATTATTTTTTTGTTCCAAGAGTGGCCATAGAATTGTGTATTATTTTAATCGTAGAGCTAATACAAATGAAATTTTATCAATGCTCTCTACTAGCTGCGTAAATTACAACCCTATTTTAATCTCTTGCAGAAATGAAAATGAAGCTTTACCACATCATCTGTCACTATGTACACAGTCATTTCCTCATTGAAGGTGACACCGCAACATTTCAGTATGCACTCATTGCTGTCAATAAAAGAGTTTCATTGCACATGTTAGACATTCTCTGATGGATAACGGACTTGGCAAATGGCATAACAAATTTTTGTTTTAACTTCAATAAACAACATATTTATCAAAGTTCTTGATGCTGTATTTGAACAGTTTTGAACCCTCTCAACATGAGTAGAAATACTTCACCTCGAGATCGGTCACCAAGTCCGTATTCTCAGTATTCACGCACACAGTCACCATCACGAACATATAAATATTCAGACTCTTTTGACTCAGAAGATTCTGGGCAAGACACCCGACTTGCTACCCCAGCATCAAGGCGGAAGAAGAACCATAGTGTACACAGTAATTATAGCACTAGAGACAGTAGAGGAACCCAGAGGACAACAAGTAAATCTTACAGTTCAGCAACGTACTATGGCAAAACAAAGAAAAAAGGTATGATTGTCTTCCATTTGCATCAAACTTAAAGAGCGAAGTTGAAGGCTTGAAATGCTTAAATGTATGAAAATATTGGATGCCAAACTACAGGTCAAAGGTTAAAGTTTTTAGAGCAGTCCCATGGCTGAAGATGAGTATACAAATTTAATTTACCTAAATTAAATATAATCATAATTATTATTATCATAAAGAATAAGTGTCAGCAGTCATAATGTTAGTCAGATTTTTAAGTCAAAATTACAATATTTTCTTGTAATGTTTAGGTTACTTAGGTTGTACTTTTATCCATGAATAGATCAAAGAAATTGCTGTTCCCTGAAATCATGACCAAATTTTCTTTAGTGCAAGCATTCATCATTGAAAGGTAATTTGTGTATTTTTATTTGGATATTTTGTACTATTTTTCTTCATTTAGATAATTTTTGATTTATTGTTTGAATATGATTGGTGATGATTTAAAGAAATTAAATGAAAATACTATTCTTTCTTCATTTGTCCAGGTCCACCTAAAGTAAACAACACAAGAAAAGTTGGAAATAACAATCGTTCTCAAAGCCTGGCCAGTCTCTCTAGTCAGTCGCCAAGAAGGACTACAGAGGTCACACAAAGAATGCTATCCGCTAAAGGTCACACGATCAGCCGGTTACGAAATGAAATCGAAGAAATAAGAATCAAATGTGACGAAGCAGTCCAAGAAAATAGACTTTTAAAGCAAGTCCAGCGGCGTCAGGAGAGGGCGCTGTCCAAATTTCAAGATGATGAAGCAGAGCTCCCTCAACTTCTCAAAAGCACAGCGCCGAGCTTGATAATCTTCATAGAAGAGTTCGCAAGTATCAACAGAAGGAGAAGGATAGCGAGAAACGGATGAAGGATCAACACCACCAGTTGATGAAGACGAAAGACCAACTGGAGAAGTTGCAGGATCTCAACGAGGACAAAGGGTTGAAAGACAGGGATGAGCTGAGAATATTAGTGCAGAGGTTGGAGGACGATTGCCATGAGAAAGACAAGAGGCTGAAGGTAAATCTTCTTTCTCCATCTGGCAAAAAAAAAAAATCTTGTAGAATTATTATTATTTTTTCAGGGTAGCTCATTCAACATGTTGTTGATTTTCCATGGGAATCTGGTATTTACCAACAATAATTCGGAATTGGAGTCAAATAAACAATGACCACTAATTATAAAGCAGTTTAGTAATGAAAAAAATAATACCAACATTTAACAATAAATCTGATGTCTTGTTCACCCATTCAAACCCCTAGAGTGATCCAGAAAGGGGCAGGGTGTCACTTACCAAAAGGGACATATATAGGAAGGCATCAATAAAACTTTTGAAGGCAGGCTTGAGGGCACTTGAAATATGAATAAGGGAATAATCAATACAACAAGTAGTGTTTCTGCATCTTTTTATATTTGGGGACTGTAATCAGCATCAAAAGAAGGCAAAATAATACTCAAAATTATGTTTCTGTGAACAAAATGTAGAGTGCTTAGTGAAAAGGAGCAGGGTGGGGCAAAGAGGGGCAGTGAAAGTTTTTTCTGAAAAAGCAAGCCTGCCAGTCTTTATAAGCATGATTCTACCCAGTAAACTTGTGCTATATATTGTAGCCATTAAGAAAGCTTCTGTAGACATTGATTATGTCATTTCAAAAGAGATTTTCCAGAAATATATATCAGGTCTTTCAGGACATTAATCTTTGTTTTATTTCCCATATTTAAATGGTTGCAATGCCAACAGTGGTAGGAATGCCAATGCAGTAAACTTTCACAATTTATTTCCTAATTATATATGATAAACTTGTTGCATATATCCACTTTGCACCCTTTCTGTGATACCACTTAAAAATATAAGGTACACTGTATTTTTTTGGGACAGATCTTTCACCACGGTGGAACAAAGATGAAAATATACTTCTGCTTTTTTGCAAAGTATTTTAATTTTTGATTTCTTAGGACCTAGAAAAATACACTTCAAACATGAAGAAAAATCATCGGAGAGAGGAACATGAATGGCGGATCAAGGAAGCAGACATGAAGAGAAGACTTCAAACATTCGAAATGGAAAGGGAGGATCTCATAAATAGACTCAGGGTAAGCAAAAATTCACTTCTTTATGAAAATCTCAAGTCAGTAACTACTAGTTTAGTTGGTTTAGCAATAACGTTTTCGATGAAAATAGAATTGTTTTACTTCTTCATCATCATTTCCTTCTCCCTCACGAGGGAATAGGATCATTAATTTGCTGTTGCCATGTGCGGTCTTTTGCAGCTGCACGTGCTTCTCCCAGGTGCTGTATTTCATCTCATTTATTTCTCTCACAGCAGTACCACTTATTACTGCTTGGTGTTCTTTTTTAAAAAGCGCTCTTGATCGGGAGGTGGCAATTGAAACAACCAGTACATATACCCAATCAGTACATACACCCATAAGTTTATATATATATGTTTAGCACTGTTCAAACTCTACTAGCACTGTATATACAGTATAACAGTAAAATGTGGTAAATTACAGTAAACCATTAAAGCTCCATATGGGCTAGGTACAACAGAAAGATGCATGGCTAGCAGTGGTGGCCCCATTTGCATAGCAGATTTTGGCTAGTGGGATGGTATGCATATTCATCAGGCAGATAAGTTGTATCCAATCTACAGATTTTAAGAAAATAATATATAAAATGTATTTATCGTATTCGACGTATTAAGCGCCCCTACTCTAATAAGCACCCACCCAACATTTTTTGACAAATACCATAATTTATTTGATTCATTTGAAAACTTGAAATAAGTTTTGTGACATTACTGTATTTGCATATTTTGCATCTAATGCTCACAATGTTTTTGTGGTAGTTGTTGTGGGACTAGTATAGAACTAGTGCACAATGCAGTTAGAATATCACCCAAACTGTCTGCGGCCCTGGAGCTTTTGCGCTTATTAGGAAGAACAGAGAATGGACCGCCCATGACATGGTGATATTTTGTGATAAAATTTCATTGTCCAAACATCTGTAACATTTTGAATATTTTGTGACAAAATAAACATAAAAAGATGTATTGAAATTTGTCTGAAATTTTGTGACATGTTTTACCCTTTACTCACACTCATTGGTAATTTGATGTTGCATTTTAGTGGTAGATTCCATTTTTTAGGAAACAGACATAATCAAATGATCCTTTCTATGAGTATCACTGGTCAACTGGTCATGATGTGTGAATCTATGCTAATCAAATGTGACAAAGCAAAACTGATGTGGCATTCTGTGCAAAAGATGCCAAAAATTATGTGACATTCGAGACATGTGACAAATTTGAAATTTTGTGATGTGACATTTTATCAATCATCCATCACTCCATTCTTCAAGAAACTTTAGGCCTAAAAAGTGGTGCAAGTCTATTTTCGTAAGCCCCTGGGAGCTTATTATGTCGATTACGGTAATTTGAATGAATGTAAAACCTTGTTTTATTGCTGAAAGACTGTTGGATCATAATTATCATGCTGAAAGAGCCCCACTCCACGAAACTTTTCTTTGGATTGTTACATGTAACTCTGAAAGTTGAAGCTACAGTGCTGTGTTTGGGTTCACAGCTCAATACGTCCCATCAAGTTATGAATCACATTCTCCCGTCAGTTTGCTGATGATAACAGTGCATGCTTTGTGAAATCAGCCCAGTGGACTTCTCACTTTTACTTGCTGTGCTTACTGTGAGCTTAAAACACTCAATGCGTACCCCTCCCCCCAAAAAAAAAGAAATAATTAGTAATAATAATAATAATAATAAAAATAAAAATAATAATAATCAATAAGTCAATCAATCAATCAATAAAATCAATAAATAAACAAACAAACAAATGAATGAATATATATATTTTTTTCATATCCATTTATTTCCAAATTGTTGCTTCAACAAATATATGTACATGAGGCATCTTTAACATAAGCATCAAAACAAAGAGCATATATGCTAATAACAATGTCAGATTGGAATGTAAAAAGAAAAAAAAATATATACTAATATTAATAATAATAAAAACAATTTCTAAAGATTTTTGGCAAATAGCAAAAGCAATCAACAACAATTCTATGTACACAATAGTTCTTTTCATGAGTATCCAAACAAAAATGTACAGAAGTACGTATTGAATTAATTGTACAAACAAGCAAATAAGCAACTACTAATGGAAAAACCTTGGATTCATTAACATATTTACAATGAAACATAACTTATATTATCTGCAGAATCACTTAAAAGACTTATAAAAACCATCGTAGATATCGAGATAAAAAGCATAAAAATATGAATAACATAACACAAATTTGATGTACACCGAAACATTGTTGAAATGATTGTAAAATACAACAAAAATTACCAATTTATGAAACAGCATCGGGCACGTGGCAAAAGCACTGTACACTGAATCAAATCTTATTTTCTTACTAGAATCTTTTGAATCAAATAGGTATTTTTCAACTTTCAGCAAAAACTTCAGCTTAATAAGAAACTCATTGCAATTTAACACACCTTTTGTTACCCACTTGTTATAAATATAATATTTCAAATGAAAAATAAGAAAATTATAAGGATGACTTTTAAGGAATTTGTAACCAAAAAGAATATCGGAATGTGAAAACACAAACTGTTTACTTAGATTTGCGAGTTTCACGTCTAGTATAAAGTTAGAAGTAAGTGGGCAATCCCAAAACAAATGTATAATCGTCTCCTCTTAAGCCTCACAAAAGGTACAGAGGGGATTATCAACTACCTTTATTTTATAAAGTAAAGATTGTGTACTTAAAATACAGTGAATGCACCTGTACTGGAAATATTGTACCTTTGTCTTGCTGACACTACAAAAGGGGGCATTGAAAATGTTATTCTATTGCTCGTCATTCAAATTAAAGTCATTATTCCAACGTTGTATGCAAGACGGGGGAGAGACAATGGGCTTCATTAAACTGCAATATATCGGGCGAGAGGTTTGTTGTTGTTTAAAACGGTATGGGGTTCACAGTAATTAACATTAGGAGTAACTGCTTGGCGAAAACTAATTTTCCAGTGTGTCGGAATAGCATTTATAATACCAAAATGAAAAGTGAAAGGACAATAATATCATATTTACGTTTGAAAATATTGTAGGGCAAAAAATGATTATTACATTCCAACAGATCTTTAACATGGAGAACACCTTTGGAGTAAGGGAATGTATCATACAAAATTTTATTATTGACTTTAATCATAGAATTATTCCACATTATTTCATTTATGACATTGTCCGTGGGAACACGGTAAGCAAAAGTTGACCACGTAATACATCTCAAATGAAACCATTATCGACATGAATATCTTTAACATTATAATTACAAGGAAACAGTAAAGAGCCACCATAATTTTTCAGATACAAGTCAAAAAATAAATTCTTTGGAGCATTATCCTCAGAGATAAATCATTAAAGCCAAGTACATTTTAAACTTATAATAAAACTATTAAGGTGCTAAGCCACCTCTCGAGACCATATTATATAAAGTGGTATGTTTAATTTTGTCCCGTTTCCCGCCGCAGATAAAATTAAAGATGGTAGAATCCAAATCATTAAGAAAAGAAACCAAGGGAGAATCTGTAAAAGGAAAACCAATTGGAATAAACTAAAAGTTTTAACAATGGTAATACGACCAATAGGGGTAAGGTCTTTTTGAGACCATAATTGAAGTAGGCGTTTAAGCCTAGAAAGTTTTGGAGGAAAATTTAGGTTGAAAGGTTACTATTATCATGATCAAAAGTGATCCCTATTAACTTAATGTGATCCCTATTAAGTTAATAGTGATCCCTATTAGGTTAATGTGATCCCTATTAAGTTAATGTAATCCCTATTAAGTTAATGGGACCCAGTGTCCACTTAAAACCATAAATATTATTAAAACAAGGTGTTGTACTAAGTGGGAAAATATATGATTTGTCTTTGTTAACCTTTAAACCCGAGCTGGCTTCAAAATCATCAAAAATACGACAAATTTCATTAAGGGTCCCCTGACTGCCATCCATACAAATAGTTGTGTCATCGGCGTAGTGTAAAACTTTGGTCTCAACATTATTAATAGTAATACCTTTAATATGACGATTGTTGATAATAAGAAGTGATAAAAACCTCTGCACAGATGATAAATGAATATGGGCTAAGGGGACACCCTTGACGTACCCCTCTCGAGATAGGAAAATCGTTACACAAATAACCATTATTAATGACTCTACCCACACAGTTATGGTGTTAATCTATTTAATAAACATGGGACCAAAATTGAGACACTTAAAGATGAAGTTCCACTTTAATCTATCGAAAGCTTTTTCGAAATCCACAAATAATAAAAGCCCCTTTAAACCCGTATTAGAACAATAATCAATAACATCGAGCGAATATTTTCCCCAAGAAAATGATCTTCAAAGAAGCCAGTTTGGAAAGGACTTATTATATTAATTAAAACCTGTTTTAACTTAATAGCCAATGCCTCTGTACACAGTTTATAGTCGTTAATTAAAAGTGAGATTGGCCGATAATTCTTGATAAAATTTACATCTTTTCCTGGCTTTGGAAACATGGTAATAATAGAGCAATTTTGTTCAACGGATAGAATACCATGATTGAATGAATAATTTAAAGCATCAGTGATCACTAAGCCAATCAGCGGCCAAAAACACTTATAAAAGTCAATAGACAAACCATCACTACCCGGTGACTTGCCATTCGGCATGGAATCTTAAAGCATTCTTTAAATCATTAAAAGTAAGGTAGCCTTCTCAACGAATGGCCTTATCGGGGCTCAGCTTCTTAGCTGAAGATAAATCAAAAGAAGTAAAAATATGATCACAATCAAGATTGTCACTTTTATACAGGGTAGAATAAAAATATACAACTCATTCAAAATGCATTTACCACCATCAACAACAGTATCCCCATTATCGTTAATAAGTGAATTAATAGCGTTAAAACATCTGTTGTATTTTTCAAGATTAAGAAAATAGTTGGAACTCTTCTCCCACTTCTTGACCCAGCGTGCCCTGGATTGTGTAATAGTACCCTCTAATTTATAATTGTACAGGTTCTCAAGCTCCACTCTAGCAACATTTAGTGAACTCAGGTTGTAAGGGGAGGGGGTCATAAAATATGAGTACTCTAAATCAGTTAAACGTCTTAAAAGCTCACGCTCCTGCTTCCGCATCCGTCTAGCTTTACTTTTAGAATAAGTAATTGTATTGTATCTGATTTTAAATTTAAGTAACTCTCAGTTTGTAGACAGTGAATCCATATAATTAAATTTGCAAATAACATCCAGAATAGTATTGGTGATCATATTTAAGTAATGAGGGTCCCTTAATAACGAATTGTTGAATTTCCAAAATTCCCTGATCAGGAAAAGGCCCCCAGGAACTTTAAAACTAACCCACCACCCATAACCTTAACTCTTCAGATCAGCCGTTGAATTTCCAAAATTCCCTGATTTCCGTAGAGAAACTTAAAGTTAAGGAGACCAGAGAATGGTCAGAGTGGAGGCCTGTTGGAGGTACAGTTAACCCTGAGGTTACAGACATGCTTAGAAATAAGAACAAATCAAGTCTACAAAAAATACTAGGAGTAATATTCAACTTCCAAGTGTGAAAATTATCACGAGGGTTTTTATCTCTCGAAACGTCAACAATATTAAACCTATCCATTAAATTAAGACAATGACGCCTGGCGTTAAAATTTGTACGTAGGTTCCCACCTTTTTTTCCTGATTTATATTAAAACCGAAGTTGAAGTCCCCTTCCATATTAAACAGTGTGATCGCAAGTAAAACTGTTAACTAAGATTTTTAGAAATGTTTAAAAAAAAAGAGGGTCGTAAATGTTAACAATAGTAATCGGATCACCAGAAAGCTTAATGTCAAGAAATATATATCTACCATTTGGGTCACAATTGGAAGACAATACAGAAAAATCTAAACGCGGGTTAGACAGAATAGCGAGGCCCCTACTAGTTGTCGTCCCGTGGGCAAAATACACTTTACCGCATAAATAATGCATATATACAAATATAAAATACCAATACCGAAGACTGTTGTATAAATAATGCATATATACAAATAACAAATACCAATACCGAAGACTGTTGTATAAATAATGCATATATACAAATAACAAATACCGATACCAAAGACTGTTGTATAAATAATGCATATATACAAATACCGATACCGAGGACTGTTGTTTAAGTAATGCATATATACAAATAACAAATACCGATATCAAGTCTCTTGTATAAATAATGCATATATACAAATATAAAATTTCGATACCGAGGACTGTTGTATAAGTAATGCATATATACAAATAACAAATACCGATATTGAGGACTGTTGTATAAATAATGCATATATACAAATAACAAATACCGATACCAAGACTCTTGTATAAATAATGCTTATATAAAAATATAAAATATCGATACCGAGGACTGTTGTATAAGTAATGCATTTATACAAAAACAAATACCGATACCGAGGACTGTTGTATAAATAATGCATATATACAAATAACAAATACCGATACAGAGGACTGTGTATAAATAATGCATATATACAAATATTTAAAATACCGATACTAAAGACTCTTGTATAAATAATGCATATATACAAATAACAAA
Source organism: Chiridota heheva (assembly GCA_020152595.1). Classification (NCBI taxonomy): domain Eukaryota; kingdom Metazoa; phylum Echinodermata; class Holothuroidea; order Apodida; family Chiridotidae; genus Chiridota; species Chiridota heheva. The sequence goes on along the minus strand of JAIGNY010001689.1, from coordinate 427,571 downwards.
TACCGATACCAAGACTGTTGTATAAATAATGTATATATACAAATATAAAATACTAATACCAAGACTGTTGTATAAATAATGCATATACAAATAACAAACACCGATATTTAGGACTGTTGTATAAATAATGCATATATACAAATTTAAAATACCAATACCGAAGACTGTTGTTTAACTAATGCATATATACAAATAACAAATACCGATACGAGGACTGTTGTATGAATAATGCATATATACAAATACCGATACCGAGGACTGTTGTATAAATAATGCATATATACAAATAACAAACACCGATACCGAGGACTGTTGTATAAATAATGCATATATACAAATAACAAATACCGATACCGAGGACTGTTGTATAAATAATGCATATATACAAATAACAAATGCCGATACCGAGGACTGTTTTATAAATAATGCATATACAGTATACAAATAACAAATACCGATACCGAGGACTGTTGTATGAATAATGCATATATACAAATAACAAATACCGATACGAGGACTGTTGTATAAATAATGCATATATACAAATAACAAATGCCGATACGAGGACTGTTTTATAAATAATGCATATATACAAATAACAAACACCGATACCAAGGACTGTTGTATAATTAATGCATATACAGTATACAAATACCGATACCGAGGACTGTTGTATAAATAATGCATATATACAAATAACAAATACCGATACCGAGGACTGTTGTATAAATAATGCATATATACAAATAACAAATGCTGATACGGAGGACTGTTTTTTAAATAATGCATATATACAAATAACAAATCCCGATACCAACGACTGTTGTATAAATAATGCAATAACAGTATCTTAATAACAAACACCGATATCGAGGACTGTTGTATAAATAATGCATATATACAAATAACAAATACCGATATTGAGGACTGTTGTATAAATAATGCATATATACAAATAACAAATATTGATACCGAGGACTTGTATAAATAATGCATATATACAAATAACAAATACAGATACTGAGGACTGTTGTATAAATAATGCATATATAGTATACAAATAACAAATACCGATACGAGGACTGTTGTATGAATAATGCATATATACAAATAACAAATACCGATATCGAGGACTGTTGTATAAATAATGCATATACAGTATACAAATAACAAATACCGATACCGAGGACTGTTGTATAAATAATGCATATATACAAGTAACAAATACCGATACAGAGGACTGTTGTTTAGCTAATGCATATATACAAATAACAAATACCGATACCGAGGACTGTTGTATAAATAATGCATATATACAAATAACAGATAATGATACAAGACTGTTGTATAAATAATGCATATATACAAATAACAAATACCGATACCGAGGACTGTTGTTTAACTAATACATATATACAAATAACAAATACCGATACTAAGGACTGTTGTATAAATAATGCATTTATACAAATAACAAATACCGATACCGAGGACTGTTGTATAAATAATACATATATACAAATAAAAAGTACCGATACCGAGGACTGTTGTTTAACTAATGCTTATATACAAATAACAAATACCGATATCGAGGACTGTTGTATAAATAATACATATATACAAATAAAAAGTACCGATACCGAGGACTGTTGTTTAAATAATGCTTATATACAAATAACAAATAATGATACACAAATAACAAAATGCCGATGAGGACTGTTGTATAAATAATGCATATACAGTATACAAATAACAAATACCGATACTAAGAGGACTGTTGTATAAATAATGCATATATACAAGTAACAAATACCGATACAGAGGACTGTTGTTTAACTAATGCATATATACAAATAACAAATACCGATACGAGGACTGTTGTATAAATAATGCATATATACAAATAACAGATAATGATACAAATAACAAATATTGAAGACTGTTGTATAAATAATGCATATATACAAATAACAAATACCGATACCGAGGACTGTTGTTTAACTAATGCATATATACAAATAACAAATACCGATACCGAGGACTGTTGTATAAATAATGCATTTATACAAATAACAAATACCGATACCGAGGACTGTTGTATAAATAATACATATATACAAATAAAAAGTACCGATACCGAGGACTGTTGTTTAAATAATGCTTATATACAAATAACAAATACCGATACCGAGGACTGTTGTATAAATAATACATATATACAAATAAAAAGTACCGATACCGAGGACTGTTGTTTAAATAATGCTTATATACAAATAACAAATACCGATACCAAGGACTGTTGTACAAAACAGTAAAACGGAGACAGTTTAGTTTATTAAAACATCCAGGTTCCCGGAGTTCGGCAGGAGTCCCAAATCTGGATGTCCTCACCTAATGAGAGAAGAAAAAACAATGTTGACAATCAGTAATCTCCAATTTCAGGTGTCTCACGAGCTTAATCCATGCACAATAATATATACAGCTTACCAGGAAGAAGGATACAGATTGACTGTGTAATATTCCCATCACGTGAAATTAAAATGGTAGCGACAGACCAGAACCCTGGTTGCCGGCAGTAATAAAACCGCGAAAACTCCACTCCACCATCACATTGACTGGTTACACAGAGTCACTCATGGGATGAGGGGGTTGAGCAATATCCTTAGGTTTCGGTTGTCCAGCAGGGTGAGAAATCATATGGCCTTCCTGTATTCGTTCTTCACTTCCTGGCTTTAAATCTTAAGCTGATGCCCCTTTGATAAAGCGCTTTGGCCCACTTTTGTCTCTCTCGGAGGTCTGGGAGGGTCAGGTCATCAAAGATGGCGAACTCAGAGCCATTAGTAATTGGTATAGCCCTTTTTAGAATGTAGATCTTTGTATGATAAGGGTCTCACCAGTATGTGTTGGGGCTTCCAATCACGCCTTCTTCTGTCCCAGTGCACCCTCTCAATGGTCACCATAGGGGGTTATCTAATTTATCCAATATCTTTTGTTTTAATAAATCCTCACAGGATTCACCTTCCCTTTGTGGTATTCCAACATTCGCAGATTATTCCTTCTTGACATTCTCCTGTACATTGAGTTTATGGGCGTTGTCGGCAGTTGTTTTTTCCAATGTTTGTATCTTAGCCGATAGCGTGTCAATGATGGCGTCCCTTTCCGCTTTATTTTTCTCTAGGTCATCAATGTGGCCAGCTTGGTATTCTATGGTGGCCCCTAAATCTTTTTTGAGGCATAACAGGCTGAATTTCAAGTTCAATACCATTGAATTAATAACGGCCTGGAAACTTTTAATTGCTTTATGCCATGATGATTCACCCACTGAGGTGGGGGGAATCACCATATTTGAGCCAACATTGGGTGTGGCCGCAGATTGGTCCTTTGGCGGACCTACCAGGACCACGTTTTTTAGCTTGTTCCGACATAATAACACAAAATAGTTTAAAAATGAGCCAGATTACAGGAAAAACAAGAGATACTTATGTCACTGTGAGCTGCAAAGCATAAAATTCACAGAGCCGCATAAATAATGAGTATTAACCCTCCGCCATGTTTAGGCTCTTTCCAAATAAATAAATTAATCAATCAATCAATCAATAAATGAATGAATCAATGAATGAATCAATGAATGAATCAATCAAAATACATGAAAAACTCATTAAATATTTATTAATGTTGGGATCAAAAATCAAATTTGGCCGGGCAATTGTTAGAGTATGGTCGTTTATGTCATCAACTACAATGTATCAAAAACCATGTAAAAAAACATAATAATCCAAACAAAATCAGTTGCAAACATAGTTTAATATAGCTTTAAAAAACATGGTCTTAATGTGTTTATTTTCATGCAAATTTTAATGTATGAACAGACAGGCTTCTATTGTGTCTTATGTAAACCTATTCTAGGCTTCTATAGTGTCTTATGTAAACCTATTGATTTTTTTCTCTGCTGAAAGAGAGCAGCTGAGTATAAAACAAGCGTTGCTATCTTTACCATGGTATAGTAACTACTCAACATCTTTGATGTTATAACACCCATGTACAGAGCGCTTTGATGCAATGTCCGGGGGATTCTGGTACATGGGCCCCTTTTGATAAGATATATTCGATTGTACAGTTGTTAAAAGCATTGGCAGATCAAGGATTTCGAAAAGTGGGACCACTATTTGTTAGCAATTTTGAAAAGCAAAACCCAAAAAACAGATTGCTTTGGTTTGTTAAACATTAACAAACCAAACTAAACTAAAAAATAGAATTGTGTACACCATGAAGAATTGTAAACAGCATTGATTATTTATTGATGTTGGGACATGTAACCCATAGATTGCATTTTTACCTCCACCAACGAAGTTGGACGGAGGTTATGTTTTGGCCTCTGTAAATTTGTTTGTCTATTTGTTTGTCATCAAGATATCTCAAGAACTGATGACTGGATTTGAATCAAATTTGGTGTGTAGTTTTGTTACTGCTTCAGGAAGAAGTGCTAACAATTTGAGACATTGGAACAGGGAAGGGTGCAAATGGAAGGGAGGGGGGAGTGGACATGTTTTTGCCTCTGTTTGTTTGTTTGTCATCAAGATATCTCCAGAACTGATGAATGGGTTTGGATTGAATTTGGTGTGACTAATTGGAACATGGGAAGGGCAGAAATTGAGGTTGGAATGTTTTAGGATGATATCTATCAAGACTAAGTTGTCAAGACTAAGTTGTCAAGACTTAAGTTGTCAAGACTAAGTTGTCAAGACTAAGTTGTCAAGACTAAGTTGTCAAGACTTAGTTGTCAAGACTAAGTTGTCAAGACTAAGTTGTCAAGACTAAGTTGTCAAGACTTAAGTTGTCAAGACTAAGTTGTCAAGACTAAGTTGTCAAGACTAAGTTGTCAAGACTAAGTTGTCAAGGCTAAGTTGTCAAGGCTAAGTTGTCAAGACTAAGTTGTCAAGACTAAGTTGTCAAGACTAAGTTGTCAAGACTAAGTTGTCAAGACTAAGTTGTCAAGACTAAGTTGTCAAGACTAAGTTGTCAAGACTAAGTTGTCAAGACTTAGTTGTCAAGACTAAGTTGTCAAGACTAAGTTGTCAAGACTAAGTTGTCAAGACTAAGTTGTCAAGACTAAGTTGTCAAGACTAAGTTGTCAAGACTAAGTTGTCAAGACTAAGTTGTCAAGACTAAGTTGTCAAGACTAAGTTGTCAAGACTTAGTTGTCAAGACTAAGTTGTCAAGACTAAGTTGTCAAGACTAAGTTGTCAAGACTAAGTTGTCAAGACTAAGTTGTCAAGACTAAGTTGTCAAGACTAAGTTGTCAAGACTAAGTTGTCAAGACTAAGTTGTCAAGACTAAGTTGTCAAGACTAAGTTGTCAAGACTAAGTTGTCAAGACTAAGTTGTCAAGACTAAGTTGTCAAGACTAAGTTGTCAAGACTAAGTTGTCAAGACTAAGTTGTCAAGACTAAGTTGTCAAGACTAAGTTGTCAAGACTAAGTTGTCAAGACTAAGTTGTCAATACTTAGTTGAAACTTTTGATTGGAATGTATTGAACAATGACTTTGCGCTCGATTCTCCAAACAATCAATTTTCTGGACTCAATGAAAATGAAACAATTGGTTTCTGCCATGAAAAAATGATGGCATGTGAGTCCTGACTGAATAGAGCTCAAAAAATGATGCTTCACTTGAATAAAACTGGAAACAATAGTATGGCCTTGGAAGAAATCTAGTCAGGAGATAATCTTCAAGTGCTTAGATTGCAAATGTTCATTACAGATCAAAACTTAGGGATGAATCTTGGTGGGCCTAGGATTTGTAGGGTAGAATATATTGGGTATGGGGATCAAATCAACTCTAAAATTATTTTAGGCATGTTGGAATAACAACGGGGGCGGAAGTATGCGCTCTGAAGAGTGCTAATATTCAAGTATTACCTGTAACATGTAGATTACATTTTAGTACTTGTAACACATCAATTGCATTTTATTACTTGTAACACAAAGATTGCATTCACAGATACCTTCATGTTTTTATCTTCGATAGGAGAAAGAGAAAGAGTTAGATGTGAGAAATATCTATGCCCAAAGAGTCTCCAAAGGAAATTTAAAACCCAGCCCAACTTTAAGGCCATTATCAGTGTCAAAAGGTACCGACACCGAAGACCTGGGAAGGAGTAACAAGAAGCAGTCACCAAGGGAGCCGACCAAGCAGCAGTCACCAAGGGAGCCGAGCAAGCAGCAGTCACCAAGAAATAAAACAAAGAGTGATTTGATTGATAAGAATGACTCTATTATTACAGATAATAAGACAAATTCTGAGAACAAAGGCACAAGGTCTTTAAAAAATTCAATAGAAACCACGAAGATGGATGAAGATGAGATTATAGTTAAGAAAGAAGAAACTCCGAATAAAGAGGTTTCGGAGCATGAGAGGATTCTTCAAGATTTGGATCTTGGGTTAAAACCTTTGAAGGAGAAGGAGGGGTCAGGAGAAAAGAAGAAGGAGAGGGAAGATTCCTGAAGGTCTTGAAGATGCTGGATGCGGATGTATCTAAGAGGCAGGAGAACAAGACATCAAACTCCAAAATGAAAAGGTGAGGTTTGCTTGTTACAGAATGCAAATGAACATTCTAGTTGTTCATTTTAACCTTGGCCTATTTAACATAACATAACAAGATGACGGGCTAAGAAGGGTGAATTATGCCCAAAAAAGCCCGAACTAACACCACCACCCACAAAAAAATTATTTAAAAAAAACAAACAAACAAACAAAAAATCAAAGATGCCCAGAGTTAGTGAAGAACTTATCAATGTTGACTTTGGAAATGTGAAGAGAACTGCAGCTACAGTAACTACCCACTCAGGCAAACCATTTTGAAGAAATCTATTTGAAGAATAGAAGTCATCCACTAAATTAGATCATGTTTTTATGTTCTAACTTTCACTGATATCTATTAAAGCCAATCTCATCTACAGCAAATGTATTCAAATAAACAGACAAAGGCAGTAATTGTGACAAAGGTGGCCAACATCTTCTCAATGATAACAATAGTAATCAATGAAGAAATGACACATTTACGAAAAAAGATAATAAGTAAGGATAAGTTTGTGTTATCAATGAGAATATATTAGAAAAGATGGCACAATTTACCCATAAATGGGACTGACATAGAGCCTCCATTTAGAGACTTTTTGGATGTAACAAGATAAACTTAATGGCACAAAAAGACATATCTGTACACCATAGACAAACAAAGAATGGGCATTTGATTGGCAAAATATCTCCCAAGGCGTATACTTTAGATTGTGCTTAATAAATATCTTCATTGATATTGTAAGTGTACAAGGTATTGAAAGTGTTTTTCTAGGCTAAATTCTTTCTTGGTGTTACATAAAGATCTTGAACATGACTTCAACTTACTATGTCATACATGTTGCATATATTAAGAGTTCTTTTCCTAGAATAACTTAAAAATAATATGAGCTTTAGAAAATGTTAAAGACTTATGTTCAGAATTTGCTGTTGTTTTATATTAAAGATCTATGGACGTGTAGAGGTAACATTAGCTCAATTGCTTTAAAATCTATTAAAAGTTATCGATAGTAGCAAAAAACCCCATCAAAATCAGTTAAACAGTGACTATTTTACAGCATTTATACTTGTATTTTTTATGCAAATTTTATAATGTATTGCATTTGCAGGGCGACCTTGGTATTTTCTTTTGTAAATCAATTGTTTTGTTAATGTCTCTCTTAATGTCATTATGTCTCTCTTAATGTGATTATGTCTCTTTAATGTGATTATGTCTTTTTAATGTCATTATGTCTCTCTTAATGTCATTATGTCTCTCTTAATGTCATTATGTCTCTTAATGTCATTATGTCTCTCTTAATGTCATTATGTCTCTCTTAATGTCATTATGTCTCTCTTAATGTGATTATGTCTCTTTTAATGTGATTATGTCTCTCTTAATGTGATTATGTCTCTCTTGATGTGATTATGTCTCTCTTAATGTCATTATGTCTCTCTTAATGTCATTATGTCTCTCTTAATGTCATTATGTCTCTCTTAATGTTATATATCTCTCTTAATGTCATTATGTCTCTCTTAATGTCAGTATGTCTCTCTTAATGTCATTATGTCTCTCTTAATGTCATTATGTCTCTTTTAATATCAATATGTCTCTCTTGATGTCATTATGTCTCTCTTAATGTCATTATGTCTCTCTTAATGTCATTATGTCTCTCTTAATGTCATTATGTCTCTCTTAATGTCATTATGTCTCTCTTAATGTCATTATGTCTCTCTTAATGTCATTATGTCTCTCTTAATGTGATTATGTCTTTTTAATGTCATTATGTCTCTCTTAATGTCATTATGTCTCTCTTAATGTCATTATGTCTCTCTGAATGTCATTATGTCTCTCTTGATGTCATTATGTCTCTCCTAATGACATTATGTCTCTTTAATGTCATTATGTCTCTCTTAATGTCATTATGTCTCTCTTAATGGCATTATGTCTCTCTTAATGGCATTATGTCTCTCTTAATGGCATTATGTCTCTCTTAATGTCATTATGTCTCTCTTAATGTCATGTCTCTCTTAATGTCATTATGTCTCTCCTAATGTCATTATGTCTCTCTTAATGTCATTATGTCTTTCTTTATGTCATTATGTCTCCTTAATGTCATTATGTCTCTCTTAATGTCATTATGTCTCTCTTAATGGCATTATGTCTCTCTTAATGGCATTATGTCTCTCTTAATGGCATTATGTCTCTCTTAAAAGCATTATGTCTCTCTTAATGTCATTATATCTCTCTTAATGTCATTATGTCTCTCTTAATGTCATTATGTCTCTCTTAATTATTGGAAGTGGTGCAGTAAATTCAGACCAAAAGTTGTTCACATGCCCCCAACAAAATTTTTGCAGGCTTTTCATCATTTTTAGGGACTAAGAAATCTAAAGAATTGTATAAAGATTTTGAGCTGTCTGCCCTACCATACATCACAAACTTAAAATGAATCCAAAATTGATCAAACGTTGACCAGCTATCTCAAAAGCTAAAAGTGCTTGCTTAAAAATAGATCTGCTCAGATTCTATTAATCTTTACACCAATGTAGAAATTACTACATGTCCACAGACCTTTAACAGTTTGCTTGGTGTCACTCACTGGTTCTTTAAAGTACATATATAACCCTTCTTTCTCAGATATTTGGTGGAAATGACTCCGATGTGTACAAACCCACTTGGCTATTTGGTGGTGATGCAAAGGTAAATGTGGTCAACTAACTTTTTTTGGTGTGTTTTCTATGCCTAGATATGGTACAGTACCGCCCACAATAAATTGGTCGTGACAACGTGAAATATCGTGGCGCCACACTAGTCACGGTAGAAATCAGCTTCAAATAGCCGCTATTTGGTTCTAAATTCTATGCCATAGCAGTAGCTAATGATCAAGATAATTTATGCAACTCTATTGTGAATCTATAGTGACCAACATGGCGAGCTAAATATTTACATAAACAACTGCACAAATCACGGAATCGGCAACGACTTTGTCAGTTTGTGCTTATTTGCGTCCCCCATTTAATAATTGATAATAAAAAAAAAAGTTATTGGCCTACCGTAGCACTGCAACTTTCATTGTGCTACCGTTTAATTATAATGCAAAAATGTACTACAAGGGTATGTTTACATCAGTAAAACAACGAAAAACCAAACGTAATAATATAGTGAGTCCATTCCGCTGTGCATATATTAAATCACGGAAAAGGCGCAATTTACACACAATACAGATCAGACTTTATTGTAACGTAATCTTTAATGTTAAATATCTAAAATCAGTTTCTACTATCGACTGGAGCGGTTTTGGAATGTTTTTTTTTTCTTTCTTTCAGAAAACTAGTAACTTTACAAAATAAAAACCAAGAAGGGTACAAACAACGAAGAGAATGAAATGACACTGTTAACATAATGTGTTTTTTTCAAAGTCCTCTCAGACGAACCCAGTTCCTTGAGATTCTGATGCGAGACATTCAAATAAAAAATGGGCTTAAATACCTGTGGTCCTTTCCCTGTAGCACCCCACATGATGCAGCGGATGCTTTCCCTGCCCGTCCATTCACTACTTATTTAATTTAGAAATAAGCCTCCCATTTTGTTTTTCTTCCAAGCAAAACAGCTTTAAAAACAAAATATATTTGTCCACATTATTCAAATTAAAAACGGCGTCCACTGTAAGCTTTGATTTATTTCATAAATGTGACAATAATTGATAGGGGCCCAACTCAATTGAGAAAAATAAAAAATAAACTTACAGAGTAATGTGGATCTTAATCCAAATAATAATCCAAACAAAAAGAGTCACGTAACTTTATAAAAAATAAATGAAACAAGATATCACTGACATATTCCAAAATGAATTTTAAATGATCCATACACTAACATTTAATCATTGAAGAAGAAAAAAAAGCTCCGTTTAAACTGCAGGGTAAAATGTACTTGCATCGTGGAGAGAGCATACAACAGTAATTACACACTTTCACTTTCCCACGAAGTTGCGGCAAAATCCTGGAAACTGTTTTTAAAGTATTTAAATAACATTTGAAACCAGGATGTGTTAGAACAATGCCGCAGACAATTTTGTACACAAAATGGTGTCTCATTACTTCTCCACCCCAACCCGAACCTCGTGCTTAATGGCAATCACATCCCTAAAGTTGACCACACTAAGTTCCTTGGGTTTAACTCTAGACCACAAGCTCTCCTACAAATAACACATCACCAACCTGAAACAGAATTTCAACAGCTCCCTCAACATCCTCCGCCTCCTCTCCATTACCACTTGGGGTGCGTACTGGCATGCTCTCCTCAAAATCTTCGTGCCAAGCTTGACTACGGCAATATTGTCTACTGTGTCGCTCACAACTCTTACCTCAATCACATCAACACCATCCAAAATAAAGTCCTCAGGCTTTGTCTAGGTGCCCACAGGACTTCCCCAATCACCAGCCTTCATGTTGAAGCCAACGAACCCCCCTTCCTGCTAAGTTGTAGAAAGCATAGCCTCTCCTATGCTTTTAGAGCCCTCACCAACACCCAGAACCCTGTTTACAACCTCATTAGGTACCCCAATTTCTCCTCCCTCTTTGATAGGACTAAAACCCTATCCCCTGCTTCAGCTTACGCATCAAATCAGACCTTCTCCATCTCGGCATCAATCCCACCACTCAGCACTTTCTCCTTGCCCACTTTTCCTCCCTGGGCCACCCCCCTTCCTACTGAAATACTGTGTTTACAAGCTCTTTTCAAAAAATCATATTAAGCCCTGCCTACTATGCATATTAATGAAATTCAACATTTTACATCATGAACATGTACACACCAGCTAACATCATAATTATACCAAACATGAAACAAAACAGACATGTGGATGTTAAAAAATGAACATTTTAAGAGTTTTACATTAAGCCCCGCGTACTCATTAATATGCATTTCATCACCATCAAAATCACAATAGGGCACATTAACGGACCATGGGCTATCTGTGTACTTCATATGACATTAATCTAGTACTAGTGTACTGTTCTTGATACTGTATATCGCATTTACGAGGTGGTTATCACACACATACACGCATACATACACACACACACACGCCACCATGACCGCATAGGTTCCTGATGCTACCACATCAGAACCAAAAATGAAAAGTGCTATTATTTACAAACTTGGAGACAAAGCTACATGTGCAACAGAAACATCCTTCCACTCAATGTTGGTGACATTTTAACATACTGTACAGTATGAAAAAAATGCTCAAATAACAAAAGGCAGTTCTGTATGTACACTTCTGTCTATCTCTCAAGAGGGTTAATTAATTTTTCAAATTAGTGCAACAATCATTAGGGACAAGCAAATATATTTCTTTCTTTTATTCAAGGTTTAAACATGAAGTTAATCACAAATTGCAGCTATAGTTTCAAAACATTTCTTACCACTACATTACCCTCAATACAGAAGTGGAAATGATTCACAAAAGGAATACCGTAATGTCACAAAACTTATTTTAAGTCTTTAAATTAATCAAATAATTTATTGTATCAGTCAAAAACTGTTGGGTGGGCACTTATTAGAGCAGGGGCATTTAATACATTGAATAAGGTATTTGTAAATTTCTTTACTGATATTATCAGTCTGATAAACACAGGTCAAACGACAAATTGTTAATGAAATTTAATGGCAACGTTTATGTGCTTTTACTTTTTATCCCATTTAAGGAAGATCTTAATTTTTATTTTTAGTGACTCATTTCATCAGAAAATTTGAAGTTCAGGAGAGGGTAAAAATTGTAAGCACTAGCTCAGGATATCCTATATTGTATGCAAGTACACATTCACGATATTTCACGTTGCCATGAACAATTCATTGCAGGAGATAATGTACAGTTGCTCATTAATCACTTTTTCAAAATTTTTACTTTATGCCACCTCCCTCCCACTTATTAATATGTATAAAATCACCACCACAAATATTAAGTCATATCTTCAGACCATGGGCTATCTGTGTACCATATAATACATTACTCCAGTTTACTGTTCTTGAAATACTGTGTTTACAAGCTCTTTTTAGCTAAATCATATTAAGCTAAGCCCACTATGTATATTAATGAAATTCAATATTTTTACATCATGAAGATGTACACACCTGGCAACATCATAATTATACCAAACGTGAAACAAAACAGATCTTAACTTTCATTTTTAGTGACTCACATCATAAGAAAATTTGAAGTTGAGGAGGGGTAAAATTGTAAGCACTACAGTAGCTCAGGATATCCTATATTGTTTGCAAGTAAACTTTCACAGAAAAGACTGTAACATGGATGTAAATCACAAATACAATTGACGTCAAAACATTTCCTTCCAATTACACTACCATCAGTAAAGCAGAAGAAATTGTTTACAATTAAAAGTAGCATTATGCAATTACTTTACTGTATTTCAGTAAAGTAAAGAAAGTAAACATGTAAATATGACATATTCTTAATGAAATTTGATGGCAATATTTATGTGCTTTAATTTTTAACCTATTTAATGTGGATCTAAATTTTTATTTTTAGTGCTGTACACCACAAGAAAATTTAAAGTTAAGTAAGGGCTAAAAATTTGAGAGTATGAGGTTAAGGTACTGTTCATATTTGAACAACCACATGTCTGTTTTGTTCATATGTGGCCTAATTATGATGTTAGCTGGTGTGTACATATTTACAACGTAAAAACCCTGAATTTCATTAATATGCATAGTGGGCGTGGCTTAATATCGTTTTGCTGAAAAGAGCTTGTAAACACAGTATATCAAGAATGGTAAACTGGATTCATGTCATATGTGGTACACAGATAGCCCATGGTCTGTAGATGTGCCATATTGTTTTTTATATGATGATGTCTTGCATATTAATGAGTAGGCGGGGCTCAAAATAGATTTTTTAAATGTTCTTTTTTTAAGAACCACGTGTAAGTTTTGTTTCATGTTTGGTATAATTATGATATTAGCTGGTGTGTACATGTTCATGATGTAAAACCATTGAATTTCATTAGTATACATAGTGGGCGGGGCTTAAATATGATTTTGGTGAAAAGAGCTTGTAAACACGGTATTTTAAGAACAGTTAACTGGAGTAATGTATTATAAGGTACACAGATAGCCCATGGGCTGCAGGTATGGCCTAATGTTTGTAGTGGTGATTTCATGCATATTAATTGGTGGGTGGGGCTTAAAGTGAACATTTTGAAAAAGTGAAACATGAGCAACTGTTTGTCCGTTTTGCGTTATATTGGGCATGATAATTATGTTGGTTGTGTACATGATTATGTAATCAACAGGTGTCATAAATATGCATGGTGGGCGTGGCTTAGCATGAAAGTGCTAAATGATGTAAACACCATAAACAATATATCAGATTTATGCTATATGTGGTACACAGATGGGTCATGGTCTGTACCTATGTTCTAATGTTGTGGTAGTGATGTCATGAATGTTAATGAGTGGGTGGGGCTTGCTGACAATTTCTTGAAATAGGATAAATGAGCAATTGTTTTGCATCATACTTGCTTTGATGTTGTTAATTATTGTACAAATGCTAATGTTTCAACATTTTTATTGATCTGCATGGTGGATTTGGCTTACGAATAAATATGGAACAAATATTTTATGATATGCAATTACATGACAGTTTATACAAATTTTGCAAATCAATCAGTTTATGAAAAAGCATCGGAACCACAAAACCTTTTTGTTCTGGGTAATTGTGTAACCTCTTATAGTTTGTATATATTTATATATATATATATATATATATATATATATATACATTTATATATATATATATTCTTTATTTGGATACAGAAAGCAGATGATAAGAAGGACAAGAAAGAACAATTATTGAAAGGTGAGAAGAAAAACAAAATAATAACAATAATAGTATTGTGTTCTTATGTTGCCAAGCTACAGCCTCCTCAAATCCTCAACCATCCAGACAAACCAAGACTGTTCTCAAGTCCTCAGGACTATATTATGTAGGGTGTCCCCTTGGTGCAGTCAATAGTAGTCAAAAGTTTTAACCACATTTATTACCCTGCTCCTAATGCTGAGCACCAGGCATAGAAGCAGCAGGTTCCATTTTTAAAGTCTTTAGTATGACCCGACCTGGATCTTTGGTATGACCCGACCTGGATCTTTGGTATGACCCAACCTGGATCAAACCTGGACCTGCTGGTTGAAAGGCGGATGTTTTACCTACTGTAGAGCCAATTAGTCAAGCTCAAAAGACCAATTTTGCTGCCCATATTCTGCTCTATTCTCAACCCTCGACAATTGCGTTTGCTTTGTGGTCACAAACTCAGAAAAACTGGCGACCATGTTCCACAATTTCCAAAATTTTGATCAGCAAAATTGTGAAGTTACTCACCAGTACTAAGACCTGTTTTAAATTTTCTAATTTTGAATGAAGAAGCCTTTCTCGCCCGGTTGTTTTCTTGCATGAACAATTTAACTTCATACTTTAATGACAACTCTTTTTAAGTTTAAAAACTGCACAAACCCTGACAGAACAATGATCAAAAGTGAAGACTGATCTACAAAGCAAAAAATGTGATCATTTTCCATCAGGAAAACTTTATTCTCACCAGTTTCTTTAAAGCTTCCTTAACTATATATGGTACACTGCTGTCACTACAACCCTTGATATCGTACATGTATATTGTATTGGTGTCATGGGACTTGTCAGCTTGTGGAGACAAAGTTATGGTGTACAAAAATTGGGATTAGGATTGCCTGTAATTTTGGGACAGTAAAGAATAAAGATAGGCCTATATCATCATGCCAGCAGACTATTTTCAGTGCATATCTTACTCAAACTTTTTTTTTGTTGCCAGGTGAGATAGAAAGTGTTATTTCTGGCAAATAAAAACATCATTTTTCAATTTTTTGGTCGCCAAGATTTAAGCTTTCATCGCCATGGTCACCATGGCGACAGCAATTGTTGAGGGTTGTCTATTCTGTATGCTCTTCCCTTTGGAACGTTTACTCTTTGCTCAAGGCTGACAAAATTAAGTGGGAAAAGTTATTTAAGCTGTTCAAAGATGCTCTGTCTAGGACATAAGATTCACTCTGCCTAATTTATTCATCAACTTCATTATATACAAATTGCAACAAAAGAAGAAAATAATCGAACACAAGCTAAAGACAACATATGGAACTAAAAGATTGTGCTTTGAATGCTAACAGTTAAAGGAGTATAACATTTATATTTCCGTCACACACACATTCATGTGCCAAAAGCAAACACAATCAGACCTGTTTGCACGTGGATACCTGTGAATTGATAAAAAAAACACAGGTTTTCACATGTATGTGACAAATGTTCAAACATGTGACATTGCTGCAAGTAGATAACCTTGACTAAGTGTGTCATTACCTGTGGCTGGAAATGTTACAATATGTATCAGTAATAAACTACATTCATTAGTAGTATTTTCTTGAATACCTGACACAGTTTTCCACAGATATGCACATTGTATGTGGCTCTTCTGTAAAAGTTTGAGGTTTTGTGTGGTTATGTTCAAAAGAGTGTCAAAAAGTGGAAGGATCCTTTTTTTATAATATAACAAGCATGTTTTTTTTTTCTCATACAACATTGAACAAGCGATACAGCTAGTTTCATCCCAAACTGGTGTAGGTCTTGAATGTGAAGCAATTAAGAAGAGATAATAAAGAATTAAGTCTATTTGCTTTTAGAGGGTAGGTTTAGTCAGTAAATATTTTAGTTGCAGAAATTGAGATTAATCTCAAAAATAACATTCACAGAAGGCTTACTAATAATCTTCCTGTCTACAAATGTTGAGAATACTCTGTTTCTCATCAAAATAATCATCCTACATTGTTGTAATATATCATTTGACTCATGTTTGCTTATAGAACTGCGAAGCTCAAAAGAAAATTCTATGGAGGCTTCAAAGTCAGGTGAAGAAGAGGCGTTTCCTTTTTTCGGGTCAACAAAGAAAGCTGAAGAAAAGAAGGGTCTTGATACAATGGTGCACAGCGTGAGGGATCTTCATCGCTACTCCAGCAAGTCCAGAGAGGAGAAGAGGGACGAAAGTGCAGAACTAGGTAATATATGATAGGACTGTAGTCATATGAAGGATCATTGGGGTGCAACCCTCTTCTTTTTCCTGAATTCATAACTTTTGTATGATGATTTTTTGTATCGTAGGAATATTTTAACCCACATTTGGTTGGAGAATCCCACCATGGCAGTAGTAAAAATGAATCTTATAATTGTCTCCCTCTTGCCCTGGGGTTCCAGGTCAGAGCATGTCTGATGAAACTGGTAGTGGGTTTCCATGGAGTATGCTCAATACAGTTTCATTGTCTGTTGCAGATCTTATTCTCTACTGGCATCTGGCAGTTTGTTGTCCAAAGGTTTTTATCGTTAATGGCTTCAGACCAGTCAATCTCAGTCTACAAAGGGTGTCCAAACACAGATAGTGTTTTAGGGAACTTTTTAGCAAAACATTTTAGAAAAAGGGCTTTTTCTCAAATGTCTCTTAATTTTTTACTGTTACAAGTTTATATTGAATGAAAGTTAAGACTTTGAACATTAATGTGCGTAAATTTCAAGTCAAATCTGCAAATGTTGTGCAATTAAGGTCACTGTTTTGCATTCTGGCATCATAAAACTGCTATTTTTAAAATATTTTGCTCTCTCGTGATAAACCCACACAAAATAAATTTGAAAAATCTAAAGGTGAATTTTCAAATGATACTAAATTCATCCCTATATGATTTTGGTATGGTCCCGAAATTATTACCAGAATTAGGTACGTGATATTTGCCTACAAATTTAGCATCTGATAGATTAAGGGTTTATAAGCTGCTGTTGACGAAGGTTTTTACTTTGCGAAAGAAAGCTTTAGTTGTCATCCATGTCAGGCTCAGTATAAGAGTATTGATTTCATTTGATTTCTTTGAAATGAAACCATGTGGATGACTTTACAAAAGTGTTGATATTCAAAAACACATTGGAAAGAAATGTTGTATTTTTTGTATTTCTCTGCACCCAACCTTTCATCAATTTTCTATCATTCTTATATCATCTACAGATGACTTATTGTTCAAGTCGAATTCCAAATCATCATCTCAGAAACCAGCAAACCAATACT
This sequence comes from Chiridota heheva, assembly GCA_020152595.1. NCBI lineage: Eukaryota > Metazoa > Echinodermata > Holothuroidea > Apodida > Chiridotidae > Chiridota > Chiridota heheva. Next base: position 409,864 of record JAIGNY010001689.1, on the reverse strand, counting down.
CTGATTACCAGAAGAAAAAGGAACTCCTTTTAGCCAAAATGAAAGAAATTGACAACTCAACTTTAGACAAAGACACTGGCAATGGCAATAGTGCTTCAAGCTCAGGAAGAAGCAGAAGTCCTAAAGAATATCAATTCACTGAGCCAGTAGAGAACTTACACAATGGTAAACCCTCTCACCCAGAAGAAGCATCACCCAAAAGCACCAAGAAGTCCTTGAGCAGCAACGTCAAGGAAGGAGAGGGTCTAACGAGGAGGAGGATCTGGAGGAAATTGCCTTTGGAGATTACGCTCCTTCGTTTGGGTCAAAAAAGGCCGAGACTAAACAACCCAAAAACTCCTTTTTTGACAACGACTCAAATGAGGATTTCTGGAGCAGTTCAAAAGATAAAAAGGCAGAATCTAATACTAAAAATAAACCTCTGAAGAACTCGTTTGGAGGCGGGAGCATTTTTTCAACGACCATCAAAGCGAAACCCGTTTCTGCTGTTTCTGATGGAAAGACTCTACCTTGGGAGACGTCGTCAAATCCTGACAAAAATAAGGTTGCAAGTCAAAGCACAGGCAACTCATTATTTGCGACACAGACTTACAACCAGCAGAAAAGTCCTTTTGCACCAAAACCGTTGACCACGGCAGGCTCCGATGATATAGATGACGACATTGAAGAATTCATATTGTAGATTTCAGTTGAAGATGTTTTGGATGAATATTTCTCTCAGGATTTCTGAAAATATTGAGATTGGTTTTGATTGATCGTGGAATTGGAAAAACAAATAAAATATTTGTGGCTTTCAAATTCCATTTAAAACATCTGTATTGATTTCTCTATTTGTAAAATTAAGTTCACATTCTTTTAAAATCAAAATTCATCCGCCTGGTCAAACAAATTCTTATAAAGTTAACATCATTTCAAAGTTGGTCAGTATTTAGTCTCAATACAATGTTCTGAGTATTTCATCCAGGCGAAGTCTATGCTTTATTATTCTGCTTTATTTATACAGCTGTTTCTTAGCAGCAGGCGAACCAAACTCTCATAAATCCCACCTATCTCGGATCCTATCTGGCTTGGGATAAGCATGAATCCCACCTATCTCGGATCCTGTCTGGCTTGGGATAAGCATGAATCCCACCTATCTCGGATCCTGTCTGGCTTGGGATAAGCATGAATCCCACCTATCTCGGATCCTGTCTGGCTTGGGATAAGCATGAATCCCACCCTGTCTGGCTTGGGATAAGCATGAATCCCACCTATCTCGGATCCTGTCTGGCTTGGGATAAGCATGAATCCCACCTATCTCGGATCCTGTCTGGCTTGGAATAAGCATGAATCCCACCTAGTCTGGCTTGGAATAAGCATGAATCCCACCTATCTCGGATCCTGTCTGGCTTGGGATAAGCATAAATCCCACCTATCTCAGATCCTGTCTGGTTTGGGATAAGCCCAAATCCCACTCATCTCGGATCCTGTCTGGCTTGGGATAAGCATAAATCCCACCTATCTCGGATCCTGTCTGGCTTGGGATAAGCATGAATCCTACCTATCTCGGATCCTGTCTGGCTTGGGATAAGCGTGAATCCCACCTATCTCGGATCCTGTCTGGCTTGGGATAAGCATGAATCCCACCTATCTCAGATCCTGTCTGGCTTGGGATAAGCATGAATCCCACCTATCTCGGATCCTGTCTGGCTTGGGATAAGCAAAGAAGCATGAATCCCACTCATCTCGATCCTGTCTGGCTTGGGATAAGCAGGGAATCTGAATCCCACCTATCTCGGATCCTGTCTGGCTTGGGATTAGCAGGGAAGCATGAATCCCACCTATCTTGGATCCTGTCTGGCTTGGGATTAGCAGGGAAGCATGAATCCCACCTATCTTGGATCCTGTCTGGCTTGGGATTAGCAGCATGAATCCTACCTATCTCGGATCCTGTCTGGCTTGGGATTAGCGGGAAGCATGAATCCCACCTATCTCGGATCCTGTCTGGCTTGGGATAAGCATGAATCCCACCTATCTCAGATCCTGTCTGGCTTGGGATAAGCATGAATCCCACCTATCTCGGATCCTGTCTGGCTTGGGATAAGCAAAGAAGCATGAATCCCACTCATCTCGATCCTGTCTGGCTTGGGATAAGCAGGGAATCATGAATCCCACCTATCTCGGATCCTGTCTGGCTTGGGATTAGCAGGGAAGCATGAATCCCACCTATCTTGGATCCTGTCTGGCTTGGGATTAGCAGGGAAGCATGAATCCCACCTATCTTGGATTCTGTCTGGCTTGGGATTAGCAGTGAAGCATGAATCCCACCTATCTCGGATCCTGTCTGGCTTGGGATTAGCAGGGAAGCATGAATCCCACCTATCTCGGATCCTGTCTGGCTTGGGATAAGCAAGAATCCCACCTAACTCGGATCCTGTCTGGCTTGGGATAAGCGTGAATCCCACCTATCTCGGATCCTGTCTGGCTTGGGATAAGCATGAATCCCACCTATCTCAGATCCTGTCTGGCTTGGGATAAGCATGATATCCACCTATCTCGGATCCTGTCTGGCTTGGGATAAGCAAAGAAGCATGAATTCCACTCATCTCGATCCTGTCTGGCTTAGGATAAGCAGGGAATCATGAATCCCACCTATCTCCGATCCTGTCTGGCTTGGGATTAGCAGGGAAGTGCCACTTCTCTGGGACATTGTTAGGACTACTGGATTTGAAAGGCTTTTTAATTACCTTTGAATCTTATTTTAAAACTGATCAAAATCCAATTACAAAACCTTGATTTTTTCAGATGTTATCAGAAGATGCATTTTTGTTTGAATTCAGATTAAATTATACTCTTAATGATTGAAAAGTATTTCATAAAGTATTCAAGCTTCATACCTTGTTTAATCCAAATGTATACCATGTACTATTAATGACAGAGTCTAGTTTTCTATGGAAATGGTATTTATTCATTACATCATGCGACAGTAAACAAAGATGAATCAAAATTATGTATATCATCATCTTTGGTTTTAACAAGTGAAAACTTGCTTATAGTGCTATCTTATATTTATAACTTATATTTAACTTAACACCTTGAAACAAGTATATTAGAAATGTGCTACCTTGTTGGTTTCGGAGTGTGCTTTGGGAAAGAAACTTAGTAATGCTTTTAGTTAGTACTGTTTTATCTTATATAAAACTAGCAATTTCATCAATTTTGATTAATGATAAATTAATAATTTAAAATAAGGGATATGTTTTGTTTTTTAAGCCCATGCATTGAATAGATTTGTAATATTTGTTGTCTGGTTTTGTATAGAGGTATTTCAGCTGACGTCATGAGGTCACATGACTTTGTTTACATCGCCATTTTGTTGGTCAAAAACACTGTCTGTCTGCTGTATACTTAATTAGACTTGCATACATTGCCGCTGCCCTGCAAAATGGAGTACATGATGAAATCCCTCAATTCTGTCAGTAAAATATTCTCCAATCAAATATTATTGGGATATAAAAGTATTACATAGAAAATGAAATTGAAAGAATTAGATATATTTTCAAACATATTTTTTTAAACAACAAACAAAGGAATGGCACCTGTACAGGTCATTTGAGTTGGACATGTAGCAAGTAAGTTTTCAAATCTGAGCAGATAAGTTTTTGAATTTAAAAAATACCACTTTTTAGTTTTGGCTTTATGGCTGATCAAAGTTTTGATCTACAGTATGCTAAATCTGTGATGCATGACAAGATGAACAGCTCAAATTCTTTATGTACTGTAAGTCTTTAAATTTCTTTCCTTAATCTCATTCACTAAAAAGATACACCCCTGATAGAATGTATAGGTGATCATCAAAAAAACATTTGGTCAGAATTTGCTGCAACCACTTCAAAGGATAGAAAACAACAGGATTTACAAGGTCACATTGTAGTACATCACATAATTTGATTTGATGCCTGAGATTTCAAAACAATGTAAAATAAAATTTTGTAATTGGTGTTGACGTTTTGTTTTGCCATTTTCATTGTATTTTAAGATATTTAGCTAATGTTGTCTCTACATGAGCATACCTTTAATATCACTGTAGTTCAATTTGCATTGAATCCATTTAATGTCCAGCACGATTTTTTGCCCAATATTTGTAGGTGTGTGTATGTGTCTCTGTGGTACCAGCTCTTGTCAAAGTAAGACATGAACACTACTTTTTGAAAAAGATAGTTCATTCAATGAAAAAAGGTCACCTTTATAATACTGTAGTATGTTTCACACAAAAAAAGGAAGTTTTTTATGTAGAGTAGAACACTGCGGATCTAAATGTGTATCATTTTAAAACTTGTTATGATCCAGGTATTACCAAGCTTTTTGGGATCTAAACAGTAATTCCATATTAGTTGTAGAGATCTGATAGTTATCCTTGTAGAACTACACTATTTCAACAGATTTTGGCTATTTCAAACTTTATATTTCAATCAACTGCTGGTGGGAATTTTCCGCTGAAGTTGCTGGAGGAAACGTAAGCAACAATGGACGTGCATATTATCTTTATGTATAACTCTTGTATGATTAGTGAGTAAAAGCTTTTTTATACGTACCATACCCTGTGTGAATTGTGCAGATGGTATATGATTGGTCCATTATGGACACATGACTTCGGCCATGTGACATATTGCTGATTCAGATTTGAAAACGTCTGTTAAGGGTGTACATTGTGTAGTATACCCTGCTGAGTTGCTAGGGGTCTGCGCAATTTGTAAAGTAGTAAGTGTACCTTATGGAGTGGTGCCTAATGTGTGCTATACAATGGTGCCTTTATTACATCATCAATGTTGTCACTTTTCATGGTGATGTTTCACCAAAGTTATCATCAAGAAGATGTAATAACTATATGAGGCTGACATTGTGTTAGTAATAGTGAACTTTTTCTACCCAAATTGTGTAAATAAAAAGGATGAAATGAGTAGCAGTTCTATGGTTGTTGTGAACTTTGCAACTTTTCAAAAAAGAAGTTGTTTGGGATACAGTTAACTTGGTTGTGATTGTATGGTTGTTTATGTGGATTTTATGAATGAAAGCTCACCTTGAAAAGATGGAAGGGTTGTTAATGACAGATCATATTACAGGGCCACATCATAAGTATGTATTACTGGTGTTAAAACATGATTTTGTATTAATTGTGATATCCTTAAGTGACGGTCTTAGAGTTGCATTCACTTGAATGGTAACATTTTCATTTTAAAGGATTAGTTCAGTGGTCTAGGCAAGTTCATCTCATATAAAAAAGGGTTTCAAAAGAAACATAATGTTAAAGAAAGCATTCAAAAATCTTATTGCGTTAAGAAGATATTTAAAGTTTAAAGTTTGGTATCATTTGTGTAGAAACGACTGAAATCAGACTAGTTGTGATGTCACAGCCTCAGATTCCTCAAAGTCTTTATGTAGTATATCATATTTTGTTGCTTAAAAAACCATTGGATGTCAGGAAAGTGTTAAAACAGAATCTAGTAAAGTTAATTATAATTTTCCACCTAAAGAAAGTTCAAGGAAAATTAATTCAAATAGTAAAAAAGTTACAAATATTTTCTTTAAAATACATTAACAATTGCTAAGAATGTGAGGTTAAAAGCACCAATCTTCCATAGTAGACTTACTACACCTGTTTTAGCTTAAGGAATGCTTTCTTCACAATTTTGTTTCTTTTCAAGTCCTCTTTCATGTGGGATGAACTTGTTTGACCCCTGAACTAATTCTTCTTTGTTGTTTTTAACAATATTTATGAAGGTAAGATTTCCAATTAATTTCTTTTTCCCATTTATCATATGTAAACTGATTAGTTTTGAGGTCATTTTTTTCTTTAGGGGGGGGGGGGTTGACTTATTTAAGGGTTTACCCTAAACTGAAATGTAATTTACATTGCAAAAGTTTTTTATTTGTGGGGTGGGGAAGGTTTCCCTACCCCAAAAGGCTGTGTGCCTGAATATTTTACATGTTTGTAAACTTGTTTTGCTGTATTTTGTCATATTTCTTATTTAGAAGAATTGCACTTCATTCTTAGCTCTATCCTTTTGATTATTCTCAAAAACTTCCCAGTAAGAACATAAGTTTTGTGGTTATCATTGAAAAATATAAATTAGTTGTAAGATTTTCAACCAACTAGAACAATGTGACCTAGAGATAACAATTGTGTGCTCCTTCAGATGGTTGGTTACACAGCAAGAGCTATTATGATACCCTTTTGCTTTTGAGGCTCTGACAAGCTGATAAAACATGAGAAAGAAGTACATCATATATTTGTTCTTGCAAGATGTATCAATCCTTTACCATCTCTTAGCTGGTAGGAAGTTTTAATCTTGAGGTGTGGTTGCATTTTCTTTTTAACTGTGAGGCCACCATGGCAGTTCTGTGATTGACACCTGTAGTATTGGCCTTTACTGAAGGGAAGTGGAGCAAAGATGTTGCATCTTTGGGTTGAATGTTGCAGGTGGTGGAATGGCTGCAGTGAAAACAAGCATAGGAACTGGGGGCCTATTTAAACCCCCCTTTTTCAAAAGACAGAAGTGCCCCTCTTTCTCAACTGTTAGATAAAAGATGCCAAATGGTCTCATTTGTTTTTGGGGTATTGAGCAAAACCATATCACACAAACAGCTCATTTCATCTAACATGATTGGTGATCATTAAAAATAAGGGATGAATTTGCATGATTTTCCATGAAATCTATCTAATGTTATGAGTTAATTTGCTATACAAGATGATGAAAGTTATCTTAATATTTGTATGTATTTATGACCATCAGATAAAACACAACAAAAAAGGTATGTCATATGTGTTATTTCAAGATGTATTAATCCTTTATATATATGTACAGATAAAAATATACAAATATTTCCAACTTATGGAATGAATACAACGTAAGAAAGCACTCATTTTCTTCTTTTTCTGTACATTTCTTTACTGTGGTTATCTTTCAAATATTGCAGTCATCAAATGTGTTGTTATATCAATGCAAAATGATGATGACGAAGATGACGATAATAATTATAGTAGTATCAAGTCCTTATATAGCAGTTTTCCATATGCAATGCATGTTCAAATCCCTTCAATGGAGGCTCCGAGGCTCAAAAGCAGCAGGTACTAACAACGGTGCACAAGCCTGTATTATTTCTCTACTCCGATCCATTATGCCGAGTGCCAAGGAAGAGGGCAGTGGGTCCCATATTGGTATGAACCAAGCAGAGATGTAACCCAATACGATCATGTAAATAACAAAGTATTCTGTTAAAATTAGTTCCAAAATGAACATTTTACACCTTACAGGCATATGGACAGGTAGCAACAGCATGAGCTAAATGGTTTAAAATGTACTAAAACAATGCAAAGAGCAAAAAGTACCATCAAAATCACTTAAACAGGGACCATTTTAAAACTTAGATAACTAATTGACATAAATTGTGCGACCTCCAAATGGGACAACTTGAAAATGCCTTATGTTAACTTATTGTTTTTCAGTCCTTCCCTCGAGTATTTTGTATCGGAGAAGATCGCTATTGTATACAAGAAATTGGATATCATTATAACCTTGACCCAGATTTTATTATTGCATTTATTTATATAGCTCCTCTCTCATAGATCGAGGCGCTTTACAATAAAATTGATAATGCATAGAAAAAACTCTTAATATACAATATCAACAAGTAAAAGAATTGCAGGACAATATACAAGCATAATGAAATTTGTATAAGTTGATTAAATATTGGAATATTTACAAGACTTATTACTTATGCTATAAATGTGCAATCTGGTCCAATGACCTAATTCTAACGCACTCCTCTCTCCCACTCTCTTCAACCTGAGCATTAATGACATTGTGGATAACCTTGGCCCCAACATCAAACGTACCTTATATGTGGATGACTTCATCTTCTACTCCTCCCCTACCTTTGCTATTGTTAAAAGTAGGCTTCAAATCAGCTTTAACCAGCTGCAAGACTGGAGCAACAAAAACGGTTTTAAATTCTCCAAAGACACGAGTCTGCATGCACTTCTGTCATTTCAACAACCTCCACCCCAACCCGAACTTTGTGCTCAATGGCAATCGCATCCCTAAAGTTGAACACATGAAGTTCCTGGGTCTAACTCTAAACCCCAAGCTCACCTACAAGCAACACATCACCAACCTGAAACTAATGTGCAACAGCTCCCTCAACTTTCTCCGCCTCCTCTCCAACACCACTTGGGGTGCGAACCGCCATGCTTTCCTCAAAATCTTCAGGCTCACCATTTGTGCCAAGCTTGACTACGGCAATATTGTCTACTGTGTCGCTCACAACTCATACCTCAACCACATCAACACTATCCAAAATGAAGCCCTCGGGCTTTGTATAGGTGCCTACAGGACCTCCCCAATCACTAGCCTTCATGTTGAAGCCAACGAACCCCCCTTTCTACTTAGATGTAGAAAGCTTAGCCTCTCCTATGCTTTTAGAGTCCTCACCAACACCCAGAACCCTGTTTACAACCTCATTAGGTCCCCAATTTCTCCACCCTCTTTGATAGGACTAAAACACTATCCCCTCCCTTCAGCTTACGCATTAAATCAGATCTATACCATCTCGGTATCAACCACGCCACTCTCGGCACCTTCTCCTGGCCCACTTTTCCTCCTTGGGCCACCCCCCTCCCTTCTGTCCACCTGAGCCTCTCCACTCATCACAAAACTCAAACCCACCCTAAGCTCTTCACCAATCTCCACAAGCAAATCAAAGACCAACTCTCAAATTACACCTCCATCTATACTGATGGCTCCAAGGAAGGCAACAAGACAGCTGCTACTGCCGTCATCCAAGACATCACCCTCAGTAGCAGACTTCCCGACTACCCATCCATCTTTTCAGCCAAGTCTAAGCCATTCTCCTTGCCTTCAACTTTATTGAGTACTCTTTCCTCAGCCACTTTGCCATTTTTTCCGACTCAAAGGCTGTTCTTACTTTTTTACTCAATCTTAAATAGGATAAGCTCACCTGCCACCTCCTCCTCCAAAAACTCCTTTCTCCCACCCTCTGCAGGAAAAGTATTCTTTTTTTTCTGGATACCCAGCCATGTTGGCATCCCAGGCAATGACAGGGCTGATGCAGCCGCTAAGCTTGCCCTCAACCTCCTCCCTGCCCCTTTTCCCCAAACCCTCTCTGACATCAAACCGCTTATCGCTTCCCTTGTTCGTGAGCGCTGACAAACCTCATGGAACTCCCAAATTGATAACAAACTCCATGTCATCCAGCCCACAATTCCAATCAAATCCACCATCAACAACCTCTCTCGTATCGACAACGTTTATATTACCCGTCTTAAAATTGGTCACACCCACCTCACTCACTCCCACCTTCTTATTGGCTCCCCCCATCCCCTCTGCAACAATTGCCATTGCACCCTCACAATCCATCACGTTCTCCTTGCTTGCACCCTCACAATCCATCACGTTCTCCTTGCTTGCCCCCTGTACAACCTTCCCAGAGCTTCCCACAACTCAATTGCTGAGTTCTTCCAGAAAAATCCTCCGAATAAAATTATCTCCTTCCTTCATCATGCCTCCCTCTACAACCATATTTAATTCTCCTCTTCCACCCCCTCTCTACTTTGTTAATATTTCAACCATGAACTTCCCCTCTCAATTACAGCTTTCTGACCTTTTGTTCTTGAATTTCTCTCATTCTCCTCCTGTTTCCTTTCCTTCCTACCTCTAAAATGATCTGACCTCTCAGGCACAATTTGACCTTCGTTGTCGTGGTGCCGTTAAGCCCTCATCAAACAAACAAACAAACTTATAAGCGAAGTAATAAAAACATAGTTACCAACCCAGCCCTGACCTCCATACCTCTAACATCCCTCACTTAACATTCTACTGAGGCCTGAACGAAAGGGCCAGGACGCATGGAAGGTAAGTATAATTCTTGTAAATATCCCCACTACCCTTAGCGGGATGAATTTACTTCAAGTTATATGGTACCTTCCATGCTATAAGTATGTAATTTAGGACTGGAAGGAAGGGTTTTCAGGTCGAAGCCCACACAAAAAACTGGTCCTAATACTTAAACTAGTTTCCTACTTTAAAGGAAAAATTTCCTTATCCTCTTAAGGACAGAAAACCTCTGAATAGGAATTACTAAACAAAAGTTAATTACTCCTAGTTATAATGAAAGAACAAGGAAGCACCAGTTGGTAATAACTGAGGTAAAACGTCGCATGAACATGGCTTAGTCACCCAAAAGAACATGTTAAGTGTTAGTAACAGAACAAAAAAATACTGCAAACAACACCCATACGTCATGGTGAAAACTTACAAGGTTCGCCAGCGGACCGGGACGGTTTTGTTAAACACAAAGGAAAACAAATCATTAGTAAAATTAAACGAATTAAAATATGCCTGAACAACGGTAAAAATTTGCTAGTAAACGATCAATAGTTTAATAAATTAACAAATCGTAACTGAAACGAGAAAATGTGAGTAATTGACAAAAGATATTTACCTCATGAAAGGGACGGTTCTCTTCTTGAAAGAATGGCGCTTGCAATACCAACTTGATAGTCTGGCATGTCCTTCGGATATGTGGAGACGAACATGGCTGGTGTTTTCCATACAGCAGCGCAAAGTATCTTGTTAAGGGGCACCCCACCAAAAGGCGCAATTGAAGTAGCTATGCCTTGTACTTGATGTGCCTTAAACGGTTGTTCCGTGAACAACGCCATTTTATTGTACGTAATTGCCTGGACAATACATCGCGAAATCGTGAGACGGCAAGTTGCTGGTGGATTTTGTAAGGTTTGGTTTGTTGATGTTTAGGACACGAATAAAGCGTTAATGCCGCTCTCTAATGGTTGTGAGCGTTTAATATACTGTAGTACTTGAGACATAGGACGGGTCACCAAGACCGATCCTCTGATGTGTCAGAAAATGTAGAAAGCGACAGAAGGGATATCGGTTCTGGCAGAAATTCTAGCCTGATTCTCAGCTAGGAATGCCGGGTCAGGTACGAGCTGTATACCCCCAGATGCAAAGCGAATTTGACCTTCTTTAAGAGAAAGTGCATGAACGGCACCTCTTTATCTGGCAGAGGCCACGCAGAGTAGAAAAACCATTTTGATCATCAGTTCTTTGAGCGGACACGCAGACAGCGGCTCGAACAGAGCCTGTGCTAGTGTCTTAAGAACTATTTGTATGTCCGTTGGAGGAGCAAGGTTCCGAATTGAATGTCTTTGTAAGAACATTCCTTTCACTAATCTTTCCAGTAGCCGTGTGTCAGTGACGGTCAACCCATCTGGAAAGCCCCGGTGGATAGCTGCTATAGCTGTCCGAAAACCCTTGACTGTATATTTGGATTTGTTCAGATTAAACTGACACAATAAGAAATCCGCTACGTCACCAAGAGATGCCAAATGTGTTGAAACTGATCTATTCTGACAAAATACATCCCCAAAGTGGAGGGTTTTCGACTTTGAGCTGCCACTTGGGCAGCTTCTTCCGAAAGGACCTGCGACACCAAAGATTCGCAGATAGAAGCCACACAGTCAAATGGAGTGCTTTTGGATTGTGATGTAGTTTGCCAGAGCCCAGAATCGAGACTAAGAGTCGTCCTTGACCAGAAGCTGGTATGGGAAACCTACGATTAGATTGAGCAACTGAGAGAACCACAGTTGGGCTGGCTAATTGGGAGCTACCAGAAGTAACATGTGACATTGATTGTACGTCCCCTTGTCTTGAACTTTCGGTACTAGCACGAATGGCGGAAAGACGTAGCCCACAAAGTGGGCCCTGATCATGAATGTATTGACTTTCCAGACTCTCAGGTCGGGGGTCATAGAGCAGAATGTTGGTTGTTTGTGGTTGTCCACGGACGCGAACAGGTCTATGTCTGGGAGACCGAAAGTCATCCAGTTCACGTTGGCCACCTGCGGCAGGAGAGCCCACTCTGTGGATTCTCCCTGAAGGCAAGATAACAGATCCACAATCATGTTCTCCTTGCCTGGTAGGTGGTCGGCCTGAAGGCTGACCTCGTTTGTCATGCACCAAGATAGAAGGGACTTGGCGAGGATCCACTCTCCTGGACCTCGTGCCTCCCTGTCTGTTGATATAGGCCACTACGGTGATGTTATCAGTGCATGTTAGAACAGTCTTGTTCCATACATGTGGGTACCCTAGGAATACTAGCCACGCTCTTGCTGGCGACGTTGGCTGTGAGAGGAGAGTGTCAGCTCCTGCCTTCACGGCCAGAATGCATTCCTCTGTCGGTCATATGCGACCTTGTGTGAAGTCCAGGATTGCTCCCATAAAAGTGGGAGTCTGGGATGGAGCTAGATTGAACTTGGTGAGGTTGATAACCCAGCCTAGGTCCTGTGCCACTCTGATGACTATGGCTGCGTCTTCTGCGATGATAAGCCACTCATCCAGATACATAAAGATTCTTATGATTTTCTTCCGTAGAAAGGCCGCGAGTACCCTAGTTATCTAGATGAAAACCCGGGGGCGGTCGACAGACCAAAGGGTAACGCCCTGAACGTATACATGACTCCCTCTAATTAGAATTCAAGGAAGCGCCTGTGTTCTTGTTGCATGTGTAGATACGCATTTGCCAGGTCTACGGAGGTAGTCCAAAAGCCCATCGTCAAGTGAGGAAGGATAGAGTGCAACATCTCTATCTTGAATTTCAGCGGACGAATGAATTTGTTCAGTGGTCGTAGATTGATTATTGGACGCCACTTGTTCCCCTTCTTGGGGGCCAGGAAGAACATATACATCACAAGGTCCCTGGGCAGATTCAAGATCGGGGTGATAACTTCTTTCGACAGAAGTTCCCTGATCTCTGTCCCCAACAAGTCGCTGTAACAACTGGGTGTGACTGTCCAATCGATGAGTGGGGTGGGTAGAAGACCCCTCCAACTATAGTCATAACCCTTGCTAAACGTTTCAACACCCACTTGTCAGAAGTAACCTTTTCCCACTTCTCTGTGAATTTCCCCAGACGCCCCAACCTGACTGCCCATCAGTGGGTGTGCTGGGGGTGGGTCAAAGGCGCTGCCCCTTGTCTCTTTCCCACCCACATGAGGAGGAGCCCACGCTGCGTGCAAAGAAGGATCGTTGACCATTATCTGGAGCATTCACTCTGCCAGTCCACGAAGTGGAGTCCTGGCAAGTGGAAGAAACTGTGTTGGGCTTTGGCGCCATCCCACGATGGCGTGAGGCCTGCTGCTTAGCAGTCGTGCCTCAACCCCTCGTGGGGAGGGGGGGGGGGATAGGTAGCATGTGGGTGGAGAGGACAAAGGCTTCACCTTTGCCAACAACCTTTTTGTCTTCCTGAGATCATCCTGCTAGCCGGCCTGGCATGACAGGATATCTCGGAAGTGACTTGCAAGAGGTCCAGGCCTTCCGTCGGCAACCGCTGAAGGTCTGCCTGTGTGGTTTCAGATAGGCCAAGGAGGGGAAGAACGTTCTCACACCTCTATGTGTACCTTTGTAGAAGCTCAGGCAATTTGATCGACTGTCACGTCGATCAAATTAGATAAAGGTGCGGTTGTTGGTTGTCGGCCGGCAGATATTTCTGCAGGACAGAGTCCAGCCCATCTGTCACCCTTACGGCGAAAGCTTGAAACTTGTAGCCTCATCATATGGCCCAGTCCACAGCCTTGAGGGACTCTTCCCTTCGCTGGACTGCAGGATCGATAAATCTATGGACCCTGGGCCTGGAGCTTGACACCGCTAGAGCGCTGCTCGCAGGTTGGCAGAGGAGTTTCCATACTCGGCCGGGATAGGGGGCGAGCCTACTACTGCCTTGTAGGTGGCTGGCTGGACGCCATGACGTTATGATGAGGGCTTAATGACACTACGACAGCGAGGGTCAAATTGTGCCTAAGAGGTTAGATCATTCCAAAGGTAGGAAAGAAAAGAAAATAGAGGGAGACTGAGAGAAACACGGGGACTAAAGCCAGGAAGGTTTAATCAAGAGAGGAAGTGCATGGGTGAAAAAAGGGGCAAAAGTAGAGAGAGTGGAGTGGGAGAGGAGGGCTAAATATGGTTGTAGAGGGAAGCATGATGAATGAGATAATTTTATCTGGAGGGTTTTTCTGGAAGATTTCGGTTGTGGGAGGTGAGGGAAGTTCTGGGAAGGCAAGGAGGACGTGGTGGACTGTGAGGATGCAATGACAATTGTTGCAGAGGGTGGGGGAAACAATAAGGAGGTGGAAGTGAGTGTGGTGGGTGTGACCTAAGGTGGGTAAAATGGATGTTGTCAACACTGGAGAGAGATTGTGGATGGTGGGTTTGTTCGTAATGGTGAGCAGAATGACTGAGTTTGTTATCATTTTGGGAGTCCCATGAGCTTTGCCAGCGGTCATGAACAAGGGAAGGAATAAGCGGGTTGATGTCAGAGAGGGTTTTGGGAAAGGGGGTAGGCGGATATTGAGGGCAAGTTAGCGGCTGCATCAGCTCTGACATTGCCGGGGATGCCAACATGGCTACGTATCCAGAAGAAAAGGATACTTTCCCTGCAGAGTAGGGAGAAACAGGAGGGGGGGGGGGGGTCGAAAGGAGTTTACGGAGGTGGGATTATCCCATTTAAGATTGAGTAAAGAAGTAAGGACACACTTGGAGTCTGAAAAGATGGCAATTTGGCTGAGCGGGGAGTACTCAATAAAGTTGAGGGCGAGTAGGATGGCCTTGGCCTCGACGGAGAAGATGGACAAGTAGTTGGAAAGCCTGCTACTGAGGGTGATGTCTTGGATGATGGCAGCAGCAGCTGTCTTGTCACCTTCCTTGGAGCCACCAGTGTAGATGGAGGTGTAGTTTGAGAGATGGTCTTTGATTTGGTTGTGGAGGTTGACGACGGGGTAAGGCTGGGTTTGGGTTTTTTGTGATGAGTGGAGAGGCCCAGGTGGATAGAAAGGAGGGGGTGGCCCAGGGAGGAAAAGTGGGTCAGGAGAAGGTGCCAAGAGTGGTGGGGTTAATGCCGAGACAGTGGAGGTCTGGTTTGATGCATAAGCTGAAGGGAGGGGATAGGGTTTTAGTCCTATCAAAGAGGGTGGAGAAATTGGGGTACCTAATAAGGTTGTAAACAGGGTGTGGGTGTTGGCAAGGGTTCTAAATGCATATGAAAGGCTAAGCTTTCTATGTGTTGCCTCCCTCATGCTCATGCATGCATTCCTAATAAGATGAAAGGGAGAACACTTTTGAGTATTCGAAAATAAAAAATTTCCTTAGCTGGATGGTGCTGTAATGTGTCTAAAACTACATGATACATAAGCTTACAAATAAACAGTCTACATAGTAAACTCTCCTGGGTATCAACTTACATAGAATAACGATGGAACATACAAACACAACATATCACGAGCCGCTTACATATAAAACAAACATACCAACATTTATATGTACAGACAACAATCAATCAAACAACATATAAACATATACAACAGGCAAATGACATTCATTCAACTATTCCATCTGACTTTATAACATACATCGTACACAATACTAGCAGTACTTCTGCCCATAATTGTCAATGCCACTAGTCCTTACTGCTGCAATCTCTATTATACACCATAATACAGGGAAAACTTGTCTATTTCACATATCTAAGCTTTCCTGAAATATAAGATCAATAACCTCCACTAACACTTCTGATTCTCTACACCTCACTTCATATATCACATTTTATCTGTCCTCAGTTACAGAATATCAAAATAAAACCCTCATACTATATTACACTTGTAACTACATACTAAAGGTACTATACAGCTTTAATCCTCTCAGACAGACGACAAGGGTTCCTCTGTATCCACCTCGCAACTTATTCTAACCTAGCTATAATAATTATATACAATCCCCTTAATCAATGGACTAGTCCTCTCTGTTACCCTGGCAACCTAACTTCTCCCTGTAGAACCACAGTGAAATGTGCACCCTTCACTAACCTGGTATACTATGTGGTACCTCCTGAAGTCCCTTGGTTTCTTGAACAAAGTCATGATAATTTAGCTTGAAGTCCTGATGATATGACTTAACCTATTCTGATAAAACTTATACCAGGGTGATTTGGACACTTGGGATTATCAATCAATATTAAATAACAAAGAGTCCCGACTCACCTAAAAAGATGAAAGGGAGAAAACTTTTGAGTATTCGAAAATAATATACTTTCCTCAGCTGGATGGTGCTGTAATGTGTATCAGCCTCATCAGGCTAGCATCTCATCAGTGCTGGACTGGCTCATTAATGAGAGGGATGGGTGGTTTTGGCTCAAAGAGGTATAGTAAATTAAAGATGTATTTCCAGAATAAAACATTTTTTTAGGGGGGCTTTGGAATACCCTACAACATATGCCTTAGCAGAAAGGGGTTCGTTGGCTTCAACGTGAAGACTGGTGATGGGGGAGGTCCTGTAGACCATCAGACAAAGCATGGGGGCTTCATCTTGGATTGTGTTGATGTGGTTGAGGTAAGAATTGTGAGCGGTACAGTAGACAATATTGTCGTAGTCAAGCTTGGCACGAATGGTGAGCCTGAAGATTTTTAGGACAGCATGGAGTTTCGCACCCCAAGTGGTGTTGGAGAGGAGGTAGAGAATTTTGAGGGAGCTGTTGCATTTCTGTTTTAGGTTGGTAATGTGTTGCTTGTAGGAGAACTTGGGTCTAGGGTTAAACCCAGGAACTTAGTGTGGTCAACGTTATAGATGCGATTGCTGTTGAGCACGAGGTACATCTTGGGGTGGAGGTTGTTGAAATGACAGAAGTCCATGCAGACTGTCTTGTCTTTGGATAAATTTAGACCGTTATTGTTGCACCAGTCTTGGAGCTGATTGAGGCTGAGTTGGAGCCTATTTTCGACAAGAGGAAAGCTAGGGGAGGAGTAGAAGATGGTGAAGTCCTCCACGTAGAGCGCACGTTTGATGTTGGGGCCAAGGTTGTCCGCAATGTTGTTAATGCTCAGGTTGAAGAAAGTGGGGGAGGGCATGCTGCCTTGGAAGACCCCTTCTTTTTGGGGGTAGGGATTGGAGACGGTGTGCCTGGGTGAGAGGAAGTTTTGAATAAAGATGGGAAGGTAGCCTCTGAGGCCGATGGTGTGAAGCTTGCAGGTAATGCCATATTTCCAAGTAGTGTCGAAAGCTTTCTCAAGGTTGAAAAAGATGGCAATGAGGTGTTCCGTTTTTGCAACGGATTCCCGGGTAGCAGTGTCGAGTGTAATTAATTGGTTCAAGGTATTGCAACATTTCCAGAAGCCGCTTTGGTGAGGGGAGAGGTTTCTGATGGTTTCAAGGAACCAGTTTAGTCTCTGGTTAATGATCCTTTCCATAAATTTACAGAGACATCAGGTGATGGCGATGGGGTGGTACTGTCTTTCCACGGTTTGGGGACAGGGGTGATGATAGCTGTCCTCCAGATAGGCGGAAAGGAGTGCGAGGACCAAATATGCTTGAGGATGGTGAGTAGGGTAGTGGTGGTAGGGGATGTTATCTGGGCTTTTGGAGGAGCAGCCAGCGTCGTGGATGGCTTGGTTTAATTCAGAAAGGGTGAGAGGGTTGTTGTAGCTCTCAGTGTTGTTGGGGAGAAGGTAATACTCCAGGCTTCATAATGACCTGTTTTGGTTTTAAAAGCATTGGGGTAGTTGGCCAAGGACGAGATGTTGCTGAAAGAGGCGGCAAGGTGGTTAATGATACCCTTTTTCATGGTGAGATTATCATTCCAGGAGAGATGGGAGACTTGCCCATCCTGCCGTGGAAGCTGTTAACCATACTCCAAATCTTCTTAGTGGGGGTGTTGGTGGTGAGAGAAGAGATGAAGTTGTTCCAAGTGTTGGTTTTACTGTCCTTGATAGTGTGCATGGTTCTGGCATGATGCGAAAGAGGTTGAGATTGCACGTGGTCGGATTTTTGCAGTCATCGGTGAACCAAGGGTTGGTGGTGGTTAGCAGGTTTGGAGGTTTTGGGAATGGAGCAGGTTGCGATGTTGATAAGTATGTTACTGAAGTTTGACATGGGATCCTCACCCTCGAGATGGGGGGGGGGGAGAGGTGAGAGTCACAGAGGGTTTCGAAAAGGGGCCAGTCGGCCTTCTTAAGCTTCCAATTGGGGGAGTGGTCTGTGGGGTTTAAAGGTTGGAGTGAGTAAGAAGAGGATAATCCAGTCCTTGGTGGAGATCCTGGCCCAATGCTACACATGGGTCACCAGGGAAGCATCAATGAACCACTGGCCTAATGTCCCTTTGGGCGGTAGTGAGTAGTCTATGTTGGGATTGGGTGTGTGCCTCCGCAAGAAGTGCGTCAACCATGTCCAGCTTGATTTCCTTTGCAAGAAATCCAAGAGCTGCGGGACCTACTCTCCCTGTAGTAGGGGGTCCACCGGTGGAAATAGGACCACGTCCAGTACTCTACAAGATACCAGGGTCCTATCTAGTGCAGCCTGCGTCAGCGAGGCTGCACTAGGGTGACTTGGGTTGGGGCTCCTCAGGTTGATCCGAGTCAACCATGAGGTCGACATCCTCCCCCGAGAGGTAGATGTCGAGGCTCACAAACATGCAGCAAATCTTGAAGGCACATTTTTTTAAATGCAGTAAGATTTTGAAATCAATTCTCTGCTGGATGGGCAACCAATGAAAAACACGCAAAAGCATCCAGCCTTTAACCGCCGCAATGCAATTTGACAAGCGAGCTTGGGCAGCTTCCCTATTGACCAGCTTTTTAGGATCGAAACTAACATATTTTAATTTCATTTATTTATTTATTTCCACAAGATGTGACAAATATTATAATGTACTTGAAAAAATATAATACAAAGAGATAGATGATTACACACAGAGCAGCATATATCATTAAATGGATACGCATGATTAATTTTAGGTACAATTATCTACATGATAACAAATATGCAGAGGAGACCTGGAGGAAGCTTATTTGAATTCCAGGCCACCCAATAGAATAAAAAGAAGAAAAATATCAACACTTAATCCCACCCATGCCAATGATAGGGATGATATAAAGAGGTCAATAATTATTTAACAAATATCATTTAAAAGCTGACTTAAAGGAGTTGAAGGATCGCTAGGTATGTAAACACACATCTTAAGAATTCCAATACTTGGGACCACTTACACAGAGGCATAAATGATTGATTCAATTCCCTGGTTGATTAAACCCCTTGATACATGTAACTTTCTAATTGACAATGCCTGCAGGGTATACATTACATGCCAGCCAGTACTACTATTTGTACAGTCAAACTGTCAGATCAGCTAGCTAGTCAGTGGACATTATATTAAGCATGGACAATGTTTCTATTCATGCGACACAAGGTCAAAGCTTGCTTGTTAGCACGAAGGTAATATCGGGTGTCGCAAAGTGGAAGATGCAAGTTATTTGAACTGACTTGATCGACCCGCGGACCTATTGTTCTTCTCGGGAATCCTTTTGGGAATCGTTTAAAAAGATTTATGCAGCTGCCTTCCCATTACACATTTGCAAGCATTACAAAATCATCAAACTGTGATCAGGAATAATTTGACAAAATATGCTGTTTTTACATTTTAAAGACAGTTCTGCTCAGAGCATTATACACATATTTAATGGCGAATAAAACTGAAATATTCAATAACAAATCAAACTAAAATGTGACTGACTGCACAGCAGTTGTACTTTATAACATCATGTTATGTGAATATCACATAAAACTAACATAAAACTATTACTATCACAATACAAAAGGTTTAAGTGCATAGATTTGGAGGCAAAAACTACTGTAGCTGTCAAAATGCAAGTTACATTTATACCATCCCATTTTTCTAACAAATCTAAAAATTTAAGTGCCCTTACCAGATAAGTTTTCAAATTACTTATCTCCTAAAATATAAATGACATAAAAATTACATCATTGCAGCTTTAAATCCAAAATATTAATAACCTTATCTTTCACATTTTGCAAATTACTTCAGCCTTGCATCATCTCATTTGTTAAACATTTATCTGCTAAGTTTAGCACACTATTAAAGCTTCTCAAAAATTCAAATTATGTTTTTCTTACCATCCTTATACCTAATATATAAATTCTAAATACATCTAAATTCATCTGTCAAATTTTTCAAGCTCGCGAATTTCACATTATAAAAATCTTATTTTGTGCATATGATTAAAATATTGAAAGGCATCACTTGTGAAGTTGTAGAGCCAACAACAACAAAAAGCGGATAACGCCCTCTTTTTCTCTCTCTCGTTTTGGGTTATCATCATCAACTCGATGAACAGATTTAGTATTTAAAATCCATCTTTTTATATTGAATCGTTAATTACTCATGACGAAATCATAAATAGAACTTACCTTCGATTACTCGCGAACAGTTTTATTCATATTTTGTGCGCGGAGTTCAAGCGATATTTTTTGTGAAGGAAAATGTGAAGTTTGGCAAAGAAGCCTACTGTATAAAACCTACGATCTTAATTAACATTAGTCTGCCAGCACGGACAATTCAGGCTCAGCTCACTATTATATTTCATTTGTTGAGGATAGACAAACGAATGAGCTGGGAAATTGTTGCAGCAAAGATTAGATTTATGTTTGCCAAGGTGATTTCATTCCGTTACCATGGAGCCAGATAACAGTAGTCAATGGATTCCATCTGAAAAACTTTCGAACGAATGAGGTATGAATTTTTGATCTCTTAAATTATATCATCTGATTTTTTGTCTTAATCACCACCTCAACAAAGTTCCTGCATTCTACTGAAGCTCCCACAATTAAACTTCTGTTACTCGTTAACCCCCCCCCCCTTTTCCCCCTTCCTAATTTTTGCATGTAATATTTCAATATTCTCACATGCTAAATTTGGGAAGCTACACAAGCTACTATACTTGGAATTAAAAAAACATGTTACTGTATGCAATCAAGTAAACTGATTCCCAAGTATGCTTAGTCATTTAGATCTGCAACCATCACTGCTAATTTTCTCAATGTTGTCCCTCCTGTAAAAAATATGGTTCCAATGGTCTTCCAGATTGCTGAACATTGCACAGATAAGCAGATAAGCTCCATTAGGAACTTGAATCAATGAACTCATTTGAGGGTTTGGGCTTTTTATTACATTCCCTCTTCATCCTTTCATACAGAATGTTGACATTTTCTGCAAAAAGAAAGATATATATGTATCTATATATATCTATATCTATCTATATCTATATCTATATCTATATCTATATACATACATACATACATACATACATACATACATACATACATACATACATACATACATACATACATACATACATACATACATACATACATACATACATACATACATACATACATACATACATACATACATACATACATATATATATATATACATACATATATATTTACCCCGCTAAGCGTAGCGGGGATATTTACGAGAGTTATACTCACCTTCCATGCTATAAACATATGCAATCTGGTCACATGACCTGATTCTAACGCACTTCTAACCGACCCAAAAACGTAGTAACCAGCCGAGCCCTGACCTCCATAATACCTCTCTACTATCCCTCACTCAACATTCCGCCGAGGCCTGAACGAGAGGGGAGGCGGGTGGGATGCATGGAAGGTAAGTATAACTCTCGTAAATATCCCCGCTACGCTTAGCGGGGTAAATTTACTTCAAGTTATACCTTACCTTCCATGCTATAAATATATGCAATCAGATTGCAACCGAGGATAGGAAGGAAGGGAGTTCAGGTCGCAGCACATTTTTTTATATTTTTAATGGCTGGTACGAAAACTCACACTAATCGAATCCCGGTTAAAGGACAAAATTCCTTCTCCTCTTAGGGATGAAAGACCTTAGAGTGGGAAGAACTAAAACATAGTAAACCACGTCTAGTCACAGTCAAACCGAACAAGGCACCATTCGTTGACATGTAACGGAAGCAAACATCGAATGAACCTGAGCTAAAAACTCAGAAAAACAAGCCAACCGGAAGAGCGTTTGGACACAATATGAATATTAGAAAAGTGTCCACAAAAAGCGCCACAAAACACACCGGATTTGTCCACAAAACGGAACCGGCTAGTAAACTACGATTGGGAACAAAGCGTGTACCAACTAAAACGAATAGAAGAAATCCCGAACCAGGGAAAAATTTGTTAGCGCGTAACTGCGTAAGAGCAAAAGTTAGCGGGGTAACACGAGCATCGTAAAGTAAGTCAGTCCAAAAACAAGAGAAAAACCGCGGAAAGCTTTTTCCCGAACGGTGGCACGAGAAATCCCGTGAAAAGAGACTATGCCTCGAACCCGAGTGCATACCGCGGCCGTTCTATGAACAGTTCAGACTAATTTAAAAGAAAGTTACTGGACGATCTATTGGAGGAAAATGTCACTTGACACACTACGAAGAGATCTCCGTGTAACTTTCCAGTGGTCGCGAGTCAAAGACTGTAGACTCAACTGGAAAACCTCGGTGGATAGCTGCAAGTTATCCAAGCGCTCATGACTGAACCAAGTTTGAGAGAGGGCCCACCTCCACAACGGGGAGGGGGGTGAACAACCCCTCAGAAAGGCCATGCTACGTCGAGGAAAGGTGGACTAAAGCCACACCGTCAAACGAAACGCTCTGGGACCGAGATGCAGTCCGCCAGAGCCCAGGAAAAAGACCAAAGTTGTCCCTGACCCGAGGCTTGTACCTGAAGCCTGCAAGGTCTTGAGCAGCCGAGGGAACCGCAGTGAGCCGGGAAAAGTGGGCGCTATCGGCCGTACATCGCCTAGCGTAGCATACTTGGTACTTGCGTGAAAGGCGGAAAACGTAACCCACATAGTTGAGTTCTGAAGAAAAGAAATGCTTCGACCCTGAAACCTGCGGGTCAGGAGAAAGGACGCAAAGAAAAGATAGCTTGCAATCATCCATTGATGCGGACAGACCTATGTCCAGGGGACCAAAAAGTCCTGATCGCTCTAGTCACCTAAAGGAAGTACGCCCGTCATGTGGGGTTCCGCTGAAGCGAGACGATAGTGATCGTGTACTCGTAGTCCAAAGTGAGCGGCCGTAAGGCTGGCATAGTTCGTCCTGCGCCAAGACGAGAGGAACGATTCCAGAAACTCTTGGGAGTCCGTTCCTATCTGTCTGAAAAGGAGACCACAACAGTGGTGTAAAATCGGCGCGAATCTGAAAAGCCTCGCTCAGCACTAGTGGTAAAAGGTGAACAAAAAACCCGGCATTCTGCCCGTTGAAAAAAGGGGCAAGTACCTGTCCAAGTTTCCGTCATAAGGGGTCCCAAGAAAAAGTGACCCTACCTCAATCAAGACGCATCCGTCGGCACTCACGGTGAAAATCTGACGGTTGAAAACTTCGTTCCTCACTTCAGGTGGGAGCATCCCCACCACCACCAAAGGGGGTGGCCACTGACTAAACGTGTAAAGCGGAGGTACTGAACGACACCATCTGCAGTTCAGAAAAAACTGCCGACCCTGAGCAAAGTTTGTTTAAACTTTACTGACTAAACACCAATGGCTAGCGAATAAAAAGGCAGGCTGTTAATATAAAACGTATACAAAAAGGGCTGCCAACCGTGTAAGGCTATGTAGCTGTGAGACGGTTTTGGGTCGTAAGACCGCGGAGCCGTACAACATAGTCGACGGCACCTAAGCGAAGTCTGAAAGCTGTAGCAGTTGCGGAACCGCGTAGCTCCAGGCCACACCTATCAACAGCGAAACTTGTCTAAGAAGTTGACTGGAAAAGGTGTAAACGTACTACGTATAGTAACAACCTTGGAACTACGGAGCCTACAGCTACGGGTGTGGAGAAACTTATACCGTATGTCTGTATGGGTAGTTAAGTAACAGGCTATAAAGCCGCATAGAAACTGCTTTAAAAAGGTGTTAAAGTATGGAATAAACCATACGTGCCGTTGTTGTTAATAGCTACCCCAAACGTGAGGTTGTCTATCAAAAGGCCACCTATTGTCAAGAAAAGTATCCTTTATGGAGTTAATATTAAAAGGGAAGGGGGTAACATACTACGTCAATCGTATGAGCCATAAGCCCCAGCACTGGGGTAGAAATCACGAAAGAGTTGACGCCCTGTGTATACTACACGGACGTTTTTTTTCCGTTAAACACCCTTCACCACTAAGCTGAGAAGTGCGTGGCTACTGGGGGGACTTACTACGCCGTACAAAGTATGCAACCCCGTTAAGTATTATAGAGCCTTTATGGGTCTACAAAGGCGTCAGCATGACAAGTAAAATCCAGTAGTCATCCGCCAAGTTTGTCTCTGTTCATCACGGAGCAAAAAGCTAGTGGCTACGCGAGGGGGACAACTGGTACTGGTACGTGTCCCTAACGTAATAGCTATCAGTACAAAAGAACCATCTAGGTCTACGATAGCGTTAACGCACTACATCTGTAACATGAGTCGTTACCTCAGTATACTTCTATTCACTACAAGGCCACCGAGTAAGTGGCTACGCGTAGGAGAGTTGTACTCAGTACGCGTTCCTGTTGAGAAAAACGGCCGCGGAACTCTGTAGCTCACGGCTACTGGTCCTCTACCACACAGCTGCGCTGCTGGTGTAGGCCGTTAACTCCGTTTGTATCTATTCACTACGAAGCAGCATAGCCGGTGGCTACGCGTGGGGGACTGCCGTCGGACGCTAAAAGCGTGCCGGGAAGAAAGACGACCGCGGAAGACTGCAACATGTGGCTATCTGTCGCATTATCCCGAAGTTCCGTTACCCGGGTTTATCGTACATTGTACGTAAAACCGCGGTAATATTTGTATAATTTGAGCGAAACGTCTCGTTCGACGCAAAAATCATATTCAGAGTAGTTTAAACGGTCGTGGAACTATGTAAGATGAAGAAAATGGCTCTTGTGATGGTATGCCTCCCGTAGAGATGGATGTCTTATCACCCGAGCGCTAGGCCTCGTAACCTGAGCAAGCACTTACGTGCGACATATCCTGGGAGCGTAACATACCGACAAGCAGGGACTCGTTCTGTGTCCATGATAATGGCAAAAATTTATGCGGAACCGTGACGTTCAGCGCGGAAATCTCAATAAGGCAGCTCACACGGACGTGGAGAAGGAAATAGCTTTCGGAAGATTGTTACTATCACCTGACCATGTAGCTCATAAACTAAAGGGTTTACTATGGGGTATATTGTACGTTACCTCGCTGCAGAACTATGCAGCCATACGGACTCAAACGTCATCCCATGACCCGTACGGAGCCGCCAACCTGTTTTACGGACCCTTACCGGGCCGTGAAAACAAGCCGTGGGGCCATATGGAACCGATCACCGGAGCCGTAGGACCCGTGCAAGTAATCCAATGGCTCTACAACCAGCCATAAAAAGGTTACTAACTCACGTATAACCCCGTAGGGCGCTGCCTCTTGTGGGCCTTAGCGGAACCGTGGTCCACAGCGATGTACACGGGTTTGATCATGTCGATAACACTGGAGCGCAACTTAAGAAGCATTTACATGCGACGCATCGCAGGACATCTAAGGCGCTTAACGCACCGACACTAGAAACCTGCCCTCCGTGTCAATGATATAGGTGAAAAACATCGCGGAACTGTAATGTTCAACGCGGAAAATCTTACTGAGGCAGTCCACACGGTCGTGGAACAGTGTAGCTAACAGCTACA
Source organism: Chiridota heheva (assembly GCA_020152595.1). Lineage (NCBI taxonomy): Eukaryota > Metazoa > Echinodermata > Holothuroidea > Apodida > Chiridotidae > Chiridota > Chiridota heheva. The sequence goes on along the minus strand of JAIGNY010001689.1, from coordinate 384,238 downwards.
GAGACAAGAAAAAAATAGCTCTCGTGATGCTATACTTCTCGTGAAGATTGTCACCTATCACCTGTACCAAGTAGCTCCCTAGCTAGCGGGCTCAATATCCGGGTTCATTGTACAGTGTACGTTATCCCGTTGCAAAAACTCTGAAGTCGTACGGGCCTGTATGGTCTAGAGAAGCGTTTGCACGCTATGCATAGCAGGACCTCTTAGGTGCGTAACGTACCGACACTCGGAGGCCTGTCCTCCGTGCCTATGATACTGGTGAAAATAATTGCGGAACTGTAACGTTCACACGGATAATCGTATTAATGGTGTTCACATGATTGGGAAGTGCGTAGCTAATGTCTACGGAACCCAGAAGAAAATAGCTCTCACGATGCTATACTTCTTGTGAAGATTATCACTTGTCACCTGGCCACATAGCTTCGTAGCTAGTGGGTGTATATCCGGGTAAATCGTACGGTGTACCATATCTCGTTACAAATCGCTGTAACGTTACAAAAAACTGTAACGTTCAACGCAGACAACCCTAATTGCTTTCACACGAGCCGTGGAACTGCGTAGCAAATGGCTACGGGACCAAGAAGAAAATAGCTGTCGTGATGCTATACTTCTTGTAAAGAATGTCATCTGTCACCTAACCACGTAGCTTAGTAGCTAGTGGGCGTATAAACGGGTTAACCGTACAGTGTACGTTATCCCGTTAAAAAACAATCCGCTCACTAGAACCGTCCAATGGAACCGAAAGGACCCGTAAACTCGGGCCGTGGATCCGGATGGAACCGTAACCGTATGGATCACCGTCCAATGGAACAGTACGGACCCGTAAACACGGGCCGCGGAACCGTATGGAAGTGTCCAATGGAACCATACGGACCCGTAAACACGGGCCGCAGAAACGTATGGACCCGTAAAACACTGACCATGGAACCGTACGGACCCGTAAACATGGGCCGTGGAACTGTATGGAACCATCCAATGGAACCGCACGGACCCGTAAACACGGGCCGCGGAACCGTATGGACCCATAAACATGGACCGTGGAACCGTATGGACCCGTAAACATGGGCCGTGAAACCGTATGGACCCGTAAACATGGGCCGTGGAACCGTATGGAACCGTCCAATGGAATTGTACGGAACCATAAACACGGGCCGCGGAACCGTCCAATGGAACCGTACGGACCCGTAAACACAGGCCGCGGAACCGTATGGAACCGTCCAAAAGAACCGTACGGACCCGTAAACACAGGTCGCGGAACCGTCCAATGGAACCGTACGGACCCGTAAACACCGGCCGCGGAACCGTATGGAACTGTCCAATGGAACCGTACGGACCTGTAAACACGGACCTCGGGACCATCCAAATGGAACCGTACGGACCCGTAAACACGGGCCTCGGAACCGTATGGAACCGTCCAATGGAACCGCACGGGCCCGTAAACACGGGCCGCAGAACCGCCCAAAGGAACCATATGGACCGGTAAACACAAGCCTCGGAACTGCATGGAACCACATGGGCCGCGGAACCGTCCAATGGAACCGTACGGACCCGTAAACACGGGCCTCGGAACCGTCCAATGGAACCGCCTAGACCCGTAAACACGGGCCGCGGAACTGTATGGAACCGTCTAATGGAACTGTACGGACCCGTAAACACGGGCCTCGGAACCGTATGGAACCGTCCAACGGAATCGCCCAAAACCCTTAAACACGGGCCGCGGAAGCGTATGGAACCGTCCAACGGAACCGTACTAACCCGTAAACACGGGTCTTATCTTTCTCTTACCTTCTCAACTCTAGGTGACGTCCACTCGGGACGCCACTAAGAGGTTATCTTATCTCTCTCTTATCCTTTCAACTCTAGGTGACGTCCACTCGGAACGTCACTAAGAGATTATCTTATCTCTCTTATCTTTTCAACTCTAGGTGGCACAACGCCACTAAGAGGTTTATCTTTTCTCTTTTCTGAACTTTTTTTAACTCTAGGTGGCGTCCACTCAGAACGCCACTAAGAGGATTATTTTCTCTCTCTCTGAACTTTTTTAACTCTAGGTGGCGTTCACTCGGAACGCCACCTTGGGCGCAACGCCACTGAGTTGATCATTCTCAATATAATTTCTAAAAAAAGAAGAACATACATATATAAATGCGTACATAAAGAAAGACAGCAATAGCGCCCCTACTGGGGGAAGAATCTATGATCGTACGATCATGCTTAAAGAGAGAGATGAGGCATAGCAGATGAGTACATCAAAAAAAAATTAACAGAAAAAATGTTTATCTGAATTTTTTTTTATAAACCCGAGAAAACGCATCCAACGTTAAAATTTTTTAAGCGCCAGAGTTACGTGGAAAACACAAACCACTGAGTACTGGATGTCTGTAAAGATAAAAAGAAGAGATAAGCTTCCCTGTAAATAGGACGTCGGAGAGACCCCCCTCTGGTCTCTCCAAAGCCCCAAAAATCAAGCATGAAAATTAAAAACTTTGTTTTGAATTTATGTAAGAAAAACAAAAATACTCATACACTGGTAACGTTAATACAAAACTAGGCACTCTTGTAACAACTGTAGCTCCTTGGAGCTGTTAAAAGCCGACTCCTCGAACACCCTACGGTGACGTTGACCCAATGCACATGCGCCAAAATCGAAATAAGAAATTGGCCTAATGCATACAAGAAGCTGTACAGAGATATCCTAACGTGCTAATACAATACATAGTATAACGCTAGGCTCTCCTCGTGGGCGGGCAGGGCCGAGGGTGAAAAACACTTAAACCGCGGGGCAAGAGGTCCCCTAGACAGGCACACCTGGTGTTCTAGGACCTAAAACACCTGCCACGAGAGTAGGACACTCTCAAACTAGCCACTCGCTTTGTACGAATGGAGTCAAAAACCCGCTATCCTAAGTGTAGGCTACACGGGTAAAGTCGTGCAGGCCGGACCAAAGAAATCTCGGACCCATGGCTACCTCGTCTTACCTCGAAAGACTTTAGCAGGCAAACCTGATGAGAAAGGGCAGCGTAAAAACCCTCCCGGTAGAAGCTGCAAAGGAGAAAAGAGTTAAAAAAAGGTTAAATAAAATAAAATAAAAATGACCAGTTCCAGCGATGTTGTAGCAAACAACGCACTGAAAAAGAGTGAGGGATAGTAGAGAGGTATTATGGAGGTCAGGGCTTGGCTGGTTACTACGTTTTTAGGGTCAGTTAGAAGTGCGTTAGAATCAGGTCATGTGACCAGATTGCATATATTTATAGCATGGAAGGTCAGGTATAACTTGAAGTAAATATATATATATATATATGAATATGTATATGTTTATGTATATATATATATATATGTATATATATATATATATATAGATATACATATATATATATATATTTATGTTTATATATATATATATAGATATACATATATATATTCATATATATATATATATATATATATATATATATATATATATATATATATATATATATATATATATATATATATATATATATATATTATATATATATATATATATATATATATTATACATATATATATATATAAGAAAGTAATTACTTCAGCTCTCCTCTATCACATGCTATAAACATATCTGACCACAAAACTAATCTTTTATACAAAAGAGGATGAACAAACATCTTTTGTATTCTATTCCATTGATCAATAAGCTCTACACTAATCAGCAATTGCATGTTGTAAAGAAATACCAACAAATGTATCATTGTCAATCGAATGACTGAAAATTCACTTAGATATTAAAATGAAACAACAATTGTAAACATTTTATATCTATTAAGAACTATAAACTGACTCAACTTCCAGATCAAAAAATATTTTTAAATACTTTTTGACCAATTTCTTCCGTTTCTTTTGTTTTGTATGGATATACTCAACAATCTATTTCTACTTTGCGGAAGAACAAAAATACATATCCCAGTTTTTTTCTTACCTCGAAAAGATTTGTATTTAAAGTTTGTGATCTTTGACTTCATTCCGTACCATTTCTGGTGCAATCTCTGAGGAGAAATTTTACATCTGTAGGAAAATGAAAGGAGATTATTCCAAACAGAGCTAATACAAACTTGTTCAAGAATTAGGCCTGTGCTCAAGCAAAATCATCTTATATGAATAAGGGCTTCAAAGAAACAAAACGCTGACGAAAGCATTCAAAAATCTTATTAATGAGATATTTAAGCTTAGAGTGATGTATCATTTGTGTATAAACGACTGAAATCAGACTAGCTGTGGCATAACATTCTGAGATTCCACAAAGTCTTTATGTATCGTACAGTTATGTTGTTGAATGAATTGTTGAAATTGTATCATATTTTATCCTGCGATATTGTGGCTTAAAACCATTGGATATGTCAGTAAGATAGCGAACAGAATAAGGGGTAATTATAATTTACCACCTGGAAAAAGTTTGTGGAGAAAATTATTCAACTCGTACAAAAAGTTAACAATTTTCTATAAAATACATTAACAATTGTTAAGAAAATGAGGATGAGGGCGCCAACCTTCCAAAGTAGACTTAATACACCAGTCACTTTTTACAAAGATAAGAAATAAATCTAAACTTAAATATCTCTGTAACGGAATAGATATTGAATTAGTTTCCACACCATTATATTCATATTTAAGTCCTCTTTCATATAAGATAAACTTACTTGACCATTGAACGAATCCTTTAAAGAAATCTTTTCATGGTCCCACATTTGCAATACACAAGATAAAAGACAACTAACTACAAGTTGGCATAGCAATCATGCTGATATTCTACTTCTACAAAAGCTATGAGAGAATTGCCTACAAATGGTATGGATGACATCACAACCATCGTGTTCCTCAAATAAAGCTATTGGTAATATTAACAAACAAACAATTCATATAAAATATACATCATACCCATTACCGACGGCTTTACCCCCCTTCGAAGGACGGTCAGCCCCACCCAACTATTATGCCACTTCTCCCAAATACCGGGTGGGGAGAAGGTGTGATGCAGAAGACAAACCTCTGTGTTGATGTCAGCATATCATTCTGCATATCTGTGGATATATCGCTGGTTAAATCGCCGTTGGACCCGGACCTGGGACCTCTAACAACTAAGTCGTACACTCAGCCAACAGAGCTACCCGCCCCCTTTAACAGTTTTGTATGTCTCTATCATACAAGATGGACATTAAACTGATTTCATCCAATCATAAAAAGGAAAGCTTACTCTGGTAAGGATTCCATAACTTTGAACCAGTCAATCTGGTTTTCATCTTCTATGTCCATTGAATGTAATCTAAATTAAAGAAACAACAGAAGACATGAATAAGATATGTAGGTACTTTACCTCCATGTTAGTTAAAGGTATATGGGCAGACAGAGACAGTGCTGATAATGAAATTGATTTGAAATATATCACAATTCTGTGTAAATAGCAGAAAACCCCATCAAAATCAACTGAAAATTGAGCGTTTTATGAGGAAAACCTTTTTATTTTTTTAGGTAAATCCATTATTTTCAATCCTCTGCCACAGTTTTTATGGGAAGTAGATGCATCAGGCCAAAAGTTTGTGAATTTTTCAATGCTGTCAAACAAAATTTCAGTTTAAAAGACTTCCTTTTTTTTTAAGACAAATTAGACAGAGAAATACAAGTAATCGGAGTTTGAATTGATTACAAAATTTCCCATGGTTCTGAATAAAGGTGTCAAAAATTTTCCCATGAAAAATCGTGACAGAACTAACATAATACAGTAAATACATTTTTATGCTTCCCTCTTTTGCAATTAAATGTACTTTTCATTGCACAATTACAGAAGAAAATTTTAGAGCACAATATACTGTTGTGTACCCAAGAATCAAAAACAAAATAAAACATTTTTTCTTTTTGTGAATTTCTGATTTTCCCACAATTAGAACTGCCAGAACTGCATATTTTTTCCAGCTTCTCATTCATACATAAAAGTTTCACAAACATAAAAATATCTACATACTTCAATCCACCATAACATAAGCACAAAGAAGCTATTTTTAAAATTTAAGTTAGGACTACTCTTCTCAAAAACTATTTATCACTTTAATGAGAAGTGAAATGAATTTTACAAGAGCACTTTGCCGAGCGTGAGGATATCTATTCTGTTTTAAACAACACAAGTCTTATCGTCCATCTTTTCATTTGTCTTGGTATTACAAGTCACTAAGGTTATCATTCAAAGGAGACATACAGTCTGATACAATCATCATTTTATATAATAGAGGATAAAAATCTTAACCAACTGCCAAACAGAGCAAGTCACAATCTTATTCCTATCTCCAGTTATTCATTTTTGAAATCAACACATAGGGGCTGCCATTTTGTTCAATTCTGTATCGAAATATTGTGCATGATGACATAAATTCCCCAATAAGAACATAAGGATTATAATGTACTTCTTTATAATTGTGATTAAAGTTTCAATTCCAAAATGATGTGACACAATGTTTTAACAGCATGTTTTAATAATTTCATGTGTACACAAAAATTTCCTTGACCCTTACAAAAGAAAAACAATTTTTCATAAGTTACAAAAACTTGAGGTAGATTATAAAAAAATTACAAAGCATTCCAACATCCTGCTGAGCTGATGACATCATAATCTGCATGTTTTGAAATCAAAATGGCAGCTCCCATGGTACTATTTAATCATAGAATTGAGGTTTTCAATCATTACAAAAAATGTGCTTGCTTCATGAGTTATGAAACTTGGTCAGTACATTTGTTATTTTTATCAAAATACATTTACATGTACATTTTTTTTTGTACATTTGTTATTATATGAAATAAGGATTATGTCAGACTTTATGTCTCCTTTAAAGGAAAGGTGAAAGGTAATGTCCCATTAAAAAATTCCGAAGTGAATGCCACTGTGCTAGTAATGTCACATCCGGTTTTCAATTTTCCTTATTGATTGTGATGTTTGATAACAAATGTAGGCTCCTATGTTCAATCCTGCAGATGTGTGCACAATAACATCACAGTTTTCTTGCAATCAAAATTAGAAACCAGAAGTGACGTCACCAGCACAGTGGCGTTGGCTCTTCAATGTATTGATGGAACAGTACCTTTCCTTTAATATACTTGAATTTTATTCTAACTTTTCTTTTTTAACTTTCTTTCACTGAATACATGAGTGGTAAAAACTCCATTAAATCTTTATGGAAACTCATAGTTACTCAGAGATAATCATCTGAGAATTATTTGCTTCTCAAATCACAGTAATTTCTTTGTAATTTCTTTTAGTTTTGTCATCAAACAAGCTTGACATGTCAACCACTGACCGGGACCACTGACCTAAGCCTTTGAATTATCTAAACTGCTCCATCTAACTAGCAGCTACTCAAGCAACAGGCCTGCCCCATCAGCCTATAGAGGGATTTCATCACGTGACTTTAACTCAACTGGGAGCCATTTTGCAGGAAAGAGCTTTGCGCATTGAGTATTTCACGCATCTTATATTCACACAGCTCAGTCACATCACAAGTAAAACAAACAGACTCGATCTAAATACGCGCTAGCAAGCGCTGGTAATGAAAACACACGCTGGGCATGTAAAACAAGTGCTGGGCATTTAAACACTTGCTGGTTAAAATGAATTGGCCAGATTAATTAATTTTTTATTATAAAATGTTATTTTAAAGAAAAAAATTACCCTCCAAGTACTTCAAGTAATTTTAAAAACAGCAGACTTTCCTACAAAATGGCAATGTAAACAAAGTCATGTGACCTCATGATATCAGCTGAAATATCCTTATAGGCCTGTAACAGTTTATAAGCTACTTACACTTCAAGACACTGGGATTTGTTAAATGTTTCTACTGTTTGATCATCGTAGTACACTTGAAGACTAACTTTCTGTAACCTATCAAATTAAAGAAAATAAATATTTTAATATCTTACAGGATACTTAAAGGCTAAGTTTAGCTTTCCTTTAATTGCAAAAGTTATATATCTGGATAACTAACTATCTTTATCAATTTTTCTTTTTGATTAGAAAAGATTGAGTGATAAAACAGACATTAAATGATTAGTTCAGTGGTCAAGCAAGTCCATCTTTTATGAACGAGGTTTGCAAAAGAAACAAAATGGTGAAGAAAGCATTCAAAAATCTTATTCTGTTAAGGAGATATCTAAGTTTACAGTTTCATATTGATTGTGTAGAAACGACTGAAATCAGACTAGTGACGTCACAGCCTCAGATTCCTCAAAATCTTTATGCATTCTAATATTATTATTGTTTTGCAATTTTGTGCCTTAAAAACCATTGGATACGTCAGAAAAGTAGTAAAACAGAATCTAGTAAGGGTAATTATAATCAACCACCTGAAGAAAGTTTGTGAAAAAATAATTCAAATAGTAAACAACTTGAATAAATTTTCTTTAAAATGTATTAACAATTGTTAAGAATGTGAGGATCAGAGTGCTAACCTTCCATAGTAGACTTACTACACCAGTCATTTCTACACAGATAAGACAGAGCTTTAAACTTGAATACCTTCTTAACAGAATAAACTATTTCAATGCTTTCTTCACCAAGTTTCTTTGAAAGTCATCTTTCATTGAAAGTCATCTTTCATATAAGATAAACTTACTTGACCCCCTGAAGTAGCCCTTAAATTTTTAGCTCTAAACACTAGAAATTCCCTTCTGATATTGATTTGTAACAATTATTACTAATGGTGGGATTATAAACATTAGCTATCAGATTGACAAGAAAAATGGATCATTTGTACCCTCAACAAGTTTGTAATCATTTGTCCCCAACCATTTGCATATACTGTATTCTGAATAATTATCTCAGTCAAAAAATTTAGATAAAAAAGAAAGACTGACATCACTGAATTCTGAGTTTGAAACTGGAAAACCCCTTCTGATATTCAATGGTAATGATTGTTACTGGTGCTGGTATGATAACCATTCACAATACGATTGACAATATTTTTTTTCTTCAGTTATTCCCTTAATAAGTTGGTAATCCCTTTCCAGTACATGTTCATATATTGTTTATGTTTTAGTATTTTTCATGCATTTCAAGTTTTGAGTGCTGGAAAATCCCTTTAGATATACACTTGCACTGATTATCACTCATGCAAGTATAATAACCATTCAAATAAGGTCGACAAATTGGACACTGGAAAATCAGATATATTGTTAACTCGTAACGATCCTTCCTCGTTGTATAGTACCTATATACAATGTAGCACTGTACACAATAATACCAGAAACTTCCATTGATACTGTAATGAACCTTGCCATATGTATGTGCATTAGTTTGTTAAATGATTTACCTGGTTCAAAGTCCATATGGCTTATATACTTTTTTGACAATGCAAATATTTGCATACATTATTTCTGCATATATATAATCCACAAGTTACAAGTGCAAAAGAAGGTATTACAATTATGGGAAGCTTGTTTTATACAGTTTTAAATGAACAAATATATCACTGATCACTGTTACATGTTTTGTACATCAAGTGCACTCCCTGCCCCAGCTTCATATGTTTATAAGCAGTGTATGTGTATTATGTATCCTCATTTGGACATGTTTCCTGTTATTTTGTTTTTCTGCATATCACTTTTGAAATAATAAATTCATGGTTGGTAGTCAAATATTAAACAGAACCTTTATAGTTTATAGTCGGTAGGTAATGTGCTTAGAGTGTTGTCTAAGGAGATAAGAAGAGGTGATGAAGAAAATGGCAGTGTAAGTAAGGTGACAAATCTAGGGTTAGTTACTTTACAGGTTAACAAGTTGGTAAGAATAGTTTAGTTAAAGAGAAATAAGGGCCGAGATGGGTTTAGAGTTTCAAGAAGCAATATCTTTCCTTGTGAGAAATAGTCCGTCAATCATTCACAGTTAATGTACACATCACCTCAGGTATAATACACAACTATTTTTATCACCAGTTTGAAAACAAACTTTTCCCACTAAGACACCTAGCACAAAAGAGTGATTTCAACGCAAAAGTGCCCTGATTACTTGGCACTGGCTTCTGTAATCTTATACACACAAATAACCTTGGGCTACTTGGCTGTGGTGTGCATGGAATGGCAGATAAACAATAATTGTTTCCAGTGGAAACACAATACACTGAACAGGAAGTTGGGTTAGTAATTGTTATACCTTAGTTTTTAGGATTAACTCCGGTGTTGGGTGCAGGTAGGCTTAAAATAAACTTTTCAGCATGAGGCTGAAGAAGACAGTATTCATAATACTGGATATTTTAAGAAAAATGAGTATTTAAGTGTGAAATAGTTAAATTACTGAGATGGAAGTCTTTTTTACAGAAGAACAGTCAACAACAACATGGGTAAGAGACAGCAGTCTTGTCATGCCATTAAGAAGGTGGAAATGTGTAAGGCACGTGCTCCTATCCTAAGGTGGGTAAGGATGACTCCTAAGCAACCGATTGTTTAGTGCAATAGGTAGAGCACCCACTTTCCAGCTGGAAGGGATTAGGTTATGTCGGGTAGAGCCAAACCAAAGAATTGAACAAATCATTGTTTCAACCCTCTCACTTGGTGCTTAAAACAAGGGAGACATCAAAGGCCTGTGGGATGTATGTTTTGCTACATCTTTAAGACTCAGCAGTGTCTATGATAAAACACTTTATGCATGTCTTCTTGTCTATCACTAAGCACTTTATGCATGTCTTCTTGTCTATCACTAAGCACTTTATGCATGTCTTCTTGTCTATCACTAAGCACTTTATACATGTCTTTTTGTCTATCACTAAGCACTTTATACATGTCTTCTTGTCTATCATAAAACACTTTATGCATGTCTTCTTGTCTATCACTAAGCACTTTATGCATGTCTTCTTGTCTATCACTAAGCACTTTATGCATGTCTTCTTGCCAGAAAAGTACTTAATGAGAACTATTAAGGTACTGTTATTATTATCATTTGGGACTGAGATCAGCGATAAAATGTGAACATGTACATACCAATGATTCGTGCATTGTTTGAATGTTTTATGTGGAATTGACCTTGCAATGACTCTGAAGGGAACATGGTGAAAAAGCTTCCTTCGTTCCTGGCCTTCCTGCCAATTAATCTTCTCCAGTGTAACTCTCTTTAAAATCTCCTCCTCTTCTGGGGTCCACTTCGAAGTGTCTGTGCCTTGTAAGGGAACAAGAGCATTCAAAAGTGTGAGTATGACACATCTGACCATAACAAGGTATATGGACAGCGATAAAATATCGTCTCTTTCATTTTAACATTCAACTGCTTAATTGCTGCTTCTTATGGTGACTATGAGGGTCTGACGCATGGGCATGATTTGCCTACCAAAACTGAAGAGGGGGAAAATCAAAAGTGGTGGGGGAGGGGCATATCACAAAATCATGCTAAGTTGCAAAAATTCACTATACAAAAGATATAAATTTGGAGAAAAAAAGTGGTGGGAGCAAATTCCCCCCTCAAATCCTATGGTATGACATTTGTGATGGCCTTTAATACCATTCTGTCCAACAAGTAGAAGAACATATAACTCTGGATAGACAGGCATTGGTGTGGCAAGTGGGGTCAACCCCACAAAAAGTAAGTTATAAGGCTCAAAGGTTCAGAAAAAATTATCCAGATTTTGAATTAAATTTAGCCTCTGAACAGGGAATGGCACAGACAAAATTTCCAAAGATATTTTCAGCCAATATCTCCAGATGTGACCTCCAATTTGACCTCAATATAATATTTAGTTTTTCAAAAGTTAAAGCTGTTCACACTTTTGTCATAGAGGAAGGCAGCTTAACATCTTTATAAAATACTATATACTTCTTTCCTTAATTTTATTCTTTGATAATGCTGGAACTGTCTTCTGTGCCCAGATATATTGGATGAAATGCAAGCCGGACCCAAAAAAATTATGTTAGAATTAATTACTTTCAATACTTCCAGCAATTGTGGTAAATGATTTTAAAAATGAACGCTTTTGTAATGTCTTGCCTCAGAAGAATACTTGGAATCACAAGACTTAAAAAAAACTAAGAAATCAATGTCACAGACACCCTTGTTTGTTTGTTTGTTTGATGAAGGCTTAACGGCACCACAACAACGAAGGTCAAATTGTACCTGAGAGGTCAGATTATTCTAGAGGTAGGAAGGAAAGAAAACAGGAGGAGAATGAGAGAAATTCAAGAACAAAAGCCAGAAAGCTGTGATCGAGAGGGGAGGTGCATGGTTGAAACAAAAACAAAGTAGAGAGGGGGTGGAAGAGGAAAATTAAATATGACACCCTTGAAATTGGAAAAAGTGTTGTGGAAAGAGTACAGCCCACAAGGCACTTAAAGACATACTTTTTACCCACTCACACTAGAAGGCCAGACACAAGGCACCAGACCTAGAGGTAGACCACCCAAAAGATGGGCAGACTGTATTAAGGAGGACATGCGATCTCGTGGCATCAACTCCTTAGTGACAGCAGAAAGGCTGACCCAAGACAGGAAAAATGGGAGGAACCTTTTTATGGAGAAGCCAACACGTGAAACCTGAAGGAACCAGCGTGGAAGGCGTAAAAGTCAAAACAAAACAAAATCTCCATTTACTTCTCATTAGTAAATCAACTTATTACATGTATAATTACAATCACAACACAATCAGCAACAATGATACACCAACAAATACATAAAATGGTCTATAGACTGGTATTTACATCACACAACCTCCTACACACAATTGAACAATGGTGGAAGCGCCCACGCATTACCAACAAATAATAGTAATATGAGAAAGAAAAAAACTTGTAACAATGGGGGTTGTAAAGTAAAGAATAGGTTTTAAATGGCACAGCAGAACTAGGGAACCGTAAGGTCCCTATCAGCCTAAGAAACATGCCAAAAATAAAGAGGCTCCTGTGGAATGACATCACGTGACTACAAGTGTGACAAGCTACTGAAGTCGTTATTTGAAGAAATTGATAAAAACTATCTGTGGTTGGATTATTACTCTTAATAGCTTTATCAACCTAGGGGTTACAAGATTAAACACAATGCAATTGATTATCATGTGGGAGAGACTTATTCACTCTACAGGAGTATATATGATACTTTGTTTTGATAATAAAATGATAAAGTGGGGAATGGAGCACGTCTAAGTGACCAAAGATCATTTCTTTAGTTAAATTAACAGAGTTAACAATCATAAGGTGTACAGCGTTCATAAAGAAGTTTGCAATAATAGGACAATACCAAAAGAGATGAGATCAAGTTTCATCGCACAATTGACAAAAGGTACACAAAGTGGAATCTAAGAGGCCTATCTTACAGTATATAAAAATCTATTTACTGCGAGGATCCTGTGTACAACACGAAATTGGAATGTGTTTCAACTTAGGACTCTTAACAGCTTTACGAGGTAGTAGAAAAATATTATACCAGTCAAGAGCATAAGAAACAATATCATTGCACTTGTCAACACAAGTAGGAACGTAGGTATGTTGTTTAACAATAGACAAATACACAGTTGTGTTCGGAGTCACCTTCGAATTGATAAAGATAAACTTCGTTCATTGTTGTTGATGTTAATCAAGTGATCGGCAGGAAGAAGCATATAAACGACTTCCACGGAACAGGCAAAGAGGAAATAATACCAAAGTAGATCGGAAAGGAAATGACTAGATTAAAATCTCTTATAAAAATTAGGTAACCTTTTGTGGTGGCATCATCATTATAAAAATCACAAACACAATATGTGCCATGATAAGCGTTGATCAAAAAAGGTTTCATGACCAATGTTTAGCAAAGCATTATTTTAAATTATCTTGTTTTGTTTGTTTGTTTGATGAGGTCTTAACGGCACCACGACAACGAAGGTCAAATTGTGCCTGAGAGGTCAGATCATTTTAGAGGTAGTAAGGAAAGAGACCAGGGGGAGAATGAGAGAAATTCAAGAACAAAAGCCAGAAAGCTGTGATCGAGAGAGGAGGTGCATGGGTAAAACAAAAACAAAGTAGAGAGGGGGTGGAAGAGGAGAATTAAATATGGTTGTAGAGGGATGCATGCTGAAGGAAGGAGATTATTTTATCTGGAGGATTTTTCTGGAAGAACTCAGCAATTGAGTTTTGGGGAGCGAGGGAAGCTCTGGGAAGACTGTACAGGGGGCAAGCAAGGAGAACGTGTTGGATTGTGAGGATGCAGTGGCAATTGTTACAGAAGGTTGGGGGGAACCAATAAGGAGGTGGGAGTGAGTGAGGTGGGTGTGACCAATTCTAAGACGGGTAATATGAACGTTGTCGATACGAGAAAGGTTGTTGATGGTGGATTTGAAATTATCTGATTTTCATAGTTATTAATTGGTATCTGATAGTTGTATGTAAACCAAGCTTTATGCTTTACAAACTGCATAAAAGTCAATTAAAAAATTAATACATAAGAAAACAGAGAGGAATGCCCTGTTGATACATAATAAATTTACATACAAATTTGGAAATTTAAATACAAATTTGAAAGTTTACATACAACTTGGGAAATTTACATACAACTGGAAATTTACTTAAAAATTGAAATTTACATGCAAATTTAGAAATTTACATACAAATTTGGAAATTTACATACAAATTTGGAAATTTACACCTAAAACTTCTAATCCTGTAAAATTGTCCATTTTCAACATATTAATTATTTTCAACAATTTATATATTTTCAACATATTTTTCCTAATGGTTTTAAATGTTTATATTTAAGCAAAATAGCTCATACTGTACTTGTGCTACACAATTTTTTTTTTTTTTTTTGATGTCAATCACTTCAATAACTCTCAAAATAGTTTGAAAAAGATGGATCTGACTAACAATTTCAAAAACTTGAACATACTATGCCATTTCCATATTTCCATGGGAAATATTTTATTAAGAGATTATTGCCATAAATTTTCATCTTCATGTATACGATAGAGGACAATCAAAGAAACTAATTGGTGTAAAGACCATGTTGATATTTTGTTCCATTTAGGAGTTGTTGCATTTTAAAGCTTTCACCAGAGTGACCTTGCAATGTGCATTGTGATGTCATAAAGGCAGATCCAAGACAAGTTTGAGTATTTCTATAAAACAAAGGAAAATGTTTTTTTCTCTTTTTTTTTTTAAGAGTATAAGGTTCATAATCAGATAGGCAAAGTACGCTCCTGTAAAGTGCATGTTATTCCCTCATTTCAATATTGAAACAAAATAAGCAATAACAATTTAAATAGAGGTAATTTAATTCAAAGAGATACATAGCAATTGTTTCGGATTTGCCTTTATGACATCACAATGTACACTGCGAGCTCACTCTGCTGAAAGAAATCATTGAAATGCAATAATTTCTAAACGGAAGATAGATATCAACATGATTTTTGCTTTGGAGTTAAACTGCGATGGACTGGTGTCCCATCCAGCAGGGGGAGTCATGTGCTCTCATCCACTTGTGCCATGGAAACCGGGGATAAGCACCGCCCCCAAATGCAGATGAAAATTCACGAGAATATTCCGTTAAGTCTGCAAAAGCTGGTCAGTCCTAACTTGGTAACCAAGTACCCTTTCTAGAATTCAAAATGTGTTCTAAGTCAAACTGAAGCCCATTTACATCAGCATAAGACTGATATGTGGCACTAAAAAACACTATGTTCAAAAAAAGACCCGGAACCAATCTACGGTTCGGCGATTATAACTGTGGGGAAAATAGGAATTTACGGAAAGAAACCTCTTTTTCATTAAAAAAAATATAAGATTTCTTGAGTAAGCAACAGTATATGTGGTAAATATGTGCTCTAAAAATGTCCCCTATGAAATTGTGCAATAAATTGTACATTAACTTACAAAAGAGAAAAACATATAAAGATATAGTTACTACATTATATCATTTCTGCCCAATTTTTTGTGGGAAGATTTTTGACACCTTCATTCAGCACCGTGGGTAAATTTAAAAGTATTTTTAAGTCTGGTTCAACACATCTCTGCTAAAGTATATTTCTCCAGCTCCATTTATCTAAAAGCACCACCTCCGTATAAACGGCAGTGGATACAACAATCCCATTGGATAATATATGTCAGCACTTGATAGCAACATTTTGTGTGTGACCATTTTTTTTTAAATATCAGCTTGACTGCAAAGTAGAATCAAACATTTTGTAGGCAAATACCTACAAGAAATATAACGTCTGATCCAAATAAGCAGATCTTTTTACGAGCAGGAATTAAAATAATGACAAACCTCCTTGCAATTAAAATAATGACAAACCTCCTTGTGGAAATGTTAGTTTTTCTGCGCGGCTTAAAAGCGATGATTTTGTGCGTCCCATCACTAAGCTTATTGATTTCCAGTCATTGCCCTTCTTTTTTGCAAGATTTTTTAACATCTTATCTTCTTCAGTTAAAAATCTGATAAATGCAAAGAGAATTAAAGATACAAATAATGCGATATTTCCTCACAGAAATTAATATTTCTGTTAGTAAAGCAGATATTATTAGGTGTTGTTAAGGATCAAAAATTCTTTAGGGGCCATTGAAACAGGACCATAGAAAGTCTTGAACAAATTTTCTGTGAGCATACTGGAACAACGATACAGAACGATTATATTATAAACTGTCCATCTTTATATACAACTTACAAGAGAATTGATTGTTGGAAGAAAATAAGATGTTAGTCTTTTCTCATTTCTTTCTTCCTTTCACTCCTTTTTCATGATTAAATAACCCTCTTTAGAAGGAATGGTCCATCAATCATTCATCTGCTTTGCACAAAGTCCTCCAGGCATATAATGCAGATTTGCATTTAGGCACAGCCAAGGACTTATCTGATTCCGCTTCACTGCAAAGCAGGTATGTGGCTTGAGCCCCACTCAGATGAATGACCTTTTGTGTACAATGTAACAGTAGCTAGTTGCTAGCAAGTGAACTGTGAATAGACTATAAAGAGGCTCTCAGTTGGTAGGTATAGATTACCCCTGTGTTGTGTATGGTGTAACAATAGCTGGAAAGGTGTGGATTACCCCTGATTTAAAGAAAACTGAAGGTGTCAGGTTGAAGGGGTCTAAGGGACAACATTTTTGAATGCACCCCTTTCATTCCCTCTTATCTTACACCATTTCCCTCCATTTTCCCTTTCCTACTCTTTTTCTTTCTGGAGACCGGAACAAATTTCTAGGAACTGGTGCCATGCATGGTTTGATTTTTTCTCATCCCTGCATTAACCAAAAAATCAGTTGCATTACTATTATGAATATTTTCAAATTAATATTTTAATTAACTTTGAAACATGATGCTCAGTGAGAGAAATGGATGATCAAAATCTGAAGGTAATCCAACATGTGCAAATTGATGACATATAAATGGAAAAACACCTTAAGATCTTAAAGGATTAGATCAGTGGTGTAGCAAGCTTATCTTATATAAAGAGAGCTGTAATAGAATCAAAATGGTGAAGACACTACTTCTTCTGTTAAGGAAATATTCAAGTTTTATCTTATCTGTGTAAGGTTCATACATTCTTATAAATTGTATGTTATACCCCATCTCAATAATTAAACAATTTTCCCAGTCATTTAGGAAGAGGCAATTAATCTTCAAATAAATACCCTTAAATGGTATTGGACTTGCCTTTATGACATCACATTGTACACTGTGAGGTCACTTTTCACCACACTCTCACAATCTTTAAAATGCAGTGACTCCCAAATGGAAAAAAGATGTCAATGTGATTTTTACACCAAATTCTTTCTTTAATAGTGTTCTTATCATAAAGTATAAATGAAAAAAACAAATCATGGAAATATTTCTTTAATCAAAAAGATAACATCTTGCAAAAAGATGTGAAATATAACCCAACTGAGATTAGTTTAGTAAGTGGCCCAAAGTTGGTGCAGGTCCAAAAATTGTGCATCCCAATATTTCTCCTACTTTGACAAAAGATAAAATTAAATTATTGATTTCACCTGTTAATTAGAGAATTCTAAATTAAATTGACTATATTTTTAACGAATACACTTTGGAAATTAACATTTTGTATACTTTTCTACCCTAATTTTCATTCAAGCCTTTTTTGCTTTACTGGTTGAGCTGCTGAAAGTTGCATATGTTTATCATTGGTGCAAGAACTTTAGCGTATTCACATTTCTGCTGAAACCAACAAAACTACTTTTTCTTTGATGAATATCTGCATAAATAAATAAATAAGTATATAATACAGATATGTGAGTGATGATTTATGAAAGTAGCTGAAATTGATTAATTTTCTCATCAAAATAGCCAAGTATTGTCAATTATGCAGAAAAATGTCAATTATGCAGAAAATAGGTGAAATTAGCTTGGAAAATAGCTGAAATTAGCTAAATAGCTGAAGTCTCACATGCCTGATAACAAAAAGATAAAAAATCAACGATTTTATTGATATTTCCGACAAAGAAAACAATTATTTTTTTCATAAAGAAAAATAAAATGTAATTCCTTAGCTGCACAAACTTCTGGCCCACCATGCTACTTTATTTTCACTGCACTACTAGCATTACCACGAGAGGGAGTAGCAGAAATGGGAATACCATATAAGACATTAGGAAAAAGACTTGTACTACTTTTTTAGGCCCAAAGTTTCTTCTTTTCCACCCACGCTCAGGAGTCATGTTCAGTGTGCTATTTGAACTACACTACCAGGCCTGCTGCACATTACTACGCATTACAATAAGCTCTGAATTCGGCGAAACAAAGGGAAAGATATCCTTATTCATAAGTAATTGCTAAGAATCAATCTCTTCTCCTCGTATTAACATGGACTCAGACTTTCGTACACAAAAAGATATGGAACATAAATGCATATAGGCGTTCATTATCTAATAATGTTGGAATATGTCATCGGTCAAAAAATGTCGCGTGGGTGCTTATTAGAGCATGGGCGCTTTTAAGTCGCATACAGCTATTAACCATGCGATGGTGATGGTAAAACATAAGAGACTGGTGCATTGGTGTGCTGAGTGCGCTAATTGCAGTGGTTAATCTATGATAAAAGCAATATTGGTATCCTTATTCCAGGCTGTGGTGTAGCAACATGGAAACTGCTCTAGCAATAAAACAAATAGATATCAGAACAAACTTTACCTTCCATTTCTAAGGGTGTTGAAAACTTTCCTGCTCCTGAAGTAGACGGATTCCTGCGTTCTGTCTAAACCTTTTGCTGTCAAGGGGTAAAAAATGATGCCTATGAATGAAGTTTGTAAAACTAAGCATGCTAGATTGAGATTGGGTTATTCACTTTAAGCAGGCCATTTCACCCTCACTCTACCAGCATTTTTTTTGAAAATGTGTCTGGGAGGCAGAGTCAAAGACGAGGCATCCAAAACGGCAATAATATCGGTACGTGGTAGAGTAAGGGTTAAGCACAGCCTAATTATTGATGGGTCATCTGTCTTCAGAGCAGCATGCTAGTTCCCCTTCAGTGACCCAGTGGGCTGCCCACCGGGTCCATGTTGCATCTATTTTTGAGTTGGCACACTTGTCGCGGGTTGATTAAGCCTTACTCTGCCAGCCCCTGAGAAGCGGAGTCAAAGATGGGGCACCGCCAATATGGCGATAATGTTTCAATATTATTACATAAAACATTCCATCTTACTATTAATTAGTTATTTCCATTGTCCAATAATTCTACTCAGTTCAAGCAATTGAGATGTGGCTAAAGGGAGAGGAGGAGGGGGACGGTAACCCCTTCAATGATTTTAAGTTTCTTGAACTGATGAGAATTTGGTTGAAGAGGAAATTTCAAAGTCAGTTTTTATTGATATATTACATTGGTGAAATTGGTCAAAATATGGTCAGATAAAAAACAAATTTAGGGAAATTGTTTGACAGAAATGTTGTACTCCAGTGCTGTTCACACCGATAAAATATTATTTTTATGAAACACGAAAAGGATCTAACATCTTATGCTATTGAGTTTGTCACACCTCCTCCCTGCAAAACATTATCACTGAAATGAGTAGAGCATCACTGATGCAGAAGCTCAACCTATGAAATTTTGAGTAACGTTTGTGATTGTCCACTGATGATGATTACTTGTCATTGCAAGGAAAATGGCATGAGGAAGATCTGCTCGCCTTTCAGTGGGGTTTTAGCTCAACTTCAAATTTCTTCCCCATTGCAAAAAATCATTTTTACTACATGTGTAACAATTTCTGCATCAGTTAAAAATTCCAAAAAATATTTTAATTCTGCTTTATTTTCAAATATTCAAGATCCAACTAGTCAATTATGTTACTTTCAGGATATTCAATCTCAATAATGCTTCAAATAATAACTCCCTTAAAGGAAGATTCCCGTGAATTTGTATTTTCAATGTTTAAGATAGAGGACTACTAAAGAAAGAATTTGGTGTACAAATCTTTTTCTGTTGAGGAGTTATTGCACTTCAAAGACTGCACAAGTGTGTTGAAAAGTGAACTCACAGTGTACATTGTGATGTCATAAATGCAAATCCAAAACAATTGTGTATTTCTGTGAAAATTAAGTGCCTGTTCCTAAATTACTTGCAGCATTTTTTGTTTATTCATTGAGATGGGGTATAACATACACTTTATAAAAACATGCTTAGCTTATCTGCTCATGAACCTTTAAACTGTACGTAAATGGAAGAAAAACAGTTTTTAAAACAGTTTTTATGACTCCTGGGATTCCTGGTAGTAGTCATGAATCCTTATGTTGTCAGGATTGTGCAATATTGGGATTGGGATACCCGGACTAACGTGACCACTGGGATCCTGCACGACTCTGGAATTTCCTTTGATAACTTCTTTCCCATCCACATCAATTCTAATTTAATGAAATATAATGAGCAAGACTGGAAGAAATCATTCCGTTACCCGTTAATCCTTTTGTACAAATAAGGAATTGAAAACATCTCCCTGTATGCTGTATTGAAAGAAGTATATGAAAACTATCAATCAGTCTTACCTAATTTGTAAAACAGTTTCTTCTTTTTTCGAAACCTGATGATATTTGAGGAAGTATTGAAGAAGGTAGGAATGACCAGCTTCATTGGTTCTTTGCATCCATATTTCTAAATGTTTGTGAAAAGAAGAAAAATATATCACCAAGTTTTCATTCTATCCATTGAGGAGGTCGGTTCGACATAACCGTGTGCGGGCTTAGTACGGTTTTGCCAAGTTGAAGGGGAAACCTTATCATTACAGTCAATGGGATATTTTTTATGAATACTTGTGTCGCCTCAGCCAGTCAACGAAAATTAATGGTACTCATATATATTGGAAACTACTGTCTAATACACAACATTTGTTAAGAAAAATAAATTCTGTCGAGTATTTTTAGCAAAATGACAAAAAATTGGTTTTTCTCCCATTGACTGCAATGATAACTGACTGTTTGTTTTCCCCTTTGACTGAAGTTTGAGATTGTCAAAAAAGCATTGTTACATCGCCGTGCACCACAACATTTTGGATGTCCGACCTCCTCAATACCAGCAGTAAGTTACAGATCTACTGTATGTCAGCTAAATTGCTTTAACATTCATTACAAACCATGAAAATATCAACAAATCTCATCAAAGTCCATTACAAACAAGAAATCTTACAGCTTTTTGCAGAATTTGTAGGTCTTCATATTAAAATTGTTTATAGAATTTCTATGTAGTATTTGCATTGTTATGACCCGTGCATTAAATACCGTTAATGCACAATGATTATCATTTAGTTTACTCCATTTTCAAAACGGGTAATTCTTTTATTAAAGTAATGAAATATACGTCCATTTTTCTCGTTTTTATTCTTGTTAGTTGTTTTTTATGCATTTTAAACAATCTAACACAAATATTTTATAAAAAGATTAATGTTTTAGCATCGTGTGAGCACCCTCCTAAAGTCAGGTCATTCTACTCAGTTCTTTGCCTCATGCATTAAATATGCATATAAACACTCAAACCTCAACATTAATCTTTAATGTACAAATTTGTGATGTACGAATGAGCAAACTACTTTCTCCATTGTTTCTAAATCTGCTACCACTATTTTTGAATGGGACTATATTAGCTGATTCTGAGGAAAGTAAGTTTTGAGATATTAGTCCCACACCCAACTGAAATATATTTTCAAAGAAAAAGAAGAGAAAATTTCTTTAGCTGTCCATATATCTTTCAGGGAGAGCTTTAACACATATACACAATCTACAATTGAACATTAATAACCTTGAATGATGACACTTGGAATATGTATTTCATCCTGCATCTAGCCTGCAACCACGAGTACCAGTCTTACAAACTTAAATCCATACTAAAGCTATGAAGCCAAATTAGGTCTGTGCTTATCCCCGATCTCCTTGGCGTAAGCGAGATGAGAGCACAACCCACCCCTCCCCCCCCCCCCTCCTCCCCAATTCCCCCCGGATAGGACACAAGTCCATCACAGGTCACCTTCCCAGCAATGCTGGTACTAATTTTACAGCTGAGTGTGTTGCTCAAGGACACGATGCTGGGTTCGTAGCGGGAGTCAAACTTGGTACCTCTTACATACTGTACAAGCATGAATTCTAAACCACAGAGCCACTTCCAGTGTAATCCCACAGTAATTTGTGGGAATAAGGAACAGGGCAACTTTTAGGTGGGATTCTAAAACACAAGTTTTTTAAACATTAAGTCTAAACCTCGCAATACCTTTTGTCTTAAACCCTGACAAAATCAAAAATCTGTGGAGTCTATATTGCTTACAACAGAAACCACAATCCAGCACAAGCAATTACACCAGAGATTTTCACACACTTCACCTCACTTTCCATGGTCATAATCTGACATTGATAGTAAACAAATTTCACTGCAGGTGCACTGACTTTCACATTCAACACAAGGACAAATGTATTCCCCTGTGGTCAATGTGTCAGGCTTGAAGTAATAATTTACAAATAGGATGGTATATCTAAAAGTGAAGGTTTTGTTTGTTTATTGATAAGTGATTTTAAGTGATGTTTTTGTTCAACCTTGTAGGCTTTCAGACTTTTTACTGAAAATCCATTCAACAGATTTTCACCATGAAAATATCATCCTGCCCACTTTATGGATAAATATTACACCCCACCCACCCACACACACACCACTTTGTAAAGATAAATAACAACCCTAGGTTATTAGTTCATAAAAACAGTACAAGTTTTCACAAAGCGGTCCGATAAGTTTTTCTCATTGTTAAATTTTTCAACGTTCTTTTTGTTTTCAAGTTGTTTTTTTTGTCCGTTGTAGCCTATAAGTTTATGGATAGTCACTTTCTTCCACATTTGACTGCACTCTTTACCATAATACACTTACTTCGATTACCAGTCATTTATAGACAAATCTGTTTTAATTTAACCCATACTCTTCCAGCACTTTTTTTTTAAATGTGCCTGGGAGGCAGGGTCAAAGATTGGGCACCCAAAACGGCGATAATATCGACACGTGGTAGAGTAGCAATTAAGCACAGGCTGATTATTGAAGGGGCCTCTGTCTTCCGAGCAGCAGAGTCCGACTCCTTCCGCTTCAATGACCCAGTGGGCCGTCCACCGGGACCATGCTGCATATATTTTTCAGTTGGCACAATTGTCGCGGGTTGATTAACCCTTACTCTACCAGCATTTTTTTTTTAAACGCTATTGGGAGACAGGGACAACGATGGGGCACCCAAAACGGCGATAATATCGCCACTTGGTAGAGTAAAGGCTGTAACACACCGATAATCATAAAAAAATAAATAAAGATGCTTGAACTTTTCGCTTACTCACGATGAAGTTTACAATTGAGGCTTATGATACAGAAAAATTTGTTAGAAATGCTTTTTTGTTCAAACTGTGAAGAAATTTGTTTTAGTGGGGCACAATTTTCTGTCGCGATGCGAATTTTGCTTTAATGGTCGTAGAAAGGCCCTTTCAATCAATTTTTAGTTATCAGCTGAATAGCCATGTGATGACGATCCTTCTCTGAAAACAGAAGGTCAAAATGTTTCTTTTCCTTTGTTTTATTCAATTTTGTTTAAAAAATCGTTCGCTGCGTCGCGTTTGGTGCATAACGGCCTTAAGGCTTAAATGCAATTTTCTTTAATAGTGATCCAACAAGTTTTTTTTTCATTGTTCCAAATTTTACAAAGCAATCCAATAAGTTTTTTTCATTGTTAAATTTTTCAACGTGATCCAATAAGTTTTTTTTTTTCCATTGTAGCCTATAATTTTTTGGATAGTCACTTTCTTCCACATTTGACTGCACTCTTTACCATAATACATTTACTTTGATTACCAGTCATTTATAGACAAATCTGTTTGAGCTTTAAATGCAAATTTCTCAAATTTTTCACAAAGTGATCCAACAAGTTTTTGTATTATTTGATTTTCTTCATTGTTCAATTTTTCACAAAGTGATGCAATAAAATTTGTTGCTTGTTTAATTTCTCACACGCTAAAGCTAAATCTATCCGAGTCATTAGGTTCATAGGGCCAGTGCCTATCCCCAGTTTCCATGGCGCAAGCAGATGAGAGTACATGACTCCTCTAGACAGGACACCAGTCCATCGCAGGTTAACTCTCCAGCATTACAGCTGAGTGAACAGAAACAAGTAGAGTAAAGTGCCTTGCTCAAGGACACAATGCAGCGTTCACGGCATGAATCAAACCTTTCGCACACGAGCAAGACTTCTTAACCACTGAGCCAATACACCTCTTCCAATTTTTCACAAAGTGATCAAATAAGTTTTTAATTTTCATTGAAGCATATAAGTTTTAGGATCGTCACATATAAATGCACTGTTTATCATATGCCCATTTAACGTGATACCAATCATTTCTAGACAAATTTTTTTGAGCTTTGCATGCAAATTTCACCTAAGAGTTTCACAATTTTTCTTTCAATACATGTGGCTCTTTGTCCAACACTTAAAAGCCATCTATCGTAATTAAAATGTGGCAAATACTGATTGGCCAATCAGTATAAGTGCGCATTGTACCATTTTAATTTGACAAATCAAAACACATAAATTAAATTCAATTTACATCCATGTTAGAGACTGGGGTTTAACTTAACCTGCAATCATAGGTGTAGGAATTTGGGTGCCACTTTTCTGAAAAATAACAAACGTCCCTCTTTGAACATGAAAAGTGCCCCTCAATTATGGTCAAAGGTGCAAGAACTGGTGGAAAGGTGTGGGAATTTAAAAAAAAAAAATTCACAAAAGGGCCCCTTTCAAAATGAAGTGCACTTTTTACTTTGTCATTTTGGGCTCACTAATTCTATCTACAGGGAAATGTGCATATGACTTGGGAAGTGCCCCCTAAGAGGTCGTACCCCCCCTACTTTTCAAAAGCTTCCTACGCCCCTGCCCACAATTTCAAATTATTATTTTTTTTAAACAATATCTCACTCATTCATTACCTCACAAAACATCTGCATGTTCGCTCTTAAAATGTTGTCTTCAGCCTTGGACCATTTTCCACCTTTGATGACAAGTCCTGAAATAAGAGAGCAATGAACAATATTTTAAAAGGATCAGTTTTAATGAGGGAGAGGGGGGGGGGGTGTTGTTGTCCATCTTGTAGGATAGAGGAGAAACTGACAAACATAACTGCAAAGAAACTGCTTCGATATGTGTTTCCATTCCAGAGAATAGTTAAGTTGTTACAATATTGTGTGGAAATGACTGGCGTAGACAGTCTGGTGTATCAGAGCTGACATCACATCCTCACCTTCTTTACAATGTATTTGCACTGAAAAATTAGTGCTGTCACGATATGTAGATTATCGTGATATCGTGATATTGCTTTTTCCATGATATGGAAGTACCTAACCAACATATATGCCACGTAAACTGCATATTATAACAAAAATTTATGAAACAGAATTTCAAATACATTTCAGATGTATGGAATTTTAACAGAATATTTGTAGTATATCCAATTCTTTCTATGCTTCATTTCCTTAGATTTTATGAAAAATTCAGTTCTGCATGCTGAAAACACAAGCAATTTTCGAAAATCCATAATCATAACATGTACAGTAAGTTGCGATATGGTGATATATCGCAATATTTTTGCCCATGATATTCAATATTTGTTTAAGGCCTTATAGAAAATAATTACCTTATCACCCTCATGCGCATCAGTTTTGAGAGAATCACAGATTTTTTTTTAAAGTACAGTGTTTTTCTCTTTGATCAGTCATTCAGCGTCCCTACTTCTATTTCTTTGTATTTTCTACCAAAATACGAATGGTTGCTTCTGATATTTTTTAATATTTATTACACATGATTATTGGTTGACCTGATCTAGAGCACTGCAAATCACTGAAATTAATTTGTTTGCCCACATAACTTTTAATTGGCTCGGCAACATTTTTTCAACTGGGTTCGGGTGATAAGCTATTAATTTGTTTACGGGGCCTTACCTATATCGTGACAGCCCTACTGAAAATTTAAATTTGATGGTAGTTGTATAATGTATCTACACAACAGAGACAGAACCTAACTATCCACTTAACAGAATAAGAATTTTGAGTTCTTTACCGATACTGAACTTGTCATTTAAAGAACTACTGTAATTCATGACACCTACAAGAAAAGTAGCTAATTTTTTTTATTGCAAAACCATGAGAATTGTAAGAAATACTAGTTATCAAACTTTAAAACTGGCATTTACCTCCCTCTTGGTATTCTTTCCGAGCTTCTTTAAGGTTCTTCACACCAGGTATTCCAATATCTCTTGCCGTAAATCCTTTATCATCCCCAGAATCACTCTCAGAGGAGTAGTAGTAAGCAACATTCTCCTCTTGAAATATCTCTTCCTCATCTACATAGCAGTTCTCAGTTGCGCAATTTGGAGCAGACTTGTTCACGATTCTCTTAAGTAGGTTACCCGATCTTTTTTGTGAAGAATCAGCCTGCTTCCCATTAAACTTGATCATCAATTTCTTGCTGTTTGGTGAACCTGAAGAAGTTTCAATGGAGGTATTCATTTCAGAGTATTCAACTTCTTCAGATACTTTGTTGCTTGTGTGGTCTGCTTCTTCACCTGGAGAACTCTTTTGATGAGAGCTGTTATGATGATTGGCTCGGTCCTTTGTCACTCTGCTACTTTTGCATTCCTTCTTGCTTCCAAATCTTTTCCTCAGAACTCTGTCTGTTCTTTGAGAAACATCTTCACATTGAGCATTCGAAGAAGATTCTTCAAAGAGAGTCTCCTCTGCTTCATCTTTCACTTGTGCCACAATCCCGTCTTCCATTCTCTCTTTGTCTTTATTCTTACAACTTCTCTTTTCCTCCCTTCTCTTTTTTGATTTCCTTGGCTTACTCAAAGACTTATCCTCACCATCACTACCACTGTAGTACTTCTCAGCTGCTGCCGTTGTTAGTTGTTCCTGAGGCTTCCATGAAATCCCCTCATCATTTATAATCAATGCACATTGACTACTATCCATGACATCACTATCTTTTTTCATTCTATAAGAATCATCCTGACTTTCATTCTCATTTTCATTTTTTCTGTCCTTTTTTCTCTTCTTTGTTTTTGGTATGAATATGTCTTCTTGAGATAAAAAGCTTCTATTATCAGTTGTGTGGTTTATTTCAAGCTTAACATTATCCGACTCTGGTGGAAGTTTCTCAGCCAAATTAGATTCATTTAAAAAAATCTTCTCATTGCTTTTCACTGTTTTATTACTGATACACAAGCTCTCAGGTTTGTCTTGAGATCCAATCTCATGAATGTCAACCTCAGCTTCATCTTGGCTTATTTCTTCTAAAGGAGTACTGCCAGTTTTCAAGAATAATTCATTGCTTTCCGTCTTTTCCTGATGCTTCTTCTTTTTTGTTTTCTTCGTTTTTGTACTTAAATCCAAATAGTTGTCTCCTGAATGATTAAATTCATGGTATGAGTCGGTTGCAAGTTGAGTCAGATGAGATGCATCTTCCTGACCGTCTTTAAGATTATGACTTACTTGAGTTGTAGAGGAATCATCTCTCATGAAATTCCTGCTTACTTCTTCATTATCTAAGTTCTTCTCTCTTTTTCTTTTCTTCTTTTCCTTTGGTTTGGTCAAATCTTCTTGAGGTAAGAAGATATTTGTGTAATTAATTGTGTGATCTTAAGTGTAGTCGGCTCCCAAAGAAGCCCCTCTGTTTCACTGAAATATGTCTTGTCTTTCCTTTTCAATCTCACTCCATCAAAGCCCAAGCTCTTATTTCTGTCTTCAACTGCCTGCATGTCATTTCCCACCTTTTCTTTTTTCTTCATACTTTCGTCTGGTATAATGTTCCTTGTTTCCAGGTCATTACTCTTACCTTTCTCCTTTTTATGTTTCTTTTTCTTTTTCAATCCAACCATTCTATTTGAGTAGTCATCTTCCGAAGTATTCAATTTGTTACCATCATCAGCTGCACTTGGTATGGAGTGAATCGCAGATCCCTCTAAATTCCCTTCATTTTTAGCGCTCGATACTTCTTCACTAAGAGCATCAATTGTTTCTTCCCCACCTTCATTATTCTTGTCCCTTTTCCTCTTCTTCTTTTGCCTGTACATACCATCTTGAGGTAAAGAAACATTTATTTCACCAGTTTTTATAAAGGTATCAATCACTGCATCTTCAGACCAACTGTCCCGTTGTGCCAAGGAAGACTCACTCAAGTTTTCTTTCCTCTTCATACCTTCTTTATCAGCATGCAAGCTCTCAACTCTCTCCTGATATCCTTCCGAGACATTCTCCACCCCACATTTATCATTAACAACATCTTCCAATACCATATTGGTTGCTCCCATCTTATCTGTATGGCTTTTTTCCTTTTTCCACTTTTCTTTTCCTCTTTATTCCCATCATTTTATCCAGGTGATTGTCTTGTGAGCCAGCATTTCCCTGGTACCCATCAACTGCTTGTGGTATTATTTCAGAAGGCATTCTCTCTAAAGTGGTTTCATTAACTGCACTTGATTTATCTTCATGACTATCGTTAAAACTACTGATAGTTTCAGGTATGGAAACAATATCTGAGAGAGAAGAATGTCCGTTTCCATTTTCGCTAAGACCTTCAGGTATGAACAAATAATGTCTGTTTGCATCTTGGCTGAAAACTTCTTCCTTGCTTTGCTTCCGTTTCTTCTTTTTCTTTGGCTCGCTTATATTATCTTCAGCAAAGGAGATACCTCGTTTATCACTTTTTTGGATGAATGCATCATCAGATCCATCATGCAATTCTGCATAAGATTCGTTTGATTTTTTATTTGTTTTGCTCTTCTTCCCATCTGTATTAGCAAGTGAGCTTTCAATTCTCTCTTTGAATCCTTTCGAGACATTCTGCGCCCCATAATCATCATTACTAGCATCCTCAAACACCATACTTGTTGATCCCGGCTTATCTCTATGGCTTTTATTCTTTTTGCCACTTTTCTTTTTCGACCTCTTATTTCCATACAAATCATTGTCTCCTTCTTCGTGATTTTCATTTTCGTGGAACCAATCAGCTGCTTGCGGTATTGCATTATATAAAAGCCTCTCTAAAGTGCTTCCATAAGTTGTACTAGATTCATCTTTATGGCTATCATTTAAGTCATTGGTAAGTTCGGGTATGGAGAAAACATCTGTAATAGTATGATTTTTTATCTTCATCATAAATATTTTGGTCTCTTTTTCTTTTCCTTTGTTTCTTTGGTTTTTTAATGTTTTCTTGAAGAAATAAATTTGTGGCATCAGTCTGTGGTACCTCCCATGTTAAGTAAGATTCACTTGAGTCCTTTTCTTTGCTCTTCCTTCTGACTTTATCGGAATGTGAGTTCTTAGTGTTGCCTTTTGATATTTTTTTGTGATTTTCCACCTCTCCTCTACTACTTTGTTCCACTACACTATTTCTTGCTCCTAGCTTATCTTTTTTTCTTTTCTTCTTCTTTTCACTACCTTCCTCCTTCTCTCCGGATCTAACTGTCTTCCCTAAATGGTTGGCATCTGGATTGTTTATCATATGGTATGTATCAGCTGCTTGTAGCATATCTTGAGATGAAGTCCTTTCAATATCTCCAATCAAATCATCTTTATTATTAATATCAGCAACACTATCTGCTTTTTTTTCCTTTCTGTCTCTTTTCTTTTTCTTCTTCTTTGGTTTGTTCACATCTTCTTGAAATAAGAATGTATTGTCGCCCTCATTCTTTTCTATTAATCCAGACATTGCATTTTCTGGTTCCCAAAGTAATTCTTCCACATTGTGATTGTCCCCTCCTGCAAATTTGTTGCTACAATCACTGTTTGATTGGAGTTCATTCTGCACTGCAGAGTCTTCAGTAACAGATGAAGATGTCTTCTCAGCAACATGCTTATCTTTTAACTTCAACTTCTCTTTCTTTGCCTTTAATTTCTTCTTTTTCACCTTACCAGGAGACTTGTCTGCTGTTGTATCTTCTATGTATGTAGAGTAGACCTCTAGAGTTGGGCCAAACATGGCTCCTACATCCCACGTAATCCCTGAATCGGAAGAATGAGCAGGAATTTCTAAAACCTTGCTAGTAACACTTAATTTCTCTTTTTTTCTCTTCTTCTTTTCTTCTTTATATTTGAAGACGGGTCTGTCCAGTAGTATGTTTCCATTTTGCCCTCTCAGTGGTAGAAGAAAATGGTCATGGAACCTTTAAGTCTTCCTTAATTTCAAAAATTCTAAAAGAAAAAGAAAACACAAGAAAATTAACATACAAATGCTGCATTAAATGCTGCATTTTTTATGCTGCAACTTTTCTCTAAATGTGATTGAGACCAATGCCTAACACACTAACTAAAAGTTGTAAAAGAATGTCAGAACATATTTCCATCTCCAAATAAAATGCCAATTTTTGATGAAAAATAGGTGGCCATGATTTTGGAGGATTTCTACAACAAGTAAGTAAACTAAAGAGGGCCCAGTATAACAAGGGTGGAGAATTTTTTTACTTTCTTGGAACATTACAAATCTTGAAGAAAAAATATGCAAATACTGTATTCGACGTAGTAAGCGCCTCTGCTCTAATAAGCGCCCTTACTCTAATAAGCGTCCGTGCTTTAATAAAGCCCCTGCTCTAATAAGCGCCCGTGTTCTAATAAGCGCCCGTGCTCTAATAAGCGCCCCTGCTCTAATAAGCGCCCGTGTTCTAATAAGCGCCCGTGCTCTAATTAGCGCCCGTGCTCTAATAACGCCCCTGCTCTAATAAGCGCCCCTGCTCTAATAAGCGTCCCTGCATTAATAAAGCGCCCTGCTCTAATAGCGTCCCTGCTCTAATAGGCGCCCGTGCTCTAATAAAGCGCCCCTGCTCTAATAGCGCCCGTGCTCTAATAGCGCCCGTGCTCTAATTAGCGCCCCTGCTCTAATAAGCGCCCCTGCTATAATAGCGCTCTAATAAGCGCCCCTGCTCTAATAGCGCCCCTGCTATAATAGCGCATGTGCTCTAATAGCGCCCGTGCTCTAATAGCGCCCATGCTCTAATTAGTGCCGTGCTCTATGCGCCCTGCTCTAATAAAGCTCCTGCTCTAATAAGCGTCCCTGCTCTAATAAAGCGCCCCTGCTCTAATAAGCGCCCCTGCTCTAATAGCGGCGTGCTCTAATAATGCGTGCTCTAATAACGCCGTGCTCTAATAAGCGCCCGTGCTCTAATAGCGCCCGTGCTCTAATAAGCGCCCTTTTCTAATAAAGCCTTCTAACAAGCCCTGCTCTAATAAAGCGCCCCTGCTCTAATAAAGCGCCCCTGCTCTAATAAGCGCCCTGCTCTAATAAGTGCCCCCGCTCTAATAGCGCCCAATAAGCGCCCCTGCTTTAATAAGCGCCCTGCTCTAATAAGCGCCCGTGCTCTAATAAGCGCCCGTGCTTTAATAAAGCCCCTGCTCTAATAAGCGCCCGTGTTCTAATAAGCGCCCGGGTTCTAATAAGCGCTCGTGTTCTAATAAGCGCCCCTGCTCTAATAAGCGCCCTTGCTCTAATAAGCGCCCGTGCTCTAATAAGCGCCCCTGCTCTAATAAGCGCCCCTGCTCTAATAAGCACCCGTGCTCTAATAAGCGCCTGTGCTCTAATAAGCGCCCGTGCTCTAATAAACGCCCCTGTTCTAATAAGCGCCCCTGCTCTAATAAGCGCCCACCCAACATTTTTTAAGTGATAACCTAATTTATTTCATAAATTTGAAGACTTTAAAATATTCAAGTGTTGTTAAATTCTTTGCTTAATTTGTGTCTGATGCTCATGATGTTTTTGTGGTGCTTATTATGGGGCTAGCATAGAACCAATTCACATATATGGGACAATGCAGTTCAAATTACACACTGTATGTGGCCCCTGAGCATGGGTGCTTATTAGGAAGAAACTTTGGACCTAAAATGTGCTGCAATTCTATTTTCGCAAGCGTCCCAGGCAGATATTATAACGAATACAGTAAACCAATTTCTTCCTTCTTTCACACCTTTTCCTCCATTTCCTTTACAACTTTACCCTTTTCTCTATCCCAATTTCCTTTCTTCTTGCCCTTATTCTGTTTCCCCTTTTTCCTCCTCCCTTTCTATCTGGAGATCATATTTTTTTGGGGGTGGAAAATTGGTGCCACAGTCCACTATGGGCCACACTTGAAATGGTAACCATAGGGGTCACTAGTGTTACAGTGTAGGCTGCGTACAAAAATAACCTCAACAATTTGTTGATTTTTAACTTCTTTCTTTAAAACTCTCCAGCCCCTGGTCTTTAAACTCTTAAATATCTTTGCGGAAAATCATTTTTAAATCTACTCCCACCAAAATAAATTTAAAACTTTTCCTGTGAATAAGCAAAAAAAAGGGAGAATTTTAAGCAACTTTGAGAGTCATGTTACACATGAAACAGCCATGTTTGCACCCTTTATCAAATTCCTTGACATAACTAATTAAGTAATGAGTAAAATAACAATCAATATTTTTTTGCAACTTTTATTGTCACAAGTTTCAGATTTGGTGATGATGAATAGTAAAAGAGCTGGATTTAATTTCATTTTGTTAGTAAAAATGACTAGCATACATGTCATTTTTAACACCTTTTGGAGTCTTCAAAAAGTATTCCAAATTTTCCCTTTTTTTTTGCTCATAAGAAGGACATTTAAAAAAAAAAATTTTGGTGGGAATAAATTTCAAAGGAATTTTGCACATAATATTTAAGAGTTTCATGACTAGGGGTAGGGGAGTTTTAAAGCACTTTAACACTAATGACCTCTATGGTTGCCATTTCAAGTGTGGCCACCAACAAAGTGCAGTGCCTGAATTTGTGTATATGTCTGGGGGGGGGGCCTTCCATATGTGAGGTATATGGTATGTAGGCCACACTTAAAATGGCAACCATAGGGGTCATTAGATGTTAAGCTGCAGAGAAAAAAACTCAAAATTTGTTGATTTTGTATTCTTATTTAAAAACTCTCACATCCCTGGTCCTGAGACTTAAAATTTGCAAGATAAATTTCTTAATTAATTTCCTGTAAAAAATATGCAAAAACTTTCCTCATTGGGTGCAAAATTAGGGAAAATTTAAGACACTTTTGAGGTCTTCAAAATGACATTCCAGTCGTTTTTTGTTTTTTTAAACCAAAATCAAGATACATCACACTATTTATATATAATAAAAAAATCTTGAAATTTGGGATCAAAACACTCTTCCAACAATATGTTGACTGTTTAATGATTTATTAAATATTTATCTCAATTAATTTAATAGTGACTGTAAACAAACAAGCAGTTTTAAGTCTAACATGTCTTTCAGAATACAGTAGCTTCATATTTTCCTTGATTTCCTACCTGAGGAAGGTTTTCAAAATGTTTCTCCAGGGAATGGATTGTTAAGAAATTTATCTTGCAATATTTATAGTTTTATGACCAGGAATGTGGGAGTTTTCATATATGAGTCAAAATTTAACAAAATTTGAGGTTTTTCTTATGCAGCCTAACACTAATAACTCCAATGATTGCCATTTTAAGTGTGGCCTACATGCCTATGTAGCATCCAAGCAGGTGCCTTTTTTGCATCATTTCCATAGTGCATGTGCCATTTTTGCATCATTTTCTTAATGCAGGTGTCTTTTTTATCATTTTCATAGTGCAGGTCCCAAACAATGCAATTTTACACAGTCAAGTTTATACTGCTGGGTCATTTTTACAATATTTTTGTTGAATAATCAATGCTGGTATCAAAATTGACTTCTTTTATATTGCGGGTATCAAAATTGTATAATTTCATACTGCACGTACCAAAAAATCTGTCATACTGCGGGTATGGCTTTTGGTTGATGGATGACCCCTACATTTTTGGTATGAAGTTCCCTCCCCCGGCGGTATACGCCTGCCCAAAAATTTGAAATTTCTCCCCTCCCCTTTCTTCCTACACAGGTGGAGTTCAAGGTGTGCACCAAAATGTCATGAAGCATAAAATACTGCCTTATGATCTGCCTGACGAAAAGCATTTACATGATTGCTCATTCGTAGCAATTAGTCATATACTGTACCACAATACACTTTTTGACAAACTGGCGTACAGTGGGTTATTACACATTCCATACATAACGGTGAAGGTGTTTTGAACGTTAGGCTACCAATTGTAGGCCCACTATCAATGGTGCGAAATTCGCTCATAACTTGCTATCTTACCATATCATGTACCATTCTTGCGTGACTTCTCAAAGTAGTCCTCTAATGTGTTTTAGTGGTCAAAAAACAAATTTAAAAGACCCATTATGCTAGTAGACATGATCGCTAATACATAACGTCTCCTACAGTGAAAATTAACACCAACACCTTCAACTTTTGCCTAATGTAACCACACAAACATAAAGCTGAACAACTTATTTCCACATACAATTTGGTAAATTTCCCAAATTCTCTGTAAAAAAGGGTAAAAATGGTCAATTCTCTGGAAGAAATTCAGTGCCTTTTGCACAGGATAATAGCGTTGCAACTGCGCATTCGCCTAAAAATGCGACAATTGCATTGTTGCACACTATAAAAAATTGTTCGAACTTTACCACTGTACCTCAACGCCCTTGTTCTTTTGTTAATATTAATACATACAAATTGTACGCACTGTACATATGTAACATACACATAGGACGCACATAGGACGGACATCAGTGCATTCATATGCTCAAGGCTGCACAGAGGATGCAGATACGCACTCAAAATATGTCAACAATTTCTTTATGCAAGCGTCCTATTTTCTTATTGTTTAAAAAAAAATGCTCACATGCACGCTACATTTTAGTCAAGATGCTCACAGAAAATGTGTTGCAACTTTATTTCTAAACAAAAAATATGTATTCTTTTAGAATAGCAATTGAGTTATTACAATATTCACAATGTTCAAGTTTCCGTGTGCTGATTCTCATATCAAAATAAGGAAGTCTTTATATCAAAAATTAAGTTGCCAAAAATTTCTGGGCAACACTTTTTTGAAAACACACATTGAAGCCCATTGACTATTTTTAAGCGTATAAATATTTTATGTATGTAGTTGTTCATACTCTATATCAGAGATTCAGAGTAAAGAAGTTGGAGTATGAAGATTCGTACTAGCCAACCTTAAAGTACTGTACCTTTATGCTTGTTTTTACGAAAACGTTTTTCCTAGTCAGACCTTCAACATTAGTTAAGGCACTGCTTAAAAATTTGGCCTGCAAGTTTGAAGCATTAAATTAACCACATCATTACACAAGATTAACTTTGCATCATAACATTGAGGTATAAAAAGTGCTGTGCTCATAGTTCATTTCACCTTTCCCCAGCAGCAAAAACAAACAATACCAGCATTGATTACGGTTAGCATTTATTTTACATAGGAATGCCATTACTGTATACTCAGATGTGTGTCACTGAAAATACCATGTAACACCAGTGGGAGTAGTTCTTATCTTGAAGGAGCCTTGGAGAGGTGAAACTCTACAGTTTTGTGGTTTGGGAAACTAAGAAATATATAACTTTGACTTTGACTAACCCTGCTAAATTTGAGGGCAGGTTGAGATGTTACTGGTTTTAAGCAAAGCCATTTCTAATAAGAGTTTCTGTCACTTTGACTGTTTATATTGATGTCATATTACTTCTCCGGTTGTCGTACAGCTGATTGGCTGACAAATCATGTACATTTAAATAGCATAGCATAGCAAGGTTTAACTTCCCGAAAGCATTAAGTGCTGGACATTATATCAAGGCGGCCACAGCCTTTACAAACCAGTTGTGAACTCACTAGTTACAGACCCACCAGGATTCGAACCCAGGACGTGCGGGTGAGAGGACAAAGCACTAACCACGGAGGTCTGTTATATATAGATTCAAGTATCTATAGAAAGATTCAAGTAACATGTAAACATTTTCATCGAACCTTGACCTCATGAATAATGAACACAATTTAGGTCGCTCTAAAAGTAATGGCTGAATAGCTGTTCGCATCAGGAACAGACCCACAGAAAATAAAGCAATTCTACCATTTCCAAGTAAGTTTTTAAATAGCAAGATTCTGTGGATAAACAGTAAATCTGTGAACCTGG
Source organism: Chiridota heheva (assembly GCA_020152595.1). Classification (NCBI taxonomy): domain Eukaryota; kingdom Metazoa; phylum Echinodermata; class Holothuroidea; order Apodida; family Chiridotidae; genus Chiridota; species Chiridota heheva. The sequence goes on along the minus strand of JAIGNY010001689.1, from coordinate 347,741 downwards.
TGATAAAAGATTTTAAATATTTTGGTGAAGAGTATTTTCTGGGAAGCTGCGAAAAGTTGAATAAAGTTCCGCCAATTTTTTTTGGAGATCTCTATTAGCTACACAACCATAACCTTCATGCGGCGGCAGATCAGTAAACTACAGCAATCACACGTCAGCATACAGAAACGGATTAAAGTGAAAGAAATTACGGCCAAACGATGGTAAATGGTATAACTAACATTAGCTCGTCACCTGCTTTACGCAAGTCCCGGCCCGAAGTATTTGTTTGGCACTGCCTTACAAATAGCCTTTACACATTCGCTTATCCGTAAGGCACTGCCATCCGAATAGCTTATAGGCCTAGTATTCGCTTATCTGTAACTTAGTCACTACAATCACTGCCCTACAATTAGACACGTCGTTCAGATAAATAATGTCAATTCGTGGAACTACTACTACAGTTATTAATACTAATAGTAAAGTCGATGAAACGTTGATAACGTATTGTGTCAGAAGAAAATATTTACGTTTTTGGAAATTTTAACATAAACTTACAATATTTGTTTCTTTGATAGACTTGAACTAATTTCAAAGAAGGTAAAGTAAGGGAATTCAACGTGAATCTGCTCGACCAGTCAAACCAGCTGCACGGTTTCTGGCAGTGGTAGTACACAAATGATTGATAACTTAAAAAACGTGCTTTTGATTATTTAGAAAACGACAAATTTGTTGATCATTTTAGCAGTTTAGGTTCAGATGGTAACTACAGTTCTGCTATTAAAAACACTGATCTAGATGTTTCTTTTGATCCAAGACAAATAGGGAACTCAATCTATGAATATATCAATAACCCCATCATTTTGGATGAGGTCTGCAAAGTTAGAAGTAAACTCAATAATAACAAAGCGTGTGGTCCTGATATGATAATCAATGAATTTCTTAAGAATTGTCCTGATCCAGTTTTAATCCTAATCACCAGTATTTGCAATATTGTTTTGGATACTGGTATTATCCCAAAGCAGTGGAGTCTAGGGTATATTATTCCGATCTACAAAAAGAAGGGATCTCCTATTGATCCCAATAACTATCGTGGTATCACATTGCCGAGCTGTATAGGTAAACTCTTCACTGCTGTACTAAATGATAAGTTAACAAGGTTCTTTGATAGTACCGATACCATGTGTGAAAATCAAGCAGGTTTCGGGAAAATCATTCAACATTAGACCATATTTTGACACTCCATTGTATCATTAATATCTATCTCAAGCAAAGAAAGAAATTGTACTGTGCCTTCATAGACTACAGAAAAGCCTTGATATGATTAACAGATCAGCACTCTGGTCAAAGCTAATTGCCAACGGTTTATATGGTAGAATTGTTACTCTCATTTATAATCTGTATTTTGAAGCTAGATCTTGTATTAAATACAACAATTCGTTATCTTCCTTCGTCAGTTGCAATATTGGTGTCCGTCAAGGAGAAAATTGATCTCCTTTAATTTTCCTCAATGATTTAGAATCATCCATGAGGAAAAGTAATGTCACCAGGTTAAACTTTATCATTTATGAAACATTTAAGCATTTGAGTACTGATGATACTGAGATGTGGTTAAGACTTTATGTTCTGCTTTATGCTGATGACACAGTTATTTTATCTCAAAGTGAAACTGATCTGCAGAATGTGCTCAATGTTATGCATCATTATTGTAAAACTTTACCCCTGTCTGTCAATCCTAGTAAAACTAAAATTGTTATTTTTCCAGAGCTAAAAAAGAACCAACCTTCATTCAGCTTTGGTAGTGACAAAGGTGATGTGTGTGATGACTTCACCTATTTGGGAGTTGTTTTTGATTTTAATGGCAATTTAAAAAAGCCATCAGCAAACAGGTGTCCCAGACAAGACACACTATGTTTACCCTAAATTCAAAGCAGCTAAACTACATCTTTCCATTAATGTTACATGCGATCTTTTTGATAAGCTTATCCTACCTATCCTCCTTTATAATTGTAAGGTATGGGGCATTGAGAAAATTGATCATGGTGAAGTTTTTTACAACAACTTTCTAAGAAGGATTCTTAAGGTTAATAAGTTGACTGCCAACTGTATATTATATGGTGAGCTTGGTAAATACAAATTAAATGGCACCGTTGAAAAAAAAACTAATTAACTTCTGGAGTAGACTTGTTACTGGTATCCAATCCAAATTTTCACATAGGCTTTACAGTTTATTAAAAACCATGGCTGAATTTTTAACCAACAATTATAAATCATTGTGGATATGCAAAGTTAAAGGCATTTGAGATCGTTGTGGCTTAAGTTTCATTTGGCAGGTACAGGGTAATCACAATTTGAATTGGTTAAGAAAGACCCTTAATCGTCGCCTACAGGATATGAACCTTTCGAACTGGTCAAGTGATGTAAACAGCAATAGCCTTTGTTACAATTACACAATTTTCAAACAAAATTTAAATTTTGAACGTTATCTACTACAGTTAAATTACAATGACAGATTATCCATGACGAAATTCAGATGTGGAAATGTTAAATTGCCAAGTAATCAAAAACAAATTCCACCATTGCGACAATGATAAAACATGCAACCTATGTCAAAATGATATATTAGGTGATAAATTCCATTACTTGTTTGTCTGTAATTATTTTAATACTAAAAGAACCAAATATCTTAACAGTTACTTCTACAAATGTACAAACACAATTAAAATATCTGAATTATTTAACTCATTTGATACTTGTGTGCTCTCCAAGCTATGCAAATTTGTTAAAGTGATTATGGAGAACTTTTTGTGATTTTTATCTGTCTATTCACTCCATTCCTCACAGTTTTTACTTCAATTCACTTGTTACCTTTCTAAGTAGTAACATGCCAGATCGTTCCATTCATCATATCTGTACATATTGTATAAATTATTCTGTAAATATTCTTTTTTAACTGTTCTACTTTTCACTTTTGTGTATAGTCTTTCTTTTAAGTATTCACGTAAATTTTGTACTACCATTTTAATCTGTTTGTTATTGTATCTTTGATACCCCGGATGGGGTCGACAGAGTAAGGATAAACTAAACTAAACTACTGTAAGCTGTATGCTTTATGGGGAAGTAGGTCAATACAAATTGTGTTCAGTAATTGCACACAGAATGGTTAGCTTTTGGAGCCATCTCATAACAGGCAAGCAGACAAAAATCTCAACATATTTAATTGTTTGATGAAAAACATGGATGAATCTCTTGCTAGGGATTTTAATTCACGATGGATTACCAAAATTAAAGATGTACTTAACCATTACGGTTACATCAATATATTGTTTTTATCAAGATAAGCATGATTCTAAGTGGCCTAAAAAATCTCTCAGTTTACGTTTACAGGACATTGATAAAAAAAGTTGGCTAAGTGAAGTTAATAATAATAGACTTTGTTACAATTACAGGATATTTAAATCGAATTATGGGAAATATTTAACTAACTGACTAAACTTGATAACAACCACAGGCTTGTAATGACAATATTCAGAAGTGGTAATGTTAAATTCTTAAGCAATTCATTTATTCCAACTGTTGATGACAAAATATGCAGATATTGCAAGAAAGACGCTCTACGGGATGAATCTTATTACTTATTCAACTGCATTCACTTCTCCCAGGATAGAGCTTAATATTTAAGAAGCTACTCTATCAACGCCCTAATACATAATATAACATTGCATAACAAGATTACGGGCTAAGAAGGGTTAGTCACCCCATAAAAAACCCAAACTAAGACCACTACCACCACCACAAAAAAAAAAAACAGACTTAGTAAAGAACTTATCAGTGTTGACCTTGAAATTGTGAACAGAATTGGAACTAACTATCACTCAGGCAAACCATTCCACTCATTAACAACTGTTTACAAAAAGCTAAAACGCCGAATATTTATCCGTGAAAACTCTTTGGTCAACTTCAAACTGTTACCACGTATCACATGAGGATTAGCTGAAACAGGCAATAAATAGTAGGAAGTCAAAGCATCATTACCAGATAGGAATTTAAAAACCTGAATCATATCGCCACGTACTCTTCTTAACTCAAGCCTTGTCAAACCAAGAATTTGCAGTCTAGATTCCTAAGAGAGATTCCTTACCTCAGGAATAAGTCTAATGGCTTTCGCTGAACCTGCTTCAAAATGAACTTATCCTTCTCATGTCAGGGACTTCAAGCCTGAATAGCATACTTAAGGTGAGACCTGACTAACTGTTTATACAAATTAAGAACAACGTTTCTACCAAGAAAACAAAAAAAAATTCTTCTAATCAAACCAAGCATCCTATTTGATCTTGCAGCTGCTAAAGCACACCGTTTAGAAGGCTTCAGATTGCAAGTAATGACAACACCTAGATCCCTTTCTTAATCAACACAACCAAAATTTGAACCATTCATGAAGTAATCAAAAGCCAAATTTTTCTGACCAAAATGAATAATTTTCCTTTTACAACATGAAATGACATCTGCCATGTTTGGGACCAAAAAACTAACTTATCCAGTTCAGTTTGCAAAAGTTAAGAATCCCTAGCATCATCAACAATCCTGTACAGCTTAGTGTCATCAGCAAATTTACAAATCATGGAGCCAAGAGAAACATCAATATCATTAATGAAGATTAAGAAAAGAAGCAGACCCAATACAGAACCCTAAGAAACACCACTTGTACCCTTCTTCCATGGAGATACTTCACCATTAACAACAACTTTTTGCGACCTGTCAACTAACCAAGAATATATCCAATTGGCACACTCAGTTTCCCTTCACACCAGGAGCTCCTGTTTTCATCATGAGCCTGCCCAATGTAATCGTATAAAATGCTTTTTGGAAATCTAAATAGATAACATCCACATTATGACCAGAATCAACTAGTTTAGTATTATCATCAAGAAACTCAAATAACTTAGAAACACAAGACCTCTTAGATAAGAACCCATGCTGGGACAAATTCAACAAACCATTGACCACTAAATGATCTAGTACAACATCCTTAACAATGTACTCCATGACCTTGCACACAACACTATTAAGACTCACTAGCCTATAGTTACAAGGCAAGTTGTGGTCACCCTTTTAGAAATAGGAGTGACATTAGCAATTCTTTAATCACCAGGAACAAAACCAATATCAAAGCACTTTGTCAAGATAATACTTAGGGGAACAAAAAGAACATCAGAACACTCACGTAAGACAGCAGGATGTATACCATCTGGACCGGGTGCTTTATTTGAATTCAAACCCTTCAACTTCTTAGACACAACATCAAGTGAAACAATCAACATTCTTAATGGATACTGGAAAGTGCACACTAAGATAATCCACAACATCATCAGCAGGAGACTCCTTAGTAAAAACAAACACAAAGTAGTCATTCAAAACCTCAGCCATATCCTTACCACTATTAATAGTAACACCATCATTACCCTGAAGGGGACCAACAACCTCCTTGGTTTTTTGCTTTGAGTGAAAATAAGAATGAAACGACTTAAGATTAATCTTAACCTCTTTGGACAAACGTTTTTCAAAAAGCACTTTAGTATCTCTTATCAAACCCTTTGTGAACTGTTCATGATCCTTATACATAACAAGCTCCACAGGACACCCACTGCGGGTATAACAACGCCACAATTTCTTCTTTGTCCAAACAGCCTGTAAAACCTCCCAAGGCATCCACACTGGCCGATTACGCCCACAGACTTTCTTTAATGGGACAAACCTATTTACACCCTCTACAACTTTAGTTCGGAAAACATCCCAGGCTTTAGAAGGATCTAAGTTACGGAGAAAAGAAATCCAATCGAATGACAAATTATTCTGAAGTGCAGCAAAGTCAGCATTCTTAAAATCTAAAACCAGTTTATTAGCTGGAGAAGCCTGTGTGAAACGATACAGATCAAAACTAATGAGGTCATGATCACTACACCCTATCTTTACCGCTACTTAGCACATTTCTAACCATACTTTCTTCACTACTGAAAATCAAATCAGACAATTACTATCACGCGTGGGAAACAACATATGCTGGGTAAAAAAGCAGTCAGATACAGCTTCCAGAAAATCTTTACCATGTATCGCCATCAACAATAAGCTCACACCATAGGCAATTTGAACAACCAAAAGAAAACTGAGCAGTCCTATCTATACAATTAAAACTGTCTTTCACAAACAATAAAATGCCACCTCCTCTACCACTGAGAGTATCTAATCTGTCTTGCCTGAAAACTGAGTAACTTGGAATATGTATCTCTGCATCACTAATTTCACTATAAATCCAACTCTCAGTAATACCAATTATATCAGATCTACTAATTAAAACTTAAGCCAGAATTTCATCACGCTTATCAAAAATGCTACGGACATTTAAACTTAACTTAAATCTACCACTAGAACAATCCCTATCCACAGAAACATGCCTGACAGGTGGGTTCAAACTCTCACCCCCCGTGACTAGTTTAAAGGACTCAGACCCTTAATTGCCCTATCAAGAACACGAACACCTTTGCTAGTTAAATGCAAACCATCTCTCATGAACAGATGAACCAATCAACCGGAAATTCAAACTTATGCCAGAAATTTACAAAATTTAACCGAACTCAAGCAGACGACAAATGTTCTCTAGCCAACAATTGATCAACAACATCTTATTTATCATGAAGGAACTACCCCTACGCGGCAACAGACCAACAACTAGAACCCTACAACCTGTGTCTTTCAACTTGAATAACAAATCCATGAAACTACGCCAAACAGAATCAACATTTCTCCTTGAAATATCATTTGTACCAATTAACACTACAACGGTATCTTCACTCTTACATAAAGTCTCAAGACGGGAACTAACATCATTAAGCCTAGCCCTTGGAGGACACACCCTAATCCTTCTACTATGATCTACCCCACAAAACTCTGTGTCAACATACCTTACAAGTAAATCCCCTATCCAAAACACTTTATCCCTAACATAATCCACAGATAACGTACCAGATAAATTAACAACCGCACGACCAACCCTAAAACATTAGAAATCTTATTCCGTTAAGGAGATATTTAAATTTAAAGTTTGGTATCATTTGTGTAAAAACGACTGAAATCAGACTAGTTGTGATGTGATAGCCTCAGGTTCCTCAAAGTCTTTATGTAGACTAACATATTTGTTAGTTTGAGTAATTATAATGCTCTACAGGCTCTACGATTACTGAATTAATACTCAGAGAAACAAATACCTTGCTTTATTGAGAGGGCAAAGAGTGTCGCTTACCCTGCCGTTTACACCTGGTACACACCAGGTAAATGCGAACTTCCTCAACAGTTTTTGTTATACCATTTCCAGGAAATTGTCTTCCATTTCCGGTAAATGCTGACAAATTCTACTCAAATTTCTTATTAATTTGATCATGTTTTACCAATTATATGCAGCAAGCATGCAACCGGGAAGGTCACAGAATTATCTCAGGAGGATGTTGCTGATGTATTATATAGGGCGCTCCTGCTTTGTTCTAATACGGTTTTTAAAATGTCGATTATAATTTTTTGAAGAAATGCGACAATTTCTGACCAAAACTTTTGGAGCCTTTGCCATACGCCCCAATAAACTTTTGCAGGAATATAAGTTCCTATCATTTTTAGTCACTAAGATTTAGGCAAGAAAGTAATAAAGTTATGCTAATAGAATAACACTATTAAAGGATTGAGATGTCCCACACAGTCGTACATCGCAAATTTCTCATAAATCTGAAACTGATCAAACTGATCAGGATTTGAAGTGCCTTTTAAAAAATTAAACAACTGATCTGCTCAGATTTTAATACTCAACCAGTATTTAAATTATCTATGATACACAATTTTCTTGTCCTTATAGACCATATAAGTTTACCTGTACAGAAAATATAATTTAGGCAGTTAAATGTAAGATGCATGTGGACTTTATTTAAGCAGCAGAAAGCTTGTTTTCTTCTTGTCTGCTTGTAAACAGCTAAAGTAAATGTGATTTACTCTCTTTTGATTAGAAGAGTTTTAAAACAAATCACTGATAGTTGATTCCACTAACTAACCGACTAAAGTAATAGTTAAAAGGTATATTTATTTTGGAACGTATGTTCAAATGTAGGATCCCATTGACTATACAACATGTGCCTTTTAGTGCCAGGACTGATTTTCATGTTTTGTAATTAATACAAATCGCAGAAGTTGAAAATAAAAAGTATATACAAAATATATTCTCAGGATAATTTTTGCGCCACTATGAGCATTCGACACCCTTTCAGAAAGCTTCACCGGGGGAAGTTTCCCCTGCCTTCTGTCACCACGTCATTATGTCATTACGTCATTATGACACAAATGTGCATATTACAATTTTTTTTTTTTTTTTAAAGCTGCATACTTTGAATTTGGATGGAAAAGTTAGATAACGAAACTATATTATACCATTCATATAGCCATGGGGAATAAAGGGTTCGGACACATACTCCCCCACCTCTCACACACAAAGTGTTCAGACATAACGTAATTAAGGTCCTCGAGGTTTGAAAAGGAAACTACGTAAATATTATACTCTTTTTTTCTTTTTTTATCACTCACTGATCTGCTGACGTTTACCAATATGTTATATTACATCCATGCATGCATAGGCGAGATTTGACAGGGGGGCGGGGGAGGGGCATTCCCCCACTTTTTTTCCCGAATTTGTATCTGTTGTATGGTGATGCTTTGCATCTTATCGTGCCCCCCACCCCCCCCACACACTTTTGTCTCCTCCTATCCCCCCCCCTCCATCCCACTTTCGGTAGGCAAACCCGCCCACCTGCACCTGCAGGTAGGAATGTAGTAATACAGAATTTTAAAGAAAGTTTATTAAAAAAATATATATATTTAAATCAATTTTCCTCAAACTTTCTTCATTTTCTTGATGTGGTATATTATAAATACCCTTCCTAGATTCGGTTTTACTACTTTTTTGACATATCCAATGGTTTTTAAGTCACAAAATCGCAGGAAGAAATATGATAGAATACATAAAGATTTTGAAGAATCTGAGACTATGACATCACAACTAGTCTGATTTCAGTCGTTTCTACACAAGTGATACCCAACTTTAAACTGAAATATCTCCTTAACGGAATAAGATTTTTGAATGCTTTCTTCACAATTTTGTTTCTTTTGAAATCCTCTTTCATATAAGATAAACTTGTTTGACCACTGATCTAATCCTTTAACCATGCAAGAACACTTGGTGGCGGCAACCTGTAAATTTCTTCGTTTTTTCACGTGTTTATATAGCTTTTAGTTTTTAATAAGACCTCCTCCAGACTGCCAGGTCGTGGTCCAAAATTCAATGTTTTTGGTTAAATTGAATAGCTTTGGTCCAAAATTTGATATTTTTTGTAAAATTGCAAATATTAGGTCCAAAATTGAATATTTTTGGGTCTAGAATTTGATATTTTTTGTCCTAAATGAAATATTTTTCATCCAAAATTTGATATTTATGGTCCAAAATGAGATATTTTGGTCCAAAATTGAAGATTTGTGGTCCAAATTGAACATTTTTGGTCCAAAAATGGGGATTATTGGTCCAATGTTGAGGACTTTTTGAAGAAAAAAAAAACATGCCCGAGTTTCGGTTCAAAATTAACGATAATTCAATAGATACGTGTAAAAAAAAAAACATTTCTGCTTCCTATGATTCCTTTGATATTTCAGTAAATTGTATTGATGGCTTTGACAAAATTTATGAGGGATGCGGCATTTTAGTGGGAATAAGCCCCCTCTCCCTCCCCCTTGCATTAAGACAAGCCATTGCTTGACAGTCTACATGGAGAATAATGATTCTAAAATGTACCAGCAAAAACAGTAACGGAATAATATTGTTTTGATATCTGCCTCATAAACTTCTGCATACTGAGTGCAATACTGTGGTAATAAATCACTTGAAGTTCCAGGCACTCTCAAAAAGTCGATGGCATTTAGTCAGTGTACATATAAGTAGGCCTACTTGTAAATACCTGAATACCAGCACATTTTTATATCTGACTAATCAAATCTTAAGTACGGAAGACAGTTTTTTAATAACAGAATAGGCCCTTATAATGTTTGGGGTACTCTCCTATAAACTGATAAAGCACGTACTTTGAAAGATTTTTTTTTTTTAAGTGGGCAACAACTTGACGCGACAGTCAGACAGCTATATAACAGTTACTGGTGCTTTGCCCAGGATTATACATTTTGTTATAACTGTATAAATTGCTATCATCACAATCTGACTACAACACCTCACACGCACGCATCATTTGATACTTGTGATCATACCGTTGAATTACAGTGGTAAGTTTTATAGTGTTAGAGTTAGAGGCGGGATTACGGGCAGGGTGGGAATACAGGAAGCAGTAGCGTAGCGAGGATTCTCATATTGGAGAGGGAGGAGGGGAGGATTAAAAGTGAACCGACACGATATTTATTGGTGTAGTTAGTTGAGACACAAGGTGTCACTTCGAGCGCAAAGAGTTCGACTTGTCGGCGTGTGGTCTGCTTAGGGTCTAGGGGGCGTGGGACCCGCTTATGGGGTCTAAGGGGCGAAGCCCGACCCGCTTATGGGGTCTAGAAGGCGAAGCCCCCGGAGGCTCTCGCAAAATTGACATTTTAAGGGGAAAAAAAGTATGTTACAACGCATAGTAAGAAGGTGTATTATACAAGTCAAAATTCATGTCAAAGTGAGCTATAATACGCCATATACAAAATCAAAGCGCAAAGCGCTCGACTTATATGCATGGGGTCCAGAGGCTGTTTGTGGGGCCCCTGGTGGTGTCCAGGGAAAAAAAAAACCCTGGTAGGGGTCTAGAGGCGAAGCCCCTGAAAGCTTTCGCAAAATTGACATTTCAAGGGCAAAAAGGTACGTCACAAGTCAAAATTCATATCAAAGAGAGCTATATTCACACCATATACAAAATCATGAAAACGCATGTGTTAATATGTGTTATTGTTTACGTTTGTACATGGTTAGGTTTATCGTCAAGTTGAAAAATATGGTTTGTCTAAAAGAGAGGTTTTCAATCAATTACTAAAAACTTGTGTAAATGTTGTCAAACTTTTAAAATGAGCCTGTTTTGTATCACGTGCACTCCGACACCCACCCCTTCTCTCCCCCCCCCTCTCTCTCTCCAATTCTCAGGTCTTCGTGTGGCAGCGGCGTGCGTTACTCGCTGAAAATAGCTTGACAGCAAAATGGTCCTTGTGTGTGTGGCTTTGAGCGAAAAATAGTTTTTTACAATTTCTTGACTTATTATCTGGGTGAATAAGAAAAATAACACTTTATACTAATATTTCCACTCACAATCTCAACATATAACACTTTCCCAGTCAAAATCCATAAGATCCATAATCTACGCTGTTTAAATTACATTTGAAGTGTGCTAAATTGGACACCAAAGGTATTTGCAATTTAGTTTTGGTCCTTGGGTGGCAATACACTTTTTTTTCCCACTTTTTGGGCATTTTTTGGCTTTAAAAATAGCAAAGTGACTTATAAAATTTCAATTCACTCTAATTCACCGATATTTTACCAGTATTCACTACTTCAGTGGGGATTTTTTCTTCAGAAATAATTAAACAAGGACTGTACACACTGCCGAGTGGCTTTTTGCAATAAGCTGCAATCGTTGCTTTTTCAAAATTTGGTAAATTTTTCAAAATTGGGTAAATTCGTTTAAAAAATGCCCTGACCTCTATTCAAATTTTGGTGGGTAAGTTAAGAAACATATATAATTTCAATTTTTTATAACTTCACCGACACTAATGACGTTTTTGGGGAGAAAAACACAAATTACACACCGGTCGGAAAATTGTGGTCCTTGTGTGTCTTCAGGAAAATTTGTCTTTTTTAAACGTAAAATACAGAAAACATGAACATTTTCACAAAAAAAAACTGCAAGTTTAATAGAATAATTCATTTACTATAGACAGTTTTCGGAAAATGATAGAAAAATGTGCATAAAGTGGGAAAATAAAACGAAAATAAGGTCATTTTATGAAAAATATGCTATTTTCAAAGACTTGTTTTGATTCTTTCCTTCTATCAAGGCCATATTGGATCAGTCATTTTTTTTGTATGTAGGCTTATATATATTTATGAAATCTATGAGCAATAAAAACATTCAGAGCACACTTCGTTCGAAAGAAAAACAGCAAAAACGAGAAAAAACGGCTAAATCTCATTCCCTCATTTTGCAGTATTTAAGGGCGGGGCTAGTGGTCCTGAAGCGGCTTCACTGCTAGAAATTCGCAAAATGGAGGCGGGCTACTGGTCCTTGAGTGGCTTCTCTGCTAGCATTTTAACCCAAAGTTGTCTTCATTTGCAACATGTTTTTTCATTTTCAGTACTTATTTGTACTCGATATGAACAAGAACGTTTCAAGAGATGGGGAAAAGCCGTAAATCCCGGGGGTAGAAAACATGCCCCCCGTACAGGAGCGGACTGGCTGTGCACCGGCCCTGGACCAGTGAGTTTGAGACACATGGCGTAGCCAGGATTTTTGCAGTAGCGGAAAATTTAAAAAGCAAAAAAAAAAATCGAAAAGCAGGGGGAGGGGCGGGGGTAGTGGGGGAGGGGTTGCATAGGTCGTCAATTCATATCATTGTGAATTGTTGTACCATAGCGTGATTTTGTGATCCCCCCCTCCCATTTTTGATATAGAAACTTGTGAATTCCGCCCATCATGTGTATAGCTATTATATGGTACAAACATGCTGATATTGTGCCCCGACATGTGCGACATTTCTACTCGCAGCGCCCTCACTAAATATTTCTTAAATGATGTACACACTGTGTCCGTTGTGACCATTCCCGAAATAAATTCCGCACGTACAGTGTATGTATAATGGTATATACATACACTGTATGTATGGAGTAAGGGCAGAAATAAGTAAATTTCGGTGGCCTTGAGATGTTCGATTTTCTAACATGTGCAAAAACCGAACATCGCTGATGTAATGTAATATATCCAGTGACCTAGCCAAAGATAGACACACAGGCATATGACTTTCCCACTCTAAAGCTCCCTTTAAATCATACTAACGCTCCCTTTAAGATATAGTCCGGTGGTTTAGTTCCAAATTAGGCTCCTATCTGTACACGTTGGATTAAAGCACCAACTTTGTACATTTAATGTTTAGGTCACATTTCTAGAGAGGACTGCCCAGTGTTCGAAATCTAGGTCAGGAGCAATCCAAGGTCAAAGCTTAGTGTGGGTTAAAATCTTTATGTGACCCAAGCCTATTGACAGATATATCAAATTACTCGGCTGGTCATATGGAATTCAAAAAAGGTATAATATGCTATATCTGTGACCTTTAAATTCTTGCTACGGTCGGAAATATGCTACAGGTCATCGAAGTTTCGATAGGTCACTATACAGGGGGTCAAAACCGATACATTTACTGATCTTTTTAAAGAGCATACCAAATGAATCGTAAGATCATTTCCCTTAATAATGTCTATAGTATGATGTACCTAGCATGTCAAGTGTGAGAGATATAGGGCGATATCCATAGTGTACATGGGAGTATGTGCGGGGGTGAGGACATTATTGATATTGTCAGAAGAGCAATGTGTTGACACCTTCATCAAATAAGTTGATACCTTCACCATATAAGTTGATACCTTCACCATATAAGTTGATACCTTCATGAAATAAGTTGGCACCTCCATCACATGTGGTCCTTTTGTCCTTCCATAGTTTTGAGCCTAAAAAATATCGTTATTCGTTTTCACACAAGCTAGTCCTTAATAGCATTTTGAAATAATCAATGAATTTTCTTTAAGCCGGTCACAAGTTCGACAATGTCAATGTAACAAGGGGGGCTAACAAAGATAGGGCCAAGCAAATGTTGCTACTCTTGGATGCCCTAAGTTGTCAAATCAATCAATTGATTTCATAGAGATTTCGACATTTTAAATCAGAGGGGAACGTGGGCAGGGAGGGGGGGGGGAGGAGCTGAGCCCCCCAAAGTCAAGTCAATTTTTAACAAAGGGAGATCAGTCCCCTATAAATCAGCCCTGCACATCGTTATCTGGTTAGACATTATCATATGAAATATTATATTTCAAGAAAGTTAATTATGTTTAAACAGCTGAATATCATAGCAGTAGTTTAAATTTCATTTACTGCTCATGTCATATTCTCCCAATCGCGAGATCTCCGATCGGGAGCGTAGACCGGGCTGTACTTGGGGCTGTTATCCTTTTATATCATGACGTTTGCTTCTCTTAAAGGAAATACAAAGTCATCCGAGTAATATCTCCATGGGCAGACAAATTTAACCCTGATGTAAAGCTAATTACAAACATTTTGTATTTCCCATGAAATTTATACATACTTTATTATTACATACTTTATCATCTTTTAAGTATTTAAATCCATTTCGAAAGGAGTAGCTATTTTCAAATTAACTTAAAAGGAAATTATGTAACATACTAAGATTATAAACACATTGCAATCTATTTCTTGATATGTACCTCAAGTTTTCGAAATCTTATGAAAAATGTGTTCTTTCAGTTATGTATATAAGGGTCACTCAATGCATTTTAGAGTTACAAACTTCGTTTTTAAACAAATTGTGACCTTCCTGAGTTAAAATGGTCAATGGACACCAGTACACTACACAAAAATTCGATGCAAAAATGAGCGAAATAGCAACCTTCATGCTGTGGAATTGAAATGCTAGTAAAAAAAAATATTTACTAGTTTTGGTACTTAATTAGGATTTTTATCTTCTATCATGTATGACTGTCTCTGACTTTGTGCGTCCATTAACAGCACAAAAAAATTACAACAATTGGATTAGAAAAAAAGAAAATAAATTGCAAATTTGTATTATTCATCGACATCTCAAAATGAAAATAAGGATTACTGAATAGTAAAGCCTCGAAATAAAGCTTTTCATCATTAAGAAATTCCTTTGTCTCTATTTACTTTATAGCACTGAATAGTAAAGCCTCGAAATAAAGCTTTTCATCATTAAGAAATTCCTTTGTCTCTATTTACTTTATAGCACTGAATAGTAAAGCCTCGAAATAAAGCTTTTCATCATTTAGAAATTCCTTTGTCTCTATTTACTTTATAGCACTGAATAGTAAAGCCTCGAAATAAAGCTTTTCATCATTTAGAAATTCCTTTGTCTCTATTTACTTTATAGCACTGAATAGTAAAGCCTCGAAATAAAGCTTTTCATCATTTAGAAATTCCTTTGTCTCTATTTACTTTATAGCACTGAATAGTAAAGCCTCGAAATAAAGCTTTTCATCATTAAGAAATTCCTTTGTCTCTATTTACTTTATAGCACTGAATAGTAAAGCCTCGAAATAAAGCTTTTCATCATTTAGAAATTCCTTTGTCTCTATTTACTTTATAGCACTGAATAGTAAAGCCTCGAAATAAAGCTTTTCATCATTAAGAAATTCCTTTGTCTCTATTTACTTTATAGCACTGAATAGTAAAGCCTCGAAATAAAGCTTTTCATCATTTAGAAATTCCTTTGTCTTGTTTTTTTCCCCTTTCAGTTATTAAGTATAGTTCACCTTTACTTCCACATATGTGATGTAAATGATCTGCTCCCAAAATAAGATAATCAAAAGATCCAAGCGACCTGTTGGCCTAATGGCATACATTTCGCAAGTGAAGCGCAAGCTTTTTTGTCAAATAAGAGACGAGGATTGTTTTGAAATTGGTAATGTTTAGATGGCTACCGTCTAATTCAGATAACTTTGTCCATTGATATTAACCTGGCCCTGTTCACCTTCCTTAACCTGTGTTTTCTTGGTAAGGTCTTCGGCTCACAACGCACCCAGTGACGTAATTTCGTGGCCCCGCCTGGCCAAAACCGGGGGCATCCTGTCTAAAGGGAACCCTGTGGATGCCCACTAACTCAGAACCAGGCTTTCCACTTTTTGTTTAAAGAAAGCCTAAAAAATGACTTCCAAATAGGTACCAAATGCCCAAATTGCGAGAGCTTCCGGGGGCTTCGCCTCTGGCTTCCCCCAAGAGCTTTGTCATTTTAAAAGAAACTATTAAAAAATGACCTTTAGATAGTTACCCATTTCAAACCCTGGTTACGTCCCTGAAATATACACTTAAATTGTCACTTGGGACCGTGCTGACTCTCGGGATGTCTAGATCTGTTAGTGGGGGAGAATTCATGAGGAAATTGCCCGTCACCAAATTTTGCTTAACAATTTATCTGAAAATTTGATCTGTGTCAGAAGATTTGTCCGAAAAACTTTATATTTTTTCTACTCATGCAAACATGTATCTAAATTTTCCGAGTTTTCTGATGCATGATCCTACATTTTTTCAATTTTTCCCGATGATGATCCTAAATTTTCCGAATCATCACGATCCTCAGTCGAATATTCACGAATGTTGTGGTATAGTTAGGCAAGATAAACAAGTTAGACTGGTTAAAGGTCAGGTTTAGTTGATCCCATTTCGTGTACATGTTTATCCAACATCACATGCATATAACTTAGCATTTTAATCCACACATGATTATGAGTAATTATTTCTTGGAAAAGCAGTGCAGTGCAGTACCTATCATAATGTTTGGAAATCACAATTTTCCTTGTTGTAAGTTAGTACTTTATAGATAAATCTTTAGCTACGGGCTCTTAATCCCTATAATGTTCACCGAAATGTATTGGCGAGAACAGGTGAAAATTGTTAACGCACTGTTTTTCACATACACTTTGTAAAAAGAAGACCTTTATTCGCTATCATAATTCTTTGCCGCGCAGGAATTGAGCAGCGAGGAACCATTGAAGGTAAGGGGATGTATAACACTCAATCTGGATAATAAATTAATTCATTTCCAAAAATCTTACCAAATCCCAAATATCAACGTTTTAGCTAAAGGGATCAGTTCAGAGTCGCCGAGAGGAATCGCCGGGCCTGGGGGAGGGAGAGGGGAGGGGAAGGGGGGGGGAATAATTTGTTCGGTCCCTTATGACCTGTGCCCCCCTAGGACACTGGGCCCAGGGGCATTGTCCTTTTAAACCCCCTGTCGGCGGACCTGGATCAGCCCCTCTCCACTTCCCTACCTTCATTATTTAAACTTCAAATATCTCTTATGGTCAGTTAATAAAGCGTAATCTCTATTTTACATTTGCCATTCTGTTTTATATTTTAAGATTTCATTTAAATACATTATTTTTAGTTCAACTTTTTGTATTCATTTTAAAATGTCTGGTCTGTAAAAAGGGCGGGCGATGGGGATCTTCAATTACACGCCAATCTGAACGATTTGTAAAATAGGTCCTTGGTCCTCCACAAGAAATTCCTTGTTACACCATTGCTCATCGTCATGTGTTACCGTGGTGGGGGAGGGGTTCTTGTCCCGTTGATATTTTTAGCCTGCTGTTGGTTCCGGGTGTTGGTTCTGCCATTAAAAGTGTAGTCATTATTTCTTGTAACTAGATGGAGAGTAACAACCCTACCAAAGTGATGTTATGGTGCATGCCACGCACGGTATCCACAGCGTTTCTAAAATGTATGAGCTCTATCCCAGGGACGGTAGCCTTCAACGAGCCGTTTAATATGTGTGAGCTGTTGTCCAGTATAATGGACACAGACGGAGTGACTGGAAAAGACGAGTTTATTATGGAGGTGCGGCAGAAACAAATGGAAGCTATGCTAAATGAAGGGAAGAAACAGTTGGGTATGCACTCATTTAGTATCCAGCAGTTTCTTGAAGTGTATGGAAGGTGAGTCGATCGACTGATCAAAATGGACTTTTTTGATATCTGAAATACTATGCGCGTTATACAAGGTCCCACCAAGAAGGGTGGGAAGCAGGGCCTCCATTAATGAATTTTCACTGGTCTCTAAATATTGGGAAATTCGTCATTTATTTATACGGATTCCCAGTTTGCAATCCAAGGGTGTATTTTAGGGGGACCCTTATTGGTCACACCAGATTGTTATTAAAATATCTGTGTTAAAATCACACTGTTGCGCCGTAGGCGGCAATGCGCACGCGACGTGTGCGCTTAACGGCGTGGGGTCATAGACCCGCTTAAAGGCCCTTGGTGCGGCGTAATGGTGAAGTCCTGAGAGAGGTCCAGGGGGCAAAGCCACGGAAGCTCTGTTATTTGGGGCATTTTGAAGGTCTAAAATGTTCCATTTTGATAGCATATTTTCTATTTTTATTATACTTTTTTCCACGCCATCCACTCTGACAGTTTGCCAACCACTGGAGAAAAATGAGAAGACTTGCTCTGGCAGTTTGGGTTGATATACAAGATGATTTACCTATAAAGGAAACTTGAACTGAAAATTGGGAAATTATTAACATCAAATTGAGAAATTAGGTAAAACTAATACAACATTTTGCAAAATTAAAGAAAAATTTGTTTAGATTATAAAAAGATTGGGGAAAATGAAAAGAAATTCAGCAATATTTCCAAGAAATTGAAGAAAATATCCCCAAAATAAAGGAAATTTTCCGAAATTTGAAACAGATTTCGAAATAATTATCATTAAATCATATAATATCTGTGCCTCCAATGTATCACTTTAATATTACAATTTGTTTTCTTGGGGAGGGAAGGAAGAAGAAGGGGAAGGGAGGGGGAGGGGGGGGGGGTACACGTGAGTGAGTAGGTACAATAGGTCTATTCATCATTACGCAAAACCATCTAAAACAACAGTGAACAGCTTCCGTGGCACGTGTGTAATTGGACTGTTGGCAGTTTGGATGGGAGACCAAATCACTAAGTAATGCTAATGACCTTTTGAAACTCAAGTTAAGCATCATTTTTTTTTTTTTTTTTCTGGACACCAGTTATCGTATTTTACCAGCACTGGTCTCCAAATTTCGCCGAGCGGTCTCCAATATTGGTATCAATTAGTACGTTAAAAGAGGCCCTGGTGGAGAAGGGTCGCATAGAGACATGAGTAGGTACAATAGGTCTATTCATCATTACGCAAAACCATCTAAAACAACAGTGAACAGCTTCGGTGGCACGTGTGTAATTGGACTGTTGGTAGTTTGGATGGGAGACCAAATCACTAAGTAATGCTAATGAACCTTTTGAAACTCAAGTTAAGCATCATTTTTTTTTTTTTTTTTGGACACCAGTTATCGTATTTTACCAGCACTGGTCTCCAAATTTCGCCGAGCGGTCTCCAATATTGGTATCAATTAGTACGTTAAAAGAGGCCCTGGTGGAAAGGGGTCGCATAGAGACATAAATAACTTAGGGAGGTCTATGGCTTAGTTGGTATAAACCGCATATTCAAGCACATTCAGCAATTCAATTAATTCAGGGTTGCATGTGGCTTAGTTGCAGGTATAGAGCACATATTCAAGCGTATTTAGTTTTTACAGTGTGGCAAGTGGCTTAGTTGGTATAGAGCACATATTCGAGCGCATTCAGTTATTACAGTGTAGCAGGTGGCTTAGTTGGTATAGAGCACATTCGAGCGCATTCACTTATTACAGTGTTGGAGGTAGCTTAGTTGATATACAGCACATTCGAGCGCATTAAGTTATTACAGTGTGGCAGGTGGCTTAATTGGTATAGAACACATATTCGAGCGCATTCAGTTATTACAGTGCAGAAGGTGGCTTAGTTGGTATAGAACACATTCGAGCGCATTAAGTTATTACAGTGTGGCAGGTGGCTTAGTTGGTATAGAACACATTCGAGTGCATTCAGTTATTACAGTGTGGCAAGTGGCTTAGTTGGTATAGAGCACATATTCGAGCGCATTCAGTTATTACAGTGCAGAAGGTGGCTTAGTTGGTATAGAACACATTCGAGTGCATTCAGTTATTACAGTGTGGCAGGTGGCTTAATTGGTATAGAGCACATTCGAGCGTATTCAGTCATTACAGTGTGGCAGGTGACTTAGTTGGTATAGAGCGCATTCAGGTATTACAGTGTGGCAGGTGGCTTAATTGGTATAGAGCACATTCGAGCGTATTCAGGTATTACAGCGTGGAGGTGGCTTAGTTGGTATAGAGCACATATTCGAGCGCATTCAGTTATTACAGTGTAGCAGGTGGCCTAGTTGGTATAAAGCACATTCGAGCGCATTCAATTATTACAGTGTGGCAGGTAACTTACATGGCGGAGAGCTTATATTCGAGCGCATTCAGTTATTACAGTGTGGCAGGTGGCTTAGTTGGTATAGGGCACATATTCGAGCGCATTTAGTTATTACAGTGTGGCAGGTAGCTTACATGGCGGAGAGCACATATTTGAGCGCATTCACTTATTCTAGTGAGGCAGGTGGCTTATTTGACGCGTTTGTCCTCGAAGATGTTTGCTACCATCAGAGGCGTAGCCAAGGGTGCGGGGGTGCCACACCCGCCTCCCCAACTTTGTGGTCGTCGGCAAATTAAACATACTTATCGGTAAGAAGAAAAAAGGAGATTAAGAAAAAAATAAAGAAAAAAAGGAAAGAAAAGGAAAAAAGAGAAGAGGATTTTACTTGTATTAATAATGCTAAATCACATATGTAGTGACGTAGAAAACGGGGGCAATCATTTATTTGGGGTTAAGTACCATTTTGGCTCCCACTATAATGAAGGTCTAAAGATGATTGATTTTGAATAGTCAGATTTCATACATTGCTTCTTTTCTTCCGAAAATCTTTAATTTTCGGGAAATCTACATTTTCAATTATCGTAAAACTTTCTTCATTTTCGTGAAATTTGCTTCAATTTTTGTGTTGTGCAATTTAATTCATTTTTGATAACTTTTCTTCTATTTTCGAAAGATTTCTATCAATTTTCAGGCAATGTCCTTCAATTGTCGTAAAAAAAAAAATCATTTTCGTGAAGTTTTCTTCAATTTTCGGAAATTTCCTTTATTTTTGGGAAACGGTGCCAAATTTATAATAATTTTACGCCCTTTCAACCATTACAAAAAAGTTTTGGGACTGTGATAAGAGATTCATATATTTTTGTAGGTTTGTTGGGGCAAATGATAAAATCCCCCAATATTAAATATCTTCCTACGCCGATGGTGTGCAATTGAACTTCAATGAGCCCTTGTATGAAAGATGGGTATAGTTCTTTCCACAAAGAAAACTGAATAACGAACATTCAATGCTAATTTGTATCAAAATTTACCCCTCCAAATACCTAAAATTGCAGAGCTTTCGGGAGCTTCGCTCCAGGACTCCACCGGGGATTCGCCCTTGGACTCCACTAGGTGTCCTTAGGTGGGCCCCTAGAATCCCACGCCGCTAAGCTCCGCGCTATGCGCTCGCACTAACGCCAATGGCACCAGCTAACATGCATACAATTTCCCGGGAATTCACCCCGCCCCCTCCCCCCACTAGAGTACCCTAGCTACGCCCCTGGTCACCATCACGAATATCCGCATCTCGCAAGTTTTCTGTGATAAATGATCGAAGTCGACTCTCTTTGGGCATTAGGCGCAGAGTGTCCATTTGCGCATTTATGCTGCTTGGTTTAGAGCACATATAACGCATTTATTTGTTTTAGTGTGACAGGTGGCTTAGTTGGTATAGAGCTCACATTCGAGTCTCATGAGATCCAAGTTTAGGAGGTTAAAACCTCAAGGGCAAGTGTTTTGTCTGCGTCACCTTATCCTCATTCTGCAACCGTAGGGGGAAATAGTTGGATGGCAATCGCCGTCCATTGGATGAGGAACTTGAATGACTAAAGGCCGTAACACACCGAAAGCGACGCGGCGAGCATTTTTTTTAGATAATCATACAGTAAAAAATGTTATTAGATGCTTTGACTGTTTGCTTACACACGATAAAGTTTATAATTGAGGCTTTCTGGTGATACTGGAAAATTTGTTAGAAATGCTTTTTTGTTCAAACTGTGGAGAAATTCGCTTTAATGGGGCGCAATTTTCTGTCGCGACGCGAATTTTGCTATAATGGGCGTGGAAACGCCATTTTAATCAATTTTCAGTTATTATCTGAATAGCCATACAATGACGACCCATCTATGAAAACAAACAAGAGATCAACATGTTTCTTTTCCTTTGTTTTATTCAATTTTGTTTAAAAAATCGCTCGCCGCGTCGCGTCCGGTGTGTTACGGCCTTAAGTGTCACTCCTGCTAGGATCTCTTAACAATATTCGAACAAGAATGGTCCTATGTGCCACCATGCGCGCCGAGGTAACAGGCAGTGGCGTAGCCAGGATTATCATAATGGGGAGGGGGAATTGAATTGAGCTGACACGATATTTAGTAGTGTATAGGTGACATCGAAGGTGTCATTTCGAGCTCAAAGCGCTCGACTTGTCGGCGTGGGGTCCAGGGGCGAAGCTCTCGCAAAATTGACATTTCAAGGGCACAAAAGTATGTCACAAAGCATAGTGAGAAGATGTATTATACAAGTCAGAATTGATGTCAAAGAAAGCTATACTCGGATGATGATACACCATATACAAAACACAAAATAAAAGCGTAAAGCACTCGACTTGTCGGCGTGGGGTCCAGGGGCCCGCATAATTACCCCTGGTGGGGTCCATGGGCGAAGCTCTCGCAAAATTGACATTTCAAGAACAAAAAACGTATTTCACAACGCATAGTAAGAAAGTGTATTATACAAGTTAAAATTCATGTCAAAGAGAGCTATAATACACCATAAACAAAACACCAAATCATGAAAAAGCATAATGAAGAAATACAATGTTTTATTGTTAACGTTTGTACATGGTTAGGTTTATTGTCACTCTTTGAAAAATATGGGTTGTCTACAAAAGAGGTTTTCAATAATTTACTACAAAGTTGTGTAAATGTTGTCAAACTTTAAAAATGAGCCTGTTCTGTATCACGTGCACTCTGACGCCCACCTCCCCCTTTCACCCACACCCCTTCTCTCTCTGTCTTAGCTCATGTACTTAAATACAAAATCACACAAATGTTAATATATTATTACCGAAGAACCTTTTTCTGAGAAAGTGCCCTTTTGAAATCTAAAACATAATAAGCACCTGGAATGTCAAAGCTTGTTGAACCGTCGGCACCAATCTGAACCGACGGATTAAAATCTGAACCAACGGATTACCCTCCCCCTGGCTACGCCACTGGTAACAGGTATCCTGTGCCACCGGACGAGATCGAGACTTCATTGTGGGTTGCGCGTACAAAGAACCGGGATAATAGGCCTACAAATTATTAATATTTTTGAAGGAGTTGATGTTTTTATCATTAAGTAGATATAATAGAATGCTCTCAAGTGAAGTATTGGTGATTAAAGTTTATAAATAAGGTATGGTCAATCAATAAATCTGGCGGACAATAATTGATCTTAAAACAGGGAACTGTTTTAATGAAGGGAACTGTTTTAATGGAGTCATGGAAGAGGAGAGGGATGGAAAGTTAAGTTTTCGAGCGCTGTTTGAAAGGCAGATTCCCAGGAGAGCAGCTGAGAAAACTGCATGGGAGTTGGTAAGCTCTTAGGGGCAAGAGCACTAATCAGGAAATCTCCTACAATTTTCTTTGTGTTTTTTTACTGAAAAGTTTCTATAATTTTTGCAAGTTTTTTTCAATTTTCGGGAAATTTTCTACAATTGTGCCTATTTTTTGTTCAATTTTTTCAATATATTTATATTTTCCCAATCGTATCTGCCAACAACCAACTTCCTACGCCTCTGGTTAAGGTGCTCTGGTGGAGGTGGTAGGCTGGTTTAACTTTTTCCCTGTATAGTGTTATTTATCTGTTCAGTATGCTTTCTCCAACCATTTGACTATGAAAATTGAGAGCAATTAATCTTAACTCATTTATCATATCATTTTTTTCAATTCTGTCATTTAAAAAAAAAATCACGATTACAGTCGGTCCTACTTCCGAGGAATGCTCGAAGCCGACTACGACGGTCATAAACTTGTGATTTGCAAAGACATGGCAGGCGGAATTTTTGAAAAGTACCAATATATTCCATCAGGATACAAGCACACCTTCCTTATACGGAACCCATACAAGATGTATAATTCCTACAAGGCATTAATTCAGAAAGAGACGATCTCGTTGGGTAAAGAGATCACAGACATCAGGAAATATCATCTTTTCCCAAAACACGGCGGTTACAGAGAAATGCATGGTCTTTGGAGTTGGATTAAGGAAAATATGGATCCGAATCCAATACTTATCGATTCAGATGATTTGATCAATCATCCAGAAGAGGTACTTGCAGAGTATTTTAGAGAGATTGGGGTACCTTTCTCCAAAGCTTACTGCACGTGGGATAAGTCGACAGACGTGTGTTTACGCTGGATAGGAATGCGTGATGTGTGGAAAGCTGATGCTTTTGACAAAGCTATCCACAGCAGCTGCTTTGAAAAACCATTGAAGAACAGCTTTGACAAAAGTGAACTTAGGAATGATGTAATTGAATGCGCGGAAGCGGCAATGCCTATGTATAATGAAATGTTTGAAACTAGAATACGAATCCACTAGGTACAGTATTATCAGGCATAAGATTCACGGGACACAGAATTCACTTGTCGCAGATTACACGTACCAGGCGCAGAATCCACTATCATAGCACAGAATCTCCTAGGCAAAAAATCCACTAGGCTGCTAGGTGCAGAATCCAACTTGATTGAATGTTCATTTTATTATATACAAATAAATTGCATGTCTTTATCTGCATGTGATTTAGGTCTATATCAAATCTAGATGTGGATTTGATCGGGAATTTTTCTCTGGGATTTATATATACTTTTGGTATGGTGGACCTTGTGGTTGTTTTCTCAACTAAGCAAGGGCCACTTAATGAACGTTCTTCTAACTCTATTTTGAAAATATAAGATCGTAAATGCCATGAATTGTTGTACTTTTTAAAAGTTTGATATTCATGCAAGGCTACATAAAGGGAATGGTTTTGAAGGCACCATAAGAAATCACACAATGCAAAATTGACCATTTGAATGACTGCAAATACTACCTGCTGATGTATTTACAAAGATCATACTTTTGTTTTATTCCATAACAAGCTATAGGCCTATTTATCAGTGTTCCACCACCAAAAGTACAGTAAACATCAAGCTTCACGGAAAGATAAGATTAAAATGAAGTACTATACTCACATAGTACTATCATCAAATCTTGGACAGTGTACATCTTCTTTAGATGTCTCATATTTTATCATACATTTTGATGTATGGTTTGTTACTTTTGCTGTATTTGTCATTTTGCCAATCTTTTCCTGTTATGTATATTATCATTTTATATTTGCTATTATATATTATATTTTCACAAGGCCTCACCTTAACCATGCAGATTTCAGCTGAATGAGCTATCCTGTATAAAGATGAGTGATATAAAAAAATAAAAAAAATAAACACGGTCTATTCATCACATCATAATATCATATTCTCAGACTATGCATGATTATCAAATGTGATCATTTTTACTGCTTATATTACCTATTCTGCAACTTGATAGTGTAGATATGTACATACAGTTTTGTGTGATAAATTATAGTGTATGAAATGCGTACTGTATTTGATCATATAAATAGTGCTTCTATGCATATTAACAGTGCATCTATGCATACTCTTATTTTGCCTACACTTAGTAATTCACTTAATAGGTGAACTTTGTGTGTGCTTGAAGACCAAATTTTTATCAAAAAAGTAAAACACTTGCAGGAAAATGATTATATATGTAAGATGCCAAATATTGATATATTAATATGCTTATATGTACCAGTGAATAACAACACAATGCAAATATGGTACTGCAGTATTGGCCCTTCAGTTAACTTATAAAAGCTTAGATTAACTTAAGCATTGTTTTTTTGCATGGTACCCACCCATTTTGTGTCTACATTTAGGCCTGTCTTATTAACATATAAGTGACTATTACTGTATTGACTTATTAGCCCACTGTATTCTTTTTAAACTGTAAATATTAGGATTGTCTACTGACCTTTGTAAGTTCTAACATGTAGTTAGAACCTTTCGTGTCTGACAAACAGTCTTCAGGTATTGAAATGCTCAGAAAACTTTTTATTTGCCGACCACATTTGGGATGCAATGAAATGTAAGTAATCAGTCGAAATATGTCTATGATATACAAATATTGGCAATGGGTGTGGCAAAGGTCATTCTTATTAGGAATAAGACCAGTAGTTTTGCCAACTACATTGGCAACAACTTTGCCAATTTCCTGCCAGGATTGAGAATTGTGATCACATTTTATCCATAAAAACTAAAAACAAAATAGTGATTAATTATATATCATGTGATGAAAATACTTCATAGTATTACTTGGAGTGAACATAAAGAGGGATGGCAGACCTGTGAAAGTCTCAAATTTGCCGTGGACGTTTTGCCGACATCCATTTACTTCATGAGAAAAAGTGTTTGCATCCACCACTCTTTGTAAAAGTTATTCAACAAATTTAATTTTCTGATTTGATAATATTCTAGAAGATAGTATAAAGCTTTACATGCATGTAGGACCTTGTTTGAATTGAATTGTAATTTTAAGGACGAATGTTCATGTCGAAATCACGCAGTGATCAAAACCTTTTAACGTATTAAGGCATATATTTTTCTAACTTCGAGGTCTAAATACCTCTGTCCTATCTATCTTCTATTCTAATTTCTTGCCTAGTATTTGCTAGTAGGCCTATTAGTATAACGTTTGTTTATATTGGGATTGAATCTTATGCCATGCACAAATTGAATGCTGTGTAGGTCTAGGCCTGTTAATGTTATTAACTTAGGCCTTTGAACAGTTGAAGAGTAATTCTTTAGAAATCTATACTTACAGCTCTTTAAATTCGAAAACGGTTTTTGTCACTAACGTTACTACAATAAGCCTATTTAAGACATGCAACAAGTAAGATAAGAAGACATTCGGCGTTATTAAATATCTAACGTTAGGCTAAAGTTTTCTGACTTTTTAAGTCAGGCCTAATCTGTCCATATATCTCGTAAGAATTAATTATCAAATTATGGTTTTGTCGCGAAATTAGGCTTGCACAATCAAATAATAGTTCTTTTTGAGTGAAATATGTACGGTTTTTGATAAGTTGAAAAGCTTTTTAGAGGCAAAATTTTCCTTGGATCAATCACCGAGAATTTAGTTTATTTGTTTACGTTTTCTACTGACCTGCTGCGTTGTACAATTTGGTTGTTTGCGTTGTGCTACGCTTTGCCTACCAAAATTTAGTTTGTTTACAAAATTGCCGCCAGACGACGTCATTTTGCGTTTGGTGGATCAGGTCTATCGCACTCTTCTGTCAACATTAGTAGATTAGACAAGTCGAGAAGGTTATCGTCACATTGAAAGAGCCTGGTTGCGAGTATTGCTTTAAATCTAAAGGAACAATCCCGTGAAATTTTAATTAATGTGGTAGAGGACTGATTACAAAAACATGCACTGGGAAAAACCACGTTGATATCTTATTCTGCTGAGGAGTTATTGCATTTCAACTGTTCACAGATTTCACCAGTGTATTGGAAAGTCACCTTGCAGTGTAAAGTGTATTGTCATAATTTTACATTCACAACAATTTTCCGTATTTCTTTGAACATGAATTACCTCTTTCTGAATTATTGGATTTTTTTGTTCATTTATTGAGTATGCACTGTACTCGAACAGATGCTTTGCCCAGATCGGCTTATAACATGTGCCTTACACTTTAAAGAAATTTTTGTTTGTGTGTTGAACTTACATCTGTACATAGGCTTACGAATTACCTTGGCTCTAACGGAATAAGATATCAACATGTGTGTCTCACCAATTTGTTTCTTCACGTATTCTCTATCATATATGTGAGGATTCACAGGAATATTCCTTTAATTATGGTAAAAAAAAGTGCCTCGCCTTAACACACAATGGATGGAAATTGCTTCAGTCCCATAATTTTTAATATAAAACACATATGAAGAATATGAACATATATAAAGAACCACCAAAGGTTATACGGAGAATCGTATTTCCTGTGGTTTTGAGGTTTCATGGGGAACCTATATAGACGGTTTCTTTAAGAACCACATTGGGTTCCAAATACGTGACAAGTTATAGAACCGTAAAAGGTTCCAAGTCGAACCTTTCTTTCAAAGAGTGTAGGTGCATAATCCATTATCCAGGAATCCATCTAAGGGAGCTATTGAATAAATTCAGGGGGAGCTATTTAATAAATCCAGGGGGAGTTATTTAACAGACCCAGGGGGAGCTATTTAATAAAACCAGGGGGAGCTATTTAATATATCCAGGGGGAGCTATTTAATAAATCCAGGGGGAGCTATTTAATAAATCCAGGGGGAGCTATTTAATAAATCCAAGGGGAGCTATTTAATATATCCAGGGGGAGCTATTTAATAGAACCAGGGGGAGCTATTGAATAAATTCAGGGGGAGCTATTTAATAAATTCAGGGGGAGCTATTTAATAAATCCAGGGGGAGCTATTGAATAAATTCAGGGGGAGCTATTTAATAAATTCAGGGGGAGCTATTTAATAAACCAGGGGGAGCTATTTAATAAATCCCGGGGGAGCTATTTAATAAATCCAGGGGGAGCTATTTAATAGATCCAGGGGGAGCTATTTAATAAACCAGGGGGAGCTATTTAATAAATTCGGGGGAGCTATTTAATATATCCAGGGGGAGCTATTTATTAAACCAGGGCGAGCTATTTAATAAACCAGGGGGAGCTATTTAATAAACCAGGGGGAGCTATTTAATAAACAAGGGGAAACTATTTCATAATTCAGGGAGAGCTATTTAATAAATCCCGGGGGAGCTATTTATTAAGTAGTGGGACCAATGGGACTTCCCCTGCGGTATTTCTAAGGTGGGTGGGAATCACCTTTCCTCGTGGACACGCAACTGATAGAAATGTATACAGTACAACAACATTTCTACCAATGTTATGTGTGAGTCATCATTCAGTTATTCATCAGTATACACTTAAGATTTTTAGTAGATTTTTATTTTCCAGTATTCCATATATATATATATATATATATATATATATATATATATATATATATATATATATATATATATATATATATATATATATATATATATATATATATATATATATATATATATATATATATATATATATATATATATATATATATATATATATATATATATATATATATATATATATATATATATATATATATATATATATATATATATATATATATATATATATATATATATATATATATATATATATATATATACATATATATATCTATCTATCTATCTATCTATCTATATATATATATATATATATATATATATATATATATATATATATATATATATATATATATATATATATATATATATATATATATATATATATATATATATATATATATATATATAGGATCATTTAGCTACTATGCAGCTTCTTTTATTTTCAAATAAATTTATGCAAATAAATCGATCGATATGAGCAAGAATATGTAGAAATAGTGGGGAATAGTACATATAGAAAATATATACAAACATACTATTATTATTACGTATAATGTGCGAACAAACAAATCAAGATGAATAAATTGCATACATGTTCAGTAAGACTATAACTGAAAAGAGAATAAATTACCAGAAACGAGTAACCTTTTCCATATTCTTTTTGTGTATAGACTTATCTAGAGTATGCAAATTTGCAGTTTCAAGGTGGGGTCTGTATACAGAGCCATGGGAGACCTTAGATTATTGCATTGTATGGAAGTATTTAGATATGAAAGTATTGTTCCTCTTTGGAAATGACCGAGGAATTAAGCCCCTCCTACTACCCTATTGGCTATTACGACCCTGCTATAATATACCTTCAATTCCCCACTCCCGTATTTCAATGCGCTTTGCCAGAAACTTTGGGAAATGCAACTCTAAACATGGAATTTTGTCACGGCTACGTTTGGCCACGACTGCAGCTGCAAAAGATGAATAAATTGAAAGTTCGACCTCATTCTCGTCTGGCGCATTCAAACCCGAGAACCGTGCGAGGTAATCTAACAGCTGTTCATGACGTAACGAAGTGTGTAGTTGACGACCAGGCAATGAGGAAAAGATTGTTATATTGCAACAATGAGTTTTACATGTATCCTTACTTGTAAAGTGTATTACGTCTCGCCTAAAGATTATAGGTCACACTTACCGTACCCCATTCCTATTCTTAAAGGCACTCCATGGCCCAGGACCATAGCTATACAACGCAAAATGTGTGTGTGTGGGGGGGGGGGGGGTATAGCGAATGTGGGCGCGAAGAGCAAGTTTTGCGGCATTTGGTGGGGTCCAAGGGAGAAGCCCTGTTAGGGTTCGCTCTGCAAATGGGTCACCTCCCAGGAGCAGTTGAGTCGTCAAGAACAGGCGCAGACAGCTGGAAGGGAACGAAGTCCCACAATTTGCACAAGGTATGAAGAGGCTTGTGATGCAAGCTTACCCTGAAGCGATATGACCCAAGTCACTGGTTAAAAAGTAAAAAGAAATAAAATATCATTTACAGTGGATCGTATTGTTGACTGTAATCTTGATCTATTTTGTCTAACTGAGACATGGCTTAATGAATAGGACACTGTATGCGAGGCTGCCCTCTCCCCTCAAGGTTTTAGTTTTCTTGGGGTTCCCCGCCCATCTGCCAGGTCAGGTGGTGGTACTGGCATTATTTTCAGAGACACACTTAAGGTTAAATTGCTAAGAAGTGCAGAAAAGACGTCTTTTGAGTTTTCTGAGTGGCAAATTGTTGCCCATCAAGTGACTTTTCGGCTTATCATTTTATACCGACCTCCTTATTTTGAAGCTCACCCAATTACTACATTACCCTTTTTCATGAATTTAATGATTATCTTGAGGAATGTGTATTGTGCCCTGAAAGACTTATTCTGACTGGTGATTTTAATATTTATGTAAATGATAACAGTAATTCTGATGCTTGTAAGTTTGCTGATATTCTGAATACTTTTAGCTTGAAACGACATGTCTGTTTTCTAACCCACGAGTCAGGTCATACCCTGGATCTTATCATTACAAGATCCACCAATGATCTATTTATATATCACCACCACAACCAGAACTTAAACTATGTGATCATTGGTCACTCAGGTGTGTTCTGAACATACCAGGGGCATTGTTCAGTTTCAACTGGCACTGAGGAAATCAAGTACCGGAAATATCAGAACATTAAAGAGGCGATATCGTCATATGTGCACAATATTTAGAATTCCTTTCAAATTTTTTGATTGGTGGAATTTTTGCTGCGCAATTTGTCGTCTCGTATTGCAAGATATATAAGTATTTAAAACGTAACTGAGGTTACCACACGACATAGCGCAGATGGTTGCGGCTATGGCATGTAACGTTTTTTTCAAATCATGTCGTAAATTCGAGCCCCGGTAGAATCGTTTACCATCTTCTTTTCTTTTCTCAGTAATTTTCATTTGGTGACTATCATTGTAGTATTATAATACTATTATAATACTAACATTTCACTTTCGCTTTCTGACAAAAAAGCGTTGAAAAAAACAAATAAGTTTCTCGTCACAGTAACGTAATGCGCTGTGTATGTAACTCTGCACACACAACGTACATGCTAGTGTCTGGCTGTACTGTGTGGTACAAACAGACAGAGGATCGGATCTTGCCTCAACAACCGGAAGTGACGTCAAAATATAGTATCCCCATTTTACCGTATTTTACTGAGACGAGCCTCCCTCTTTAATAGTGACCAATTTTGTGAGGATATTGCTGAATCACCTTTAATTAAAAGAGACTGGTTAGATTTGGAATGTCTTGTGGCTTGTTACTACGAAACAATAATTTCCAATTAGACAAACATGCTCCAGTAGTTACCAAAGTGATTACCACTAGACGTACAGTGCCATGGTATTCAGATGATTTAAAAACACTACGCTCACAGTGCAGGAAAGTTAAGAGGCTGTATCGGAAATCAGGTTTGGAATCAGATAGGCAAAATCTTCTTTCACTTCGCAATTGTTACTCATTTCAGCTTGATTCTGCAGAAAAATGTTACTACACTACAACAAAAAACTCTTTGGTGTTGTGAACTCACTATGTAAAAGCAGACATGTGGATTCTTTCTCACCACATGGTAATGCGGAAGAACTTGCTAATGACTTTGGAAATTTCTTTGGTTCTAAAATTCAAAAGATTAAAGACAATATTGACACTATTGAAGTTGGCAGTTTTAAAGTCTGCGATAAAATCCACTGTATGATGTGATTTTTGATTCCTTCACACCATTATCTGCACATGATGTTCGCAAACTAGTTATACCTTCTAAAAGTTCGAGTTGTATCCTCGATCCAATACCAACATGGCTGCTTAAGAATTGCCTTGAATCACTTCTCCCTGTGCTTACAACAAACAATGGTGAATTGATCTCTTGGAGATAATGCAGTACCTAATAGTTGGAAAAATGCAACTATTGTCTCTCTGCTAAAGAAATCAGGATTGGAGTGTTCATTTTCCAACTACAGACATGTGAGTAAATTGACCTTCGTATCAAAATTGGTCGAGCGGGCGGTAGTTGACCAGATTGTTTCTCACTGCTCACAACATGCTCCCCTTCCTGATTGTCAGTCTGCTTACAGAAAAAAAAAAACTCCACAGAGACAGCCTTGATGAAAATTCACAACGATATTATGTTAAATATGGACGAACAACGATGCACATTCTTCTTATTTTGGGATCTGAGTGCGGCATTTGATACCGTAAACCACATCACTCTCCTTAACATACTTCACTCTTAGTTTGGAATTGCTGGTGACATCCAACAATGGCTCATATTCTATCTATCGTCTAGAAAGCAACATGTTTTTGTTAAAGGTGCTAGATCCAAAAACTTTCCGTTGGACTGTGGCGTACCCCAAGGCAGCTGCTTGGGTCCCATATTATTCTGTGTTATGTTTCTTAACTCTTCAGTATTGTGTCAAAGCATAGCTATGCTGATGGTACTCAGCTTTACTGCTCATTCACTGCCGGCTCTATCTCAGAGAAAGAGGCAGTCGGGGCAATGCAATCTCTTATCTGCTTATTGCTGAAATAAGGTCTTGGATGGTCAAGAATAATCTCATGATCAATCTCATGATCAAGACTGAATTTCTTCTAATTGGCACTCGTCAGCAATTAGCTAAAGCTGGAGTCCAATCCATCAAAGTTGGTGATGCTGTAATAAAACCATCTGTCAGTGTAGAAAATTTGGGTGTTTATTTAGACAATCACATGTCTATGAATATTCATATTGGGAAAGTTTGCTCCTAAGCTTATCACGGTCTTTATAACATTTGTGAGATTGACAAATATCTTAATGTAGATTCCATGAAAACCCTTATTAATGCTAAATTTGTTATAAGTCACATTGATTATTGTAATTCACTTCTTGTTGCACTACCTGATTATCAACTTTACAGAATTCAAAGAATACTTAATGGTGCTGTTTGGTTGATTTTCAGACTACCAAAATTTTCTCACATTAATGCTGTTGTGGAATTTACTCCCAACTGAACTTAAATGTATTGATAATGTATCCCTGACCTCCTTCAAAACTAAGCCTAAAACGTTTTTGTTTAAAAAGACATTAATCTAATGTACAGCTCGATCCATTGTATTTCTATTTATGTTGTCATGTCTGTATTCTGATTTTTGTTTTCGTATTTAATTTTCTTGCATGTAAAGCGCTTTTGAAGGTTTTTACAAAATTAGCGGTATATAAATGTATGTATTATTATTGTTATTATTATTATTAAAACCCCAGAATAAAGCTCAATGCGCAATGACGTCATTTTTGGAACAAATGTATGTAAACAATGCATCGATGCCACGTATAACGTGTCGCCGCCATTGAAACTTCACAACTTAGTGTTATTTGATTTATTTCCACATTCTTTAACAATAAACAACACATTATTTACATAATATAGATTAAGCGGAGGATGCCTGAAAAAGCAAGTGCTTGACAAGCAGGCAACCTTTAAAAAAAAAATAAAGACAAATTAATAACAAAAACAATAACCTACTAAACAAAAGTCAAAAATTACATTTTTACAACTTAAATATGTACTTTATAACATTCCTCTCCACCCACATTGCCCACCTCTAACCCGGACCCTCCCACACCCTTATACCCATCCGTTATACAGCTGTACTTCAAATCAATATTTGGTAGCAAGATAATTTTTCATTTTTTGGTAAATAAAGAGATTGAAGTGATATTCTTAAAGACCATTTGTCGTCCCTAAAGTATGCCCGAACGTATGAGGTAAATGAAATTCAAATCTCGTGTTTTGATTGGTCGAAACGGGTCGAAACGGGTCGAAACACAATGGTACAGT
The DNA here is from genome assembly GCA_020152595.1 of Chiridota heheva. Classification (NCBI taxonomy): domain Eukaryota; kingdom Metazoa; phylum Echinodermata; class Holothuroidea; order Apodida; family Chiridotidae; genus Chiridota; species Chiridota heheva. The sequence goes on along the minus strand of JAIGNY010001689.1, from coordinate 313,409 downwards.
GTGCACTTACATTGATTGATATGTTAATCAGTATCGTTTTGGAATAAATTGTACGCCGCCACATTTTAATCACGATGGCCTTTTAACAGAGGATCTAGGTCATTCCAGAGTTTAGTACCCTAATAGACAGATAGACAAATGATTGTTTTTGTTGACAATGGTATAACAGCTGAATAAATGATAATTATCGGAGAGTCTCGAAAAGTGGTTACGAATACTTTTGCTTAGTTGAAATAATTTACATACAAATTTAAACATAACAAATCCCATTTGGTGCTTATAAATGTCATAAACGTTAAGGATATTCAAATCTCTAAAAATACCACCTATATCAGTGTTATAATCAGATGATGTGATTAAACGAACACCCCCTTTTCTGCAGTACATATAACCAATCAAGATATGAATGGAAGTTATTACCCCACGCAATAATGAAAGGATAAATTAGAAAGAATAAGAGAATTATACAACATTAATAGAATACAACGGGGTTACAAAATACCTATTTTTTGTTTTATAGAGAACACTAATGATCTTAGAAATCTTATTACGTAATATTTTAATGTGGCATTTCCATGTCAGTGAGGATCGATAGGAAGCCCTAAAAATTTACCACTGGCAGATGGCTTAACAACGGAACCATCAATACAAATTTTCAAATCGGGATTGTTATATTGTCTCTTTTGGAAAATCATAAACTTGGGTTTTCTTAACATTAAGGGATAGTTTATTGGCCTTAAATCAATCAGAGACAAGAGCTAGTATATGAATGCTTGAACGTGGATCGCTAGTTTTAAATAAGATACTGGTATCATCTGCGAATAAGACAAATTTTAATTGCTTCGAACAATGGGGAAGATCATTTATATGTATAAGAAATAACAAGAATAGAACCCTGAGGTACACCACGCGTAATATCATTAAAGGAAGAGGAACAATTATTAATACAAACAAGTTGCTTACGACTGGATAAATAACTTGTGAACTAATCATGAGCAATGTCTCTGATACCATAATGCGTGAACCAATCATAAGCAATGCTTCCAATACCATAATGCTTGAACCAATCATGAGCAATGCTTCTAATACCATAATGCTTGAACCAATCATGAGCAATGCCCTTGATACCATAATGCGTGAACCAATCACGAGCAATGCTTCTAATACCATAATGCTTAAGCTTAAACTAACCAGCTAACGGTGTACATACGGCGTTAGCTAGCTTCAGACTGTTCAACAACAACTAGCACAATTAAGATAGCACATTATTTTAGGTTTACCGAAATTGTTCAAGACATCTACTACTAATACTAGTTTTAATCATTTATTCCTTATCAGAAAGGTTGTTCGCGTAGTATTTTTCTTAAAATATACTTATCAGTTAGGCCTAAGTTAGTAAGTGCGATACATGCCTGTCGCTGCGCTAAAGTATTGTTGTCCTGCATGTACTGTAGAGAGAAAAAAAAAAACCGGTGTTTTTTTTTCTTGTCAGAAATGAAATTAAAGTTAATTTTGGCTAGAAAGACAACTTATGATTAAAACTAATATAAATATAATTAATTTTCGATAGTAAAGAGTTTCAATTTTTATTTTTTAGATTAAATTTGCAGTTTGTCTATTTTTTATTGACTATAATTTGTAATGTACCGACATATCTACTGCCCATACTAGGAACCATGGATGGTGGACGAACCAAAAAGTATTACGCACTGATGTATAGGAGTTTCGACTCTCGGCCTTTGGTCTATACGTAGTGTAGAACGAATGACGTCACGCTCTTTGGCCCTATCTAATCAATTAAAAACACTGCGAACGTTCAAGCTAATGAATTAAGCGTTCCGTGATATCATTGTTGCTATCATAACCGAATACGCAGGCGACGACCCTGTCATTGTAATTGTGTGTTCCCTCAATGCGTCATCGCAAGCTAAAAAAAAAACCGCGGGCGTACACCACTAAATCGAACAACTAGCGTGCGTACAACAAAGCTTGGATGTTGAAAGTATGAACAGACCTGACAACATATACATGGTGAATGTAAACGCGAATATTAATCATATTGGTCACCGTTGTTCATGTACACAGGCGGAGATTTGAGAGGGAAATTGAAAGGAAGGCCACCCCTTCCCCCCCCTCCCTTTCCACACACACACGCACGCTGTTTCCAAATTTGTACCTTTTGTATTATTATTTTCTGCATCTTAACGTGATTTTGACCCCTAAACTTTTGACTTTGCCCCACTTTCGGAAAAAAAAAATCCACCCACTTTTCATGTTGGTCTGCGCCATGAGGCTGAATTGGTTCGGGGTAAGGAGTATGACAAAAACTGAGCCAAAATATATGAATTTTGTTTGAACGAAATATTTTGTTACAGGTCTACAATTTAATTGACAAAAGAGTTATCGTCTTATTTTTTTTTTTAAAGTAAATGAAGACCCCTCCGCCCTCCCCTCACAGTAGATAGTATCTCTGAGCCCAAGCAGTATTCATTTTGAAAAGGCACTTTTGTGATATTTGTTCAAAATTGTCCGCAAATTAGGCCACAAATTCTGGCACCTTTGACAGTAATTGAGGTGAACTTTTAATTTTCAAAAAGGGTACTTATTTATTTTTGTGTGGGGCACGTGCCCCAGCCCTCCCCGTTCCTACACTTATGTATTAGGCATCACGACATGGACATGAAATTCATTGCAATAACTGCCTGAAGAACAATTATTGACTAAGCTAGACTTTCTTTTAGCTGTATAGGCCTAAATTCTTTTCCAAAATATTTTTCTACCGTTTTGCCCCTTTTTCTTATTTCGCTCAAATGATATTTTTTTGCATATCAAACATGCTCCTCCATCGTGTAATGTGATGTTAACTTTTTCTCGCGCTGGTGACTTATTATCTCTCGAGGAGGAAGATCGTAAGTAGTGCAAATATCTGATAAGTAACACTCGCCACTGAGCTGAGCTGTGTTACTTGTGTACGCCCGTTGCGAGTCGGACGGACAAAGTTGTCAAGGTAAACGATTAGCTCTGAAAATCATTCAATTTCATTCTTTTTTGTTGTATATAAGGAGATAAAAATGTATTTAGTAAGTTTACAATATTATTGTTATCATTTTGGTAGCTCGTCAGTAGGCCCTACTATTTTTAGTAATTTTGCCATTATAATTTATAAAAGTGTTGGTCGTAATAATAGGTCAAAATCAGAAATGGAAGTTCGTATTTAATATGTTGTCTCAAGTAGCCTAGGCCTAGTGAGTAACATGTAGGGCATAGTGAGTAAGATGTTTATCTCACTATGTAGGCCTAGCGGATTCCACCGTTTAGGAATAGGATGATGTCTGACCGAGTATTCACAGTCAGGTAATGGCTGTAGCGTATACTACTACGGTCAGATGTTTATCTGACCACGGAGTTAGAAGAGAACTATGATCTGTTGGTTGATTTTTCTTTCGAATGATAACAAATTTTCGGATTTGCCTAATTGTCGTTTGAATTTGTGTAGGCCTACTTCAATATTGGCCTAATTTTTTGACAAAATTGGCCAAATTTATATATAATTCATTAGACGACGCAATAGGCTTTCTTGCCATATAGTGACAGTTCATTGAAAATGGACACCACTACACATTTACAGAGATAAGCGTTACTTTCTTGGAAGAAATGGAAGATTGCCCACTGTAAGTTAGTGTGGTACTGGTAGCCTAGCTAGGATAAGATTTATTATTTTGCATCCAACTTATTTATTACTCTGACCTAGCCTACTAGTGCGTTAGTAGCAGTCATTTGATTGTTTTGATATGTGCAGCATTTAGTAAAAATGATTGTTCACCATAAGCATATTTGAAATGTATTAGTGATTGAAAGACCATTGATTTTTTTTATCATCATTTAAGTTGAAATGTAAGCAAGGTCTGTTGTGAAATGAGAATAGTGACAGTCTGTCCATAATTTAAAAATCAACCATGGATTCTAGGCAGTGGTGTCGCAAAATTGACATTTCATGGCCAAAAAAGTACTGTATGTCACAAGGCATAGTAAGGTCAGAGGTGTATTCAAGTCAAAATTCATGTCAAACAGAGCTATATAGTAATACAGCATATACAAAACACAAAATGAAAGTGCAAAGCGCTGGACTTGTCGGCATGGGGTCCAGGGGCCCACTTAAGGGCCCTTGGTGGGGTCCAGGGGTGAAGCCTTGGCAGGGCCCAGGGAGCAAAGCACCCCGGAAGCTCTCGCAAAATTGACATTTCAAGGGCAAAACCGTATGTCACAACGCATAATAAGAAGGTGTATTATATTTTGTCAAAAAACATAAAATCATGAAAAGGCATAATGTCAGAATGTGGAAATACAATGTTTTATTTTTTACGTTTGTACATGGTTAGGTTTCCTCTACTGTCACTCTTTGAAAAATGTGGGTTGTCTAAAAGAAAGGTTTTTAATAATTTACTACAAACTTGTGTAAATGTTGTCAAACTTTTAAAATGAGCCTGTTCTACATTATATCATGTGTACTCCGACACCCACCTCCCCCTCTCTCTCCCCCTTCTCTCTATCTCTCCCCTCTCTCTATCTCTCCCCTCTCTCTATCTCTCCCCTCTCTCTATCTCTCCCCTCTCTCTATCTCTCCCCTCTCTCTATCTCTCCCCTCCCTCTCTCCCCCCCCTCTCTCTCTCTCTGTCTGTCTTAGTTCATGTATTTAAATACAAAATCAAACAAATGTTTAATATATTATTACAGAAGAACTTACTTCTGGAAAGTGACTTTTTCAAATCTAAAAACATAATAAGCACCTGGAATGTTAAAGCTTGTTGAATCGACGGCACCAATCTAAACCAACCGATTAAAATCTGAACTGACGGATTGAAATATTGGAGATGGGAAGGGGGGGGGGGAGGCGATTTCCTTACCCTGCTTCTGGCTACGCCACTGATTCTAGGTTTTTATTTACAGGATAAAATTAACAATTAGGTTATTTTCAATGTCAACCTAGTGCGTTGCCGTGTTGGTATGCCGTCTTTTTATAATTGTCTTGAAATACAGCAATAGACAATGAGGAAATACTTCAAGACCAAGATATCTAGACTGCAGATTATCTGCTAGTTTAGGCCTTATCTTTTGGACTTAAATATGATCTGAGTGGTTGTGAAAACTTTTCCTGTTTATGTGTATGTGTTTTCATTTTTCCTATTGAGTGTTTCATGGATAATTTAACAAATTTCAAGTGGCACTACAGTGTGTACATCTATTTAAAAGGTCTACCTTGCATGTGGACATTATAGTCTGGAACAGTTGAAGAACAGTACTGGTGTGTATTCTTTTTATATTTCAAGGGTATATAAATTGTCAGTATCAATGTTAAATCAAATGTTGAAGAAAAACTGTCTTTCTCCTCTAAATAGCATTATCAATTTTCATTGTTGCAAATTAATGCCATTGTGCAAGTATGGATAGGCCTACATGTATATAGAACACTGGTTGAGGTGTACATGTGGTCCTTTTATAGATTACCATTATATGCCATGCAACTACATGTAGGCTGAAGTATTCTACCTATTCATGCAATGGGTACATGATTATTAACTGCTGTTCTACAAAGTTTTAGACTATTTTGTGAATTACATGATTTTCCAGGTCAATTTTTATTTTCAGTGTTTTGGTTTAAGAGGTAAATCTTGCACTACAAGTCAGTATTTTTCTGACCATCTGAATGTGATTTACTGCCAGATTCATCCCCAGGTCCATAATAACAAATTGAATATTTTTCATTATGTTTGATCCATCTAATTTTAATTGGCATATTCATTGAATTGCTATTATAGTAAATTACTTAAATAATCTCAACTTAAAATTTTGTCAGAGGAAGCAGAGTCTAATCCATTGTTCATGCTAATGAAAATTCACACCAATAGGCCTACAAAGCAACAATGTGTTTACAAAAGTTACATGAAATCAGGCATTTGTTATTTGGGATAAGTAATCTCTGGTGAAATGGTATTTTAGCAGTATAAGCAAATATAATTGTACTGAACCCTATGAACTATAGCAAAAGAATAGTGAAAATACTACTGCACAGGCTGAATTTGAAAAAAATAGTATTGACCCCACATGCATACACCAAGGTTCTAATTATCAAAACCCTACACTGAGTGTATTCAGTTGCCTCAAGAAGCTCTGTCATTACTAAATATCATTCATATTAATCTGAATTTGATATATAATTAAGATTCCCATGTAATCTGAAGTATATACTGTTTGTTATTTCAAAGAAATATGTTATCTGGGATTACGAAGTGTTTGTGGCTATTTTGTGGGAACACCATTTCATACTGTATGCATACAGCATGCACATGCTGACATGTGAGATTACGATACATATGTAAACAACACCACGTGACTGCACATGGTCCAATAATGATATGGATCATACGATATTTAAAATTGACCTCTGGAAATAGGTGCAAAACTTGCAAACCCCTGACCGGATTCCTCTGATTTTCATGCTTATTTTCATAGATTTAAATAGAAAAGGCATTTTTCTATAACATATGTAAAGATCATATGGGCCCAAGACTGGAAATGTGGTTTGTGGCCACGTTTTTTGGCACCTGTTTCTTCTAAATATGAAATCGTTTTAAATCCCTCCGTTTTTCATTATTTTTTGCTAGAATTATTTCTTTAAATGTTAATAAATAGTATTTACAACCCCTTATCTGCCTAAATTTTATGTACTGATAACGTTTTTGTCGTAACAAAGCTGTAATCACCTTTGAAAAACAGCATGTTTGAGCTCATTATATATATTTATAAATCCGTGTGGGCGGAATACGCACAGAAGAGAATAAGCGACTTTTCGCAAGGCTGGGAACTTACTGACTTTGATGTGTTATATTAGTTTTGTCCTACCTGTAAGGTGGCTTCAGCTGAAGGTGGCACGGAGCTATTTATTGCACTATTGAAACTTAATTATCAAGTCAGGGTTCCTTTTTGTACCAAAAAGCGGAAGAATTAGTTCCCTGTAAAACTTGTCATGTTTGGTCTTTTCTTCTGGATAACCCAGCCATGTTGGCATCCCTGGCAATGACAGAGCTGATGCAGCCGCTAAGTTTGCCCTCAACCTCCTCCCTACCCCTTTTACCAAAACCCTCTCTGACATCAAATTGCTTATCGCTTCCCTTGTTCGTGACTGCTGGCAAACCTCGTGCAGCTCCCAAGTTAATAACAAATTCCATGTCATCCAGCCCACAATTCCGATCAAATCTACCATCAACAGCCTCTCTCGTATAAACAGCGTTCATATTACCCATCTTAGAATTGGTCACACCCACCTTACTCACTCCCACCTCCTTATTGGCTCCCCCAACCCCTCTGCAACAATTGCCATTGCACCCTCACAATCCATCACGTTCTCCTTGCTTGCCCCCTGTACAACCTTCCCAGAGCTTCCCTCGCTCCCCACAACTCAACTGCTGAGCTCTTCCAGAAAATCCTTCGGATAAAATTATCTCCTTCCTTCATCATACTTTCCTCTACAACCATATTTAATTCTCCTCTTCCACCCCCTCTCTACTTTGTTTTTGTTTCAACCATGCACCATACCTTTTGATCACAGCTTTCTGACCTTTTGTTTCTAAATTTCTCTCATTCTCCCCCTGTTTCCTTTCCTTTCTACCTCTAGAATGATCTGACCTCTCAGGCACAATTTGACCCTCGTTGTCGTGGTGCCGTTAAGCCCTCATCAAAAACAAACAAAACAATTAAATTTGCATAAAATGTTTGCCATTATTCAACTGTAACATAACGTTTTTGATATACAAGCTTTAATCCAATAAATCATAGATAGATACTAACCTTAATTAGCCTTAATTAACAAGTCTTTTTCTTGTGTCTTCTTCGGTGCAGCCTACGGCTCTGGTTGACAAACACCATTGTTCTTTTACTAATTCTCTACAACCTGTGAACGAAAAAGACACAAATTAAAAGGTGAAATCAAAGTTAAAGGAAAAATGATAAATGTCCAATCATTACACCATGCTCAACTATTGAAGCCAGAATGGGCTTTAGTAATGTGGCTAGAAGGGGCAGTTGATTTCATTGTACCTGAGCTTTAAAGGGTGCACCTACCTTTTCCTTTGTTTCAGATTTACAACATTTTACTATACACTTCCAAATATCTTTTGAGTTCTCTGAGATATTTCAAGACTAAATAGCTACGTTACTACCTTACGAAAGCACTCTTATTGGACTAAAAGAAAATCAACTGAAGTATTTCTGGCATGAATTAAAATCAAAGCAATTTTTGGATGAAACTTGGTGGGCTTAGGTTGTATTGGGTATGGGGAATGAAGTCCAAAATATATTAGGCATGTTGAAATTGCCAGGGGGGTGGGGAAGTATGTACTCTATCGAGTGCTGAAATTATTCTAGTTTTATCTGAAATAATAGCGCTTTAGTGTATACAATTTAGGTGTGAAAAGCTTGAATTTGGCCAACAAATTGTTTTCCCTACTTGCCTACCTACCTAATTGTTTTCCCTACTTACCTACCTACCTAATTGTTTTCCATACTTACCTACCTACCCAATTGTTTTCCATACTTACCTACCTACCCAATTGTTTTCCCTACTTAACTACATGTACCTACCCAATTGTTTTCCATACTTACCTACCTACCTAATTGTTTTCCATACTTACCTACCTACCCAATTGTTTTCCCTGCTTACCTACATGTACCTACCCAATTGTTTTCCATACTTACCTACCTACCCAATTGTTTTCCATACTTACCTACATGTACCTACCCAATCGTTTTCTATACTTACCTACCTACCCAATTGTTTTCCATACTTACCTACCTACTCCATTGTTTTCCATACTTACCTACATGTACCTACCCAATTGTTTTCCCTACTTACCTACATGTACCTACCCAATTGTTTTCCATACTTACCTACCTACCCAATTTTTTTCACCAAGTGTGTTACATCAAACTAACAATTTTTTTAAAGATGGCTGTGGTTGGGGGTATGTTAAAGGTCAAATTCTCTTCATTATGGTCGTCTTTCTTTTTCAAAGACAACTGCAGAGGGTTAAAAACAATAGATTTACATAAGAAAATAGAGGCTTTGTCTCGTTCATTTCTCACAAGAGTAACACAAATTTGCATATTTGCAAAAAAAATCTTCAAAAAATTGTGAAACGGCCAATTCCTAAATGATTTTAAAGATTTTGTCGGCTGTCTTCATGTTTTTTAGTGGATTTGAAATTATTATAGCTAATGTTTCCTCTGAAAGGTGCAGTGGCTCCGTGGTTAAGGAGTCAAGCTCGTATTCGAAAGGTACCATGTCCGATTCTCGTCATGAACGCTGCATTGTCTCCTTCAGCAAGACACTTTACTCTACTTGCAATGAACTTGCATTTTATATACTGTAAGAGCATTTGCTACTAACGTACTTTCAAACAGCGCCTTGAATGGATGTATCTAATTATTTGAAAAGTTGTCGCACAATAGAGCGAAAGTGAAGTCAACGTGCGTATAGCATTAAATCGAACACTGCGCGCATTTACTGAGGAACATTTTCAAAATAGCAGTGCCAGCGCTCTTGGTACCTGATACGCGCACTAATTGTGTACGCGTTGCCTAGAGTTAAGGGGTTTGGAATGTCATTTCTTCTGTAATTTAGATGTTTTTTTACGTACAAAATGTTCATCATTTTATTTGTAACTAAGTTTGAAAGACACTCTAAAGTTTGAAGACGCTAATGAAATCAAAATCATAGCTCAAGTAATTTTGTCAGTTTTGAGAGGGTTTTCATTTCATGATTACTGTATGTTATTCATTGTTGTCTGAGTGGTTTTTAACATTATGGGTGTATTATGCGTTGTCTCACTCAGTATGCAAGGATTGCCTTGCAAGTAGTGCCCACTGAGTGAGGTGTTTACATGTATATCACTAGACTCATAACAGCCTTTTGTTTGCAGCCTTCTTTAAATTTGTTGTGCTAACTAATGACTAAATAACAGTCCACACTTAATTGGAAGGATATATTAACCACTCATTTAAGATATTTTCATGATTAAATGTAAATTAATTGATTTAACTTGAATATGGCAACAGCAAAAACAACTGGAATTTCATTTTTAAAGCCTCAAAATGTGCCTTTAATATCCCCAATTTTACACCCAAGGAGGAAAGTTTTTAAATATTTTTTGCAGGGAATGGATTGTTAAGGAATTTTTCTTGCTACTTTTAAGAGTTGCATGACCAGGGATGCTGGAGGTTTTAAATAAGTATCAAAATAAAAAAAATTGCAGTGTACAGCTCAGTGGTATATTCTGGGACTTCCCAGTCATGAGGTCATAGGTTCAAGTCCAGCTCCAGCAGCAAAATTGTGGTCTAGTTTTCTGGGTTGTGGTTTCCCATCTGCATTTCCAAATTATGTACTGTAGACCTATAGCGTTGTGCGTTCCACAGGAGACTGGCATTTCCTGAGCGTCTATGTTCCGTAAAGTGCTGAGTTTCCGTCAGGGAGGATCATTTTACAAACAAACAAATGATCATTATGATTGCCATTTTAAGTGTGGCCAATATATCATAATATGTAATCCTACTTGGGAATGATATTGTGTTTGTTGTAATGGTGTTGTATTTTGCAGATGATGGTGTTGATGCCTTGACTATTAATGAGTAGGTGGAGCAAAATGTAAAATTCTTTAAATGCAGATATCTTATATCAAATGTGTGATATCAATCAAACTTTGTATGGCCTATACGGATAATGTTAGATACCTGTAATATGATCTTTTGAACATGGCCTTTATTGATAATCATTGAGTGTGCATGCATATGGCCATATGATGCTGAAATTGTGTTAGTTCAACCATGGAGATATTTTGGGATACAAATAGTATCTCCATGGTTTAACTCAGGACTAACAAAATGTCAGCCTAAAACTCTTTAAGTAGCCAAGCAAAGCCTCTGTGCCCTGAACACGCCATCGTGCTGGAACCAGCATGGACAAGTTGTGTTTGTGTACTGTAGGTAACACTTGATCAGTATTGTGAGAGAAGATTGTTAAAGATATACTGTATAGAACAGTGATTCTTAATAGGTGGCCTGCGGGCCAAATCTGGTCCGCCAGACAATCCAATCTGGCACACAAACAATAGTCATTATATAATGCAATACAGTGCATTGCATGTAAGATAAATCTGAATGAGATCGGTAAAAATTGCATAATACTCATTTATTTTGTATTTTTTCCTAGGCAGATCAGCTCACTAAAACATCAAGTCTTATCAAATATAATGTTATTTTTAGATCAGCTATAAATTGGGCTCACGGCTTTTCAAAGGAAGGTGGATAAGAGAACCACCGACATCTGGCGTACATCCTTTTAATCGCGCACGCTCTCAACTTGTTTGTTTGAGGGGTTTTGTTTGTCACATGACGCTGGTTTTGCCACGCGATTGGCCCACTTCCTGAAGCTGTTGTGAAATGATGGCCCTTCAAAAAATGTAATTAAGAACCCTTGGTATAAAGGGTAGTCTCTTTAGCCTGTATACAATGCTTTTTCCAGACATACATTACAAATGAGATAAAGCCCATTTCTTTAAATTTCTGTATTGTAATATGTGTTTAAAAACAACACAATTATTGCTGCTTTAATTGCCATCATGAACATGAACAAATAGCATAACCTCTAAAATATTATCTTTGGGAATGGAACCTGAATTTACTTTGTGATTGGTGGTTTTTATCAATACCACACTTGAAAATAATTTATGGCAACCATAACATGAGGTTAAACCATTTTTTCTTCTTCAAATTTTGGATGACAAAGTAGTTAAGATTTTGATTTTTCTTTACCTATTTCAGGAATTTCATAGTCTTTCAGTGCAGACCTCTGAACGCAAACCAACCCTTCAGTGATTGTGCTTTTATCAATTTGTTTTTTAACAATTTGAGGATTCAGAAGGAGCAGCTTCTATGCACAATGAGTGGTATGTATAAGATCAACTTAAAATATAAAGTTAGAAATACTGCAATTGAAATTTAAAGAAAGAATTTGACTGCCACAAAAATTAATTTCACATTGAAACGAATAATATTAGTCTTTAAAATTTGAAAATACTGTAAGGCTTAGTTAGTATTTGAGTTATTCTTACAATTTGAGGTATTCTTATATTCAAATGTTGGGATATCTTTAAAAACTATGCCAAAAAAGTTGGATGGAGGACTTGATTTTACCTGTGTGTTTCTCTTTGCGTTTTTCCATCAAGACATCTCAAGAAGTTATGAAAGGGTTTTGATTTAAAAATGGTTGTGTGACTTTAGCAATATTCAATCTGGAGACTGAGGGAAGGGATTAGTACTTCCCGTAGTGCCGTCAGACTGATGCCAGCCATGTTACTTAGTATGGCTGCCGTTAATAGTGATGGCTGGTTGTCTAAGGGAACCACAACAATCTATGCCCTGCTCTACTGTTAAAACAGGAAAATCTCACTTTTAAGATCTTTATGAAAACGAAACCATTTAAATATTTGTTTTCGCCCACAATGCTTATTCATGATGTTGGAAGCCCAACCACATCTTCAAAATATGGTTTTAGCTACTTTTATTGAAGCATTTACTGCACTACTTTTCTTTCCATAAATATTGTCTGACGAGCTTTTAAAGGTACGGTCAAAGTTCAAAACACTGTTATCAGGGCTGCAACATTTTAGCGGGGTTAATATGATTAGATTATTTAAGGAAAGATATTAAGATAATACTTATAAAGTACAATTATATAATCTTAACATTTTTTGATGTTTTATTTATTTGCTTTCACACACAGTTTTTTTTACTAAAAATATTTAATAGAATTATTTGAACAATAAAAATGTTGTCAGCGAAAAATCAACCTACAGTTTCGTGGAACACTTTCATGGTTACTCGTTGTTTAATTTAAACTGTTTCGCAATGGCAATGGCTAGTGAAAGTGAACAAAATATCTCCCGATTTTGTCATTTTTAAACTTGCCTGAAAGATGCCGGTAAAACTCGCCGGTGTCAAGCTGCTTGCATCGGCACTGTAGCTATAGGTAAGCCCTCTATAAATTGAGGGCTGTGGATGTTTTAGGGGGATATCTGGGGAATTGAAATATTGCCTCTGCTCCAGTCCACCCCTGTTGGATGAGATCTTGGATGTCGAGATATCACCCTGCATAGAAATACATTTTGCTACACTTCAGGATGATTTGTCGTTAGATTGGAATTCAGTACTTTGTGACTTAGATCATGCAATAATTTTGGAAGTTGTCAATAGGTTTGTTTCTTCGAAGAACATTTGTAAATATAATCGGCAAGTCTGAATGTCTAGGGAGGTTTTGCGGGCTGTTAGGAAAAAGAAGGTGTGGCGTCGTTTTAAACACAGTGGGTGCTCTGCTGTGCATGATAGGTATACTGTATAAGTTAATGAATTTTTGATAAAGGGTTCGATAAGGGATGCCAAGAGTGTTATTTAAAAAACGTTTGGCCAGAAGGGGTAAGGTTTATCCTAAGTCTGTCTATTCTTATGTTCAGTCTAAGCAAAAAACCATGAAGGTTGTTGGTCCTTCTTCAGCGTAATGATGATGTTACTACCAATAGTTTTTGAATGATTAGTTATTAAATGACTATTTTTAGTGTCTGATTTTACTTAGTCACAGTAGTCCTTTGATGATGGGCTTGCAAATTACCTTAGTGTTTTCTCTCTAATAACCATTAAGGATATTTATTCCCCCCCCCCTCCCCTCCCTCCCCATATATAGATTGAGGTTTAGTTTCCAAATAGTTACAAGAAATCATTTCTAAACTTAATTTACCCCATGAAAATTTATTTGTCCCACAACCTTCCCTCAATAAAAATTTCAAGAACAATATTTGAAATGATGAAATTTTATATCCATCAGAAACTTTATTATGTCAAGGTCAGTCATTTTGTAAAAATGATCCAAAACTTAGCCAATGACTCTTTTTTATACTTTTAAAAATTTGCGGGCTCATAAAGTTCCTTGGGGTAGAGGAAGTGCCTTGTTGATATTGGTTGTGCTGACAAATTGGACATAATTATATCCTAACCTGTAACAGCATTTGCCCATCCCCATTCACACCTCCCCTCTCCACCAGTTATTACAAATTTGCCACCACCTCTGTACTAACGACAACAGAAAAGTGATCAGTTTGCTTTTCATCCAGGCATACGTTCTCCCGCTGCCAAAGATTCAAGGTGCTTTCTTTTGTTAACAGATGATTATATTGTGAAGCTGGAGGTAGAGTGGAAAGATGATGCCGAAGAGGAAATCCCACTAGTCCAAGACAAGGATGATAATCTAACAGTTACTGTTAAAGAAGAGGTTGCTGTTGAACAAGAAGTTCGAGTTAAACAAGAGGTTGATGACACCTGTTCAGGTAAGCAAAAGAGTCATCTGATGATGGGTCACGTGTTCTGGAATAAGCCCCCTTTCTGAAAAAATTATGAAATTTATGGAGCTCATGGGCTGCAAAGGTGGCTTTCAAAATTAAATTGGCGATTTATGTTTAATATTTGTTGTTTAATTTTTGGTAACAATGAAGGTAAGAGGAACCCATGAAGTCATGCTTGGGTGTGTACATGTGTATGTTGATCTTTGTATGAAGAGGCATATTTAACTTTTAATTTTTAGAATTGGAAATTTGCACAAAAAATGTTCTGACTGCCTTCTGCACTGCAAATAGACATAGTTTGCAGAGTTGGAATAAAATAAAAACATCCTTCCATATCCACATTCCACCTAATTGAATACTGTATTTGTGACATCACAAATGCAAAGTTGCATATAGGCACACCATTTTGATAAGGGCAGATTGAAACTTTCTTGGCTGCATGCATCCCTCCTTTGGTTCTGGTGCTACAGTATCAGTATTAGGAACATATGCAGTCATCTTGGCATACATGTTTATGTTCAGTATACAGTATATGGGTGTGTGTGTGATGCTTCCCTTGTAAACAAGATATCTCAAGAACGAAACATTGGATTCAGGTAGTGTATGGTACACAGATAACCTAGGGCTCATACATAGATGTGCCCTATTGTTTTAGTGCTGATATCATGCATATTAATGAGTAGGCAGGCTTAATGTAAAAACATTAAAATGCTTATATTTTGATAACTACATGTCTGTTTTCGTTTATATTTGGTAGAAATTGGGTACACTTGGTGTTAGTTTGTTCATGCCCATCAAAATGTTGAATGTCATCAATATGCATGGTAGGAAGTGTACAGTCTGCTTAAAAGTAGTGTTCCATATGCCAATATTGTGCCTCAGCATCTGCGACATTGTTATTCGCAGCGCCCTCACTCAATATGTCTTAAATAGTGTACACTCTGTGTCACGCTTAAGCCATTCCCGAAATAAACTCTGTACCTACAGTGTATGTATAATTGTACACTGTATGCAAGGAGTGTGGGGGCAGTGAAGCGTAAAAATTGAAAATCAGAACAACGCTGATGTAAGGGCGCAAAACTTTCATGAAGAAGAGCTTGTTTGTGTTTTTATTCAAGTATTGTTCGTTTAACAAGTGTTTCCCTTTTTTTCAAATTTGTAAATTGATTACCAACATGGAAGTCATTGTTGTGAGTACCATGAGAACTTTTCAAGTTTTGATATTTTGAGCCTGTTGCTGGGTGAAAAAGTGATGCAATAAGTAGTCATTTAAACTTTAACCTATACTGCGCATCAGAACCTCAAAAGTTTTGGTTGTCTGTTAAAGAATGAAACTTTGGACAGTCAGGATACATTTTAAACATGAATTCATATTTGATGGTGATAGCTTCATGAGGATTACGGAATTTGCAGAATTCAAAAATGAAAGGTTCAATGTGCATTCTTTCCTTTGCAGACAATTATATTGTGAAACTGGAGGTAGAGTGGGAAGATGATGAGGATGAAGAAACCCACTAGTCCAAGACGAGGATGATGAGGGTCAGGACAACATTACAAAAGAGGCTGCAGTCACGCAAGAAAAGGTTACTGTTGAACAAGAGGTTCAAGTTAAACAAGAAGTTGATGAAACCCCTTCAGGTTAGCAAAATATAATTTGGTATCATGCATGGAGAAGCCATCAGATATCCATGTGGTCAAGTTAGTCCACAGCCAGCATAGGCCATGCACCCCTTGTGAAGGTAGGTGCCCCCTTGCGTAAAATCAAACAGAAAGTATAACTCACGGATGTGTGGAGAATCTACCCAGGTACCTCCTCTTCAAGTGTTCATGCCCAACAGCCTCTCCCCGTCCATTGCATATGGAAGATTTGTATAACAACAATAATTTTTAAGAGCCACGTGAAGTTGACTCTTCAAGTGGTATAAACACAAGCCAAATGACTTTTTGTTATGAAATTTTTTGATACATTGATAGACAAAATATAACTTTTCCCTTGAAATAATGTGTGGATATATCAAAAACCACTCTGAAAGTACACAAATCCAGCAAAAACCAAACCCAGAACTTAAAAAATACTGATTTTTGAATCGGTGCCTATGATGTCATTAGCAGAAGTTTTTATACACGACGCATACGAATGTTGCCTGCTCCTATGTACATTTCACAATGTAGACACTATGAGCTCCGTTACACATCCAAATTTTAAATTGTGATTTGGTGATAATCATTGCATCTAGAATGTCAATGTACCATGAATGGTGTGAATAAAAGATCTATCTAGTTCAAAATGTTATAATATTTCAGAAAATATATGAATTAAAGAAGCACTAGTCCGAAAAGCGTGTTTTTTGTTCATTTCACAGATATATCATCCACAAAAGATTGATAAACTCCATAGCCCACGGACAACATTGCTATGCCATTGCATGTTAGATATGCATTTGATTTTTTGGGGGACCCCGTAAAAATACTTTTGGGTCTAGTACTCCTTTAACTGGTAATTCCTTGACAAATGTGTTCATTTATAGGAGTTGTAATACACATACCCTTCGGCGATTCTTCTGAAATGTAAGTTTAATAAAGAACGTATGATGTTTGATAATGCGACTAAAGATTCTCACAACAGCCTAAAAATCATAAAAATATTTTCTTAAATATAATTTCTATCATGAATAAATACTTCTCTGCTTCTCATTTTGTCTGGTAAGTAGTTAAAATGGAAAATTCCAGACGATCTCATAATCCATTTCCCCAAAGGTAGTGCAAGCCAGTCTTCCAGGTCTTTGGGCTCTCATTGGAGTTCTGTTTTTGACAACCTTTAATATGAAATTGCATATTCCATATAAATACAGACCGAGATATAGATTAAATTTTAAAACCGTTTTAAAGCCAAATCAAGCAAATTAAAATGCAGCATGGCCATAATTGTACAATTAACATGCCTCATTGCAGACTGGCCAGGAAGTTCTATAGAAACCTGTTAGAACTTATTATTCCTACCACTGTTCACACTAAGGTTCAAAATTTGGGGGGATTTTTCCCCTTTGTGTAATTTTTTTTTTGGGGGGGGAATTGGAGAAAAAAAAGGGGGACTTGAAGTGTTGAAATCATCAAACATCTTAGTTTTCTCTTGACCGTGATGTTATTACTGATTGGTAAGCAACTTGATTTAAATCTCAGAAGTAACTCGTCATGGATAACATAATGGAAAATCAGGTTTCTGTATAAAGCAGTTGTCTTCCTATTGTACTATACAACTGTCTCTTTATCATGTGTTGAGGTATCTAAAGCCTTTCATTGCATTTTGCTGGTCATTATTTTCTTACATACAGTAAATAATAACTTGTAAAGAATTGGAAGTGAGACTTATTCAACAGGTATTGGATTTGACACTGCAGAGCAGAGCAGTAAATATAAAATGTAAATCAACTATCACTAGACTCAAGAATTACGTGACATGTGTACAAGTTCCTCAAAATCACATCATTCCAAGTCTCTGCATATATCTACATAGGGCCTATTGTACATAACATTCCCAACTAGCAGACGACATGACTGCTTTACTATTACGTTGTATATTTCATCACCTTCATCACATGTACACAATTTGTTGTAAACAACGCAATGATGTCACCATCGAAAGAGAGGCCAGTGGGCCTGTTTTTTTTATAACTTTTGCCAACTTTCATCAGAGTTTGCCGGTATGGGGTCAAGGAAAACAATTCTAAATTAGATTTTTTAAACTTTTTACCAATTTTTTAGACATTTTAAAATTTAATTTAGGCTTAAACGATCATGGCCTAACCTGTACCGTAACTACCGTAACATATGAAGTAGTTTCGCAAAAATTTCTTGGTTAATTTTTTTTGTGGGGTTTCCTTCTGTATAATTTTTCTTTAAGGGAATTTGATATTTTGGGCAGGTATCCCTCAATTCCACATCTTAATGTGAACACTGATTCCTACAGATGTCCTTCCTCCCAATTGTATTCCCACATTCAGTACAGAGGAGTTTTGGACAGTCACTTTGTAACTACAAGGCTGTATTATCAAAATTACTGTATATACTGTAGGTCTGCAATCAGTAGGTGACTCACAAGCTGTGTTAGTGTATGCTATGAAATCAAACCAACTCAACAAATACTCATAAAATTGACCCACATTTTCCGAAAAATTCCATGTGTATTTGCTCATTTTTTACCGGTATGGTATATCCGTAACCTCTCCAAACATTTCCACGAGATGTTGGAATATTTAAGCGAAAATTGATAAAAGTTGGTCAAATTTTCAGGAAGAAAAGCTATGCTCTCTGTAGGGAATACACACACTGTAGCGCATCGCTATCAGAATGAATGACGTCAGAGGACTTACAGCCCGTAACAAGGATTTTTCAGTGACAAGTGTATTAGGTGCTTTTTTCATTTGACTATAGAGGGGGAAGTTATCTTTTTGCTTATTGATCCATTATGTAAAGCACTTATTGTCTTGTCATGCCCACTTTAACATTGAACAATTTTGTATTTTATTTCAACAAAATTGTGTTCAATGATGGAAAGGAAACAGGTAAAACAAGTGAACACATGATAAAATAACCCTCTTTAGGAGGAATGGTCCATCAATCATTCATGGGCTTTGCACAAAGTCTTCCAGGTACAAAATGCATATTTATATTGAGGCTCAGCCAATGACTAATCTCATTCTGCTTCACTGCAAAGCAGGTATGTGGCTTGAGCCCCAGATGAATGACCTAATGTGTACAGTGTAACAGTAGCTGCTTGCTAGTAAGTGAACTGTAAAAAGACTTTAGATGCTCTCTGTTGAAAGGTATATATTACCCCTGTGTTGTGTATGGTGTAACAATAGCTGGTTGCTATAGTAAGTGAACTGTGAAGAGTCTTTCGGGTTGAAAGGTGTGGATCATTACCACTGATTTTGAAAAAAAACGAGTGTGTCGGGTTGGAGGGGTCTAAGGGACAAAAATTAATAATGCATGTAACTTGATCAACTTGCTAACTTTATTTTTAACCAAATTTTCCATAATTCTTCATCAAATTTCCATTTTAGATATGCAGTACATAGCCGAAGGATCATCTGTTTGGAAAATTGGCTGTCAAATTGTTCAAGAAGGGTGCTGGATGAGCGGTTCTGCCATTCAATCAGTTCGGGATGAAAAGTTACAACAATCAGAAAATGATATGGAAGTATCACATGCCAGTGAAAATGAACAGGTTTTCAGACCATCGTATCTTCAAGAGGACATTAGGAATAATATCATTGATATACATGCTCTGAGCAGACATGAAAAGACACACACAGGTGAAAAGTCATACAAATGTCAGTATTGTAACATAAGTTTTAGTCAGCTAGCTGTTGTGAAGCATCATGAAAAGACACACACAAGTGAAAAACCATACAATTATCAGTTTTGTGAAAAGAGTTTTAGTGTTTCATCTAACTTGAGGAGACATGAAATGACACACACAGGTGAAGCACCACACAAATGTCAGTTTTGTGAAAAGAATTTCCATGTTTTATCTCACTTAACGAGACATGAAAGGACACATACAGGTAAAAAACTATACAAATGTCAGTATTATGAAAAGAGATTCATTGATCAGGTAGGTCAGACAATGCATGAAAGGACACACTCAGGTGAAAAGCCACATCAATGCAAGTATTGTGAAATGAGTTTCAGTAATCTACATTGTCGGACAGTGCATGAAAGGACACACACAGGTGAAAAGCCTCACAAATGTCAGTTTTGTGAAAAGAGTTTCAATAATCTATCTGGTTTGGGAAGGCATGAAAGGACACACACAGGTGAAAAGCCATACAAATGTCAGTATTGTGAAAAAAGGTTTATTGATAAGTCAGGTCAGACAGTGCATGAAAGAACCCACACAGGTGAAAAGCCACATAAATGCAAGTATTGTGAAATGAGTTTCAGTAATCCATCTAGTCGGGGAAGGCATGAAAAGACACACACAGGTGAAAAGCCACACAAATGTCAATTTTGTGAAAAGAGGTTCATTGATAAGTCAGGTCAGACAGTACATGAAAGGATACACACAGGTGAAAAGCCTCACAAATGTCAGTTTTGTGCAAAGAGTTTCAATGATCCATCTAGTCGGGGAAGGCATGAAAGGACACACACAGGTGATAAGCCATACAAATGTCAGTATTGTGAAAAGAGGTTCATTGATAAGTCCGGTCATACAATGCATGAAAGAACCCACACAGGTGAAAAGCCATTCAAATGTCAGTATTGTGAAAAGAGGTTCATTGATAAGTCCGGTCAGACAATGCATGAAAGAACCCACACAGGTGAAAAGCCATTCAAATGTCAGTATTGTGAAAAGAGGTTCATTGATAAGTCTGGTCATACAATGCATGAAAGAACCCACACAGGTGAAAAGCCATACAAATGTCAGTATTGTGAAGAGGTTCATTGATCCATCTAGTCCAGGAAGGCATGAAAGTACACACAGGTGAAAAGCCATACAAATGTCAGTATTGTGAAGAGGTTCATTGATCCATCTAGTCCAGGAAGGCATGAAAGTACACACAGGTGAAAAGCCATACAAATGTCAGTATTGTGAAGAGGTTCATTGATCCATCTAGTCCAGGAAGGCATGAAAGTACACACAGGTAAAAAGCCATACAAATGTCAGTATTGTGAAGAGGTTCATTGATCCATCTAGTCCAGGAAGGCATGAAAGTACACACAGGTGAAAAGCCATACAAATGTCAGTATTGTGAAGAGGTTCATTGATCCATCTAGTCCGGGAAGGCATGAAAGTACACACAGGTAAAAAGCCATACAAATGTCAGTATTGTGAAAAGCTTTATTGATAAGTCAGGTCAGACAATGCATGAATGGACCCACAGGGGTGAAAAGCCACATCAATGCAATTATTATAAAATAAGTTTCAGTAATCCACATGGTTGGACAGTGTATGAAAGGACACACACAGGTGAAAAGTTTCACAAATGTCAATTTTGTGAAAAGAGTTTTGATGATCAGCCTAGTCAAGGATGGCATGAAAGGACACAAACAGGTGAAAAGCCATACAAATGTCAGTATTTCAAAAAGGGTTTCATTGTTTCAAATCTTTTAAGGAATCATGAAATGAAACACGCAGGTGAAAAACCTTACAAGTGTGATATTTGTGATAATTGTTTAGTCAGCGTACTTCTTTGAGGATCCACGAAAGAACACACACATGAAAAGCCATACAAATGTCAGTGTCGTGAAAAGAGTTTCAGATGTTTATCTCATCTGAGGAGACATGAAAAGAAACACAGGAACAGGCATATAACCGTGAAGAGAGTTCCACTAAAGTGTCTGCATTGAGGTAACATGAGAGGACGGACAGTGTGTGAGAAATGTTTATATGTAATATGAAGAGACATGAAAGTACAAGCAAGGAGGTACAAGCATGGCAAGCATGACACACACCCAGGTGAAAAGCCAAAGACACACCCAGGTGAAAAGCCAAGGACACACACCCAGGTGAAAAGCCAAGGACACACACCCAGGTGAAAAGCCAAGGACACACACCCAGGTGAAAAGCCAAGGACACACACCCAGGTGAAAAGCCAAGGACACACACCCAGGTGAAAAGCCAAGGACACACCCAGGTGAAAAGCCAAGGACACACACCCAGGTGAAAAGCCAAGGACACACACCCAGGTGAAAAGCCAAGGACACACACCCAGGTGAAAAGCCAAGCACACACCCTGGTGAAAAGCCAATGATGCACACCCTGGTGAAAAGCCAATGACACACACCCAGGTGAAAAGCCAAAGACACACCCAGGTGAAAAGCCAAGGACACACACCCAGGTGAAAAGCCAAGGACACACACCCAGGTGAAAAGCCAAGGACACACACCCAGGTGGAAAGCCAATGACACACACCCAGGTGAAAAGCCAAGGACACACACCCAGGTGAAAAGCCAAGGACACACCCAGGTGAAAAGCCAAGGACACACACCCAGGTGAAAAGCCAAGGACACACACCCAGGTGAAAAGCCAAGGACACACACCCAGGTGAAAAGCCAAGCACACACCCTGGTGAAAAGCCAATGATGCACACCCAGGTGAAAAGCCAAGGACACACACCCAGGTGAAAAGCCAAAGACACACCCAGGTGAAAAGCCAAGGACACACACCCAGGTGAAAAGCCAAGGACACACACCCAGGTGAAAAGCCAAGGACACACACCCAGGTGGAAAGCCAATGACACACACCCAGGTGAAAAGCCAAGGACACACACCCAGGTGAAAAGCCAAGGACACACCCAGGTGAAAAGCCAAGGACACACACCCAGGTGAAAAGCCAAGGACACACACCCAGGTGAAAAGCCAAGGACACACACCCAGGTGAAAAGCCAAGCACACACCCTGGTGAAAAGCCAATGATGCACACCCTGGTGAAAAGCCAATGACACACACCCAAGTGAAAAGCCAAGGACACACACCCAGGAGAAAAGCCAATGACACACCCAGGTGAAAAGCCAATGACACACACCCAAGTGAAAAGCCAAGGACACACACCCAGGTGAAAAGCCAAGGACACACACCCAGGAGAAAAGCCAATGACACACCCAGGTGAAAAACCAATGACACACACCCAAGTGAAAAGCCAAGGACACACACCCAGGAGAAAAGCCAATGACACACCCAGGTGAAAAACCAATGACACACACCCAAGTGAAAAGCCAAGGACACACACCCAAGTGAAAAGCCAAGGACACACACCCAAGTGAAAAGCCAAAACTGCTGGAGAATGAATGTTTCAGTCTTCTATGTCTTTTGAAGTTGCATGAAAGGACAAATGTTACTGTTAGCTGGGGTTACCTTGAATAGTTTGGCTACTTTGAATACTTTATAAAAAACCTGATAAAAGCATAGAGATGTAGGGATTTCAGACGGCTAGAAATGGTTTCCTTCATTTATTCTTTCTTTCTTTATTATTATGCAGTATAAAGCTAATATATGTAAAATTAAATTTTTTTACAATCAGATGCAAAAATAGCCACCAGTCTTACATGACTTAAAGGGAGACATAAAGTCTGACACATCTTTATTTCATCTTTATTTGATAGAGGATTTAAATCTAAACTCAACTACCAAAAACAGCAAGTAGAAATCTTATTCCAATCTCAAGTTATTCATGTTTGGAGTTGACACATGGAGGGTGCCATTTTGTTAAATTCTGTATGAAAACTTGGGCATGATGAAATAATATTCCCAACAGGAACAAGAATTATAATGTATTCTTTGTAAATTGTATTAAACTTTTTATTCCAAAATGATGTGACACACAGTTGTAACAGCATGTCTTGATAATTTCATGTGAACACAAAAATGTCATAGACTGGTACAAAAGAAAAACAATTTTTGATAAGCTATAAAACTTGAGGTAGATTTTAAAGAAATACAAAGCATTCCAATTTGGGTTGATGATATCATTTTCTGCAGCTTGTAAAATCATAATGGTAGCTCCCTTAGTAGTAGCATTAAAGTTTTTAATAATTAAACAAATCATGTTAGATTGCTTCGGGAGGTAATCAGGTATAAAATTTGGTCAGAAATTGTTTAATTCTTAATTCTATCGTATGAAATAAGGATTTTGTCAGTTTGTATGTTCCCTTTAAAGCTCCTGCTCACATCCTTCTGCAAATTAAGTATACATTATTTTTCTCCAAATGTACGCATAGAACTTTGGTAACAGTAACAGGGGTGTAGGAAGTTTTCAAAAGGTTTTTTTTTGGGGGAGGGGACGACCTCTTAGGGTGTACTTTTCAAGTCATATGCATATCCCGATCTGTAGATAGAATAAGTGAGCCCAAAACAACAAAGTAAAGTAAAAGGGGCACTTTATTCTTAGAAAGGGACACTTTTCCAATGGGGACACATTTTTCCCATACATGGGACTGACAAAAGTTGCCAGTGTCCTACTATTGGTACGGTAATTGAGGACCTTTCATTTTCAAAAGGGGCACTTTTGTTGTTTTTCAGAAAAGTGAGGGGAACGTGCTCCTAGTTCCTATGAAGAGTAAGAGAAAATAATGGGTTCATTTGTAGAAAAACATGTTGATTTGCAGAAAAATGTGTTCATTTTTAGAAAAAGTATTAATTTGAAGAAAAAAAAAGGTTCATTATTAAAAAAATGTATTCATTATTAGAAAAATGTATTCATTTTTAGAAACATGTTCATTTTTAGAAAAGATGTCCATTTGTAGAAAAATATATCCATTTGTAGAAATATATGTCCATTTTGAGATTTTTTTTGTCGATTTTTAGAACTGCTAACCAAAAGTTGTGCGCCTTTTTTTTCTGCACCCTCTCCTGCGCCCTCCTTTACTACGCCCTCCTTTCCTGCGCCCTGCTTTCCTGCACCCTTCTTTCCTGCGCCCTGCTTTCCTGCGCCCTGCTTTCCTGCGCCCTGCTTTCCTGCGCCCTGCTTTCCTGCGCCCTGCTTTCCTGCGCCCTCCTTTCCTGCGCCCTCCTTTCCTGCGCCCTGCTTTCCTGCGCCCTCTCCTGCGCCCTCCTTTCCTCGCGCCTCCTTTACTACGCCCTCCTTTCCTGCGCCCTCCTTTCCTGCGCCCTGCTTTCCTGCGCCCTCCTTTCCCTCGCCCTCCTTTCCTGCGCCCTGCTTTCCTCGCCCTGCTTTCCCCTGCGCCCTGCTTTCCTCGCCCTCCTTTCCTGCGCCCTGCTTTCCCTGCGCCCTCCTTTCCTCGCCCTGCGCCCTCCTTTCCTGCCCCTGCTTTCCTGCCCTGCTTTCCTGCTTTCCTGCGCCCTGCTTTCCTGCGCCCTGCTTTCCTCGCCCTGCTTTCCTGCGCCCTGCTTTCCTGCGCCCTCCTTTCCTGCGCCCTGCTTTCCTGCACCCTGCTTTCCTGCGCCCTCCTTTCCTGCGCCCTGCTTTCTTGCGCCCTCCTTTCCTGCGCCCTGCTTTCCTGCGCCCTCCTTTCCTGCGCCCTGCTTTCCTGCGCCCTGCTTTCCTGCCCTCCTTTCCTGCGCCCCTGCTTTCCTCGCCCTCCTTTCCTGCGCCCTGCTTTCCTGCGCCCTCCTTTCCTGCGCCCTGCTTTCCTGCACCCTGCTTTCCTGCGCCCTCCTTTCCCGCGCCCTGCTTTCTTGCGCCCTGCTTTCCTGCGCCCTGCTTTCCTGCGCCCTGCTTTCCTGCGCCCTCTACTGCGCCCTGCTTTCCTGCGCCCTCCTTTCCTGAGCCCTGCTTTCCTGTGCCCTCTCCTGCGCCCTCTTTTCCTGCGCCCTCTCCTGCGCTCTCTTTTCCTGCGCCCTCTTTTCCTGCGCCCTCATTTCCTGCGCCCTCTCCTGCGCCCTCCTTTCCTGTGCCCTCCTTTCCTGCGCCCTCCTTTCCTGCGCCCTCCTGTCCTGCGCCCTCCTTTCCTGCACCCTCCTTTCCTGCGCCCTGCTTTCCTGCACCCTCCTTTCCTGCGCCCTCCTTTCCTGCGCCCTCCTTTCCTGTGCCCTCCTTTTTTGTACCGAGGTGTCTATCGTGCTTGGGTCGCTGTGCAACTACAGGTGAGCGGCTCGTCAGTAAATTGTTATTCCATTCCTTTCCTAGAAATTTACATGTGGGTGGAGTCAAGAAATATTATTAGATTTCAAAATTAATTAAGTATGACATTTTAACAACATAAGTATGTGCACACTATCTAACGACATAAGCATGGCACATTAGCAGCAAAATTGGCATGCACTTGTAAAGATTTGAAAAGTTCCAAGATTTTTGCACTAAGCTCCACCCACTCATTAATATACATGTTATCGACAACAAAAATGAGACAACAAAACCACATTATGTCCCGCCCACAATTCATATCAGTGATTTTGATTTTTTTTTTATAAGATGGGCATCTAACCCAACTCTAACATCTTATTTATGCCAAAGAAGATGCAAAACAGATACATGCTTATCAAAATATGAGCATTTGAAGATTTTTACATTTTGCCCCGCCCACTCATTAATATGCACGATATCGACATTAAAAACAATAGGGACCATCTGGATTAGGATGTTTATATTTGCCAAATATGACATCGCATAGATGTACCGTTCGGGTGATATCGTGTTTGCAAGCAAATGTCGCAGACATACACACATACATACATTTTGGCAGACGACTGCATAGGATCCTGTAACAAAATTTTTGGTTCAAATGAAATACTAGTATATTTAAAAGCTGCACAGATTGGTGGCTTTTTTTAATCTTTTCTTACCATCCTCATGTCTTGCTTTGTATAATTGGACCTAGTTATAAAACAGGATCCAATGATGGAGCCTTAATAAGGGTCATGGATGCAACGCTTGGAAGATTTTCGAGTTCCTAGCGTTTCGTATCTATGGTTGTTTTCGGCTTAATTATAAATTCAGCAGGCCAGTGGCGTATTCAGCTTTCGGAACTAAAGGGGCAAACGGTAATTATAGAAATAGGCTAAATCGAGAGGGAAAAAAACTGCCTCAGTAAGATTTCACCTTTTCAGGCGTGCTTTCTCCCTGGTTGGGAGGTAAAATTTGGCTGGTAATTACTAACATCAAATTAAAAAAAGAAGGTAAATGTGGCGTAATTAAAATTTTGGTAAAATTGTTGGAAATGTTGGTGAAATTATTAAAAATTTTGGTTAAATTATTAAAATTTTGGGTAAAATTATTGGAAAGTTTGTCAAAAGTATTGGAATTTTTGGTAAAATCTTGAAACAGTTCCCGAAAATTGAACAAAATTTCTCAAACACAAGAAAAAAAATGCTCGCAAATGAAAGAAATTGAAGAAAATTGCCAGAATACGAGGAAAATTGAAGAAAATACAAAACTTGAATTAAACAAAATTAGGCGATATTTATTCTTATATATTATTATTTTTAAACAGTTTAACAAATATGTACTATGGCATATTGTATACTGGTATATACCGCTACTACATTTTAGTTATGGAATTTCGCCAAGGGAGGGGGGGGGGGGCAAGTTTCCCTCTGACCCCACTGAATATGCCATTGCAGCAGGCCCGTAGCCAGGATGGGGGCCATGTGTGTTCCCTTTGCATAAATTTCAACAAAAAAATGTAACATATGCATGGGTATGTGGAGAAATCTTCCCAAGTAACGTTTACACAAAAATTATAAATCTTTATTTTGAAAGAAAGTGGTTCATTTTAGAAAGTAGAAGTGAAATAGTCCAAACATTTTTATACCAAAACTACTTATGAATAAGCCTATATTATTTGAGAATTTTCCCTAACGAAATTTGAATACATTTTGGCATTAGGCCCCCTAAGTTATTTTATCCTATTTTGTGAACTAAAATAGGCTTGGACTGACATTAATTTTCCCGAATCTACTTCGAGCGATAAACGAACGGAAATTGGAGCACAGAGTAAATTTGCCCAAATGATTTTTTGGGCAGCCAGGCGACTGTAGCTCGGATGGGGAAGGGAGGGGGGTGGGGGACACATACTTGTTTTTTCGATCTGCCTGCAAAATAACCAATGTAATCCATATAAAAGTTTTCATAGACCGGTGGTATTGCCTGAATTTATTGCTGGGGAGTGGGCGTGAGGATCACCGTATTGCCAATCAATTTTGAATTTCTAACAAGTGAAAGCATCCTAAGAGTACCCATCCCCATTTTACAGTCTGCTCAAACAAAAAACCTGAAAATAAGGCCATTACATATTTTGGTTTAAAGAAATTAGAGTATTAGGCTATTTGATATGTTTGTTTCCAGATATGGGTCCTTTTTATTTATTTAGCAGCAACATTGCAAGGTCAGACACTTTTTTCCTTTTTGGAAGGGGGTTCTTACCACATTCTCGGCCGCTTTACCCTTAATTTCATCCACGAAAAAGATATAAGACTGATATCAGATCATAGCGCAATCACATTTTCTTGTAAGTTCTGAGAAAGAAAAAAATCCCCTCAATTTTTACATAGCAAGCAACGAATAGGGAAATTGTCAATATCGAATTAAGAACTAGGAAATAACGATAAAAGAAGCATTATAGGAGCGACAAATAAATAAATAGTCAATTTCGAATTCGGAACTATTAAATAATGATAAACAGATAAAAGAACTGGTATATAGCGAGCAACGAATAAGGAAATAATATCGAATTAGGAACTAGGAACTGGCGAATTAGGAAACGGCGAATTAGGAACTACTATAGGAAATAACGGTGAAAGAACAGGTATATAGCGAGCGACGAATAAAGAAATATCCAATTCGGAAGTAGGAAATAATGATAAACAGATAAAAGAACTGGTATATAGCGAGCAACGAATATGGAAATAATCAATATCGAATTAGGAACTAGAAACTGACGAATTGGGAAACGGCGAATTAGGAACTAGGAACCAACTTCACACACCCTCGAAATTTTAAATTTCTACCCGACTTAGATCGTGTCCAAGAATAATGTGGTCAGTATCATACCTAGCCGACTTGGGAACGATTCAGATACAAGCAGTAGATGCGACATTTCACATCCTTTCTTGGACCAAACATCTACAATTTTCGACCAAAAATCTTAAATTTACAATTAACAGATTAAGGGCCAAAAATCTTTCGAACAAAATGATTTTTTCGAACAAAATTTACAATTCAGGGCCAAAAACCTTCAATTTTGGTAAGTTCGTAACATGAGCAACTGAAGTCCGTAACATGAGTAACTTAATTCTGCACTTAGGACCCCCAACTGAGTTTATTAAGAATAACTTTACCACGCGGCGATATTATCGCTGTTTTCAAACCACCTTTTTTTTACAAATAAAATCGGGACTTTACCAAAGTCCTCTAAGAGTAACCTTGGTATCACTTTAAAGTACTTGGATATTTCTTTCACAAACTGTAACTTTTTGATTGGAATCATATTACAAAATTTTGAGAAAAAGTAGCTTGAAAATTTAGCCAAAAATTGCTTAATTTGCATATTTTTGTCCAATATTTCCCAATTTGGCTTTCATTACTCAAATCAAGCTCTTTGGGTAAACTCTACCCACCAATGCAATTTGTAAAGATACGAAGTAATTCCTTCCAAAGAGACAGCCATCACCAAACACTTGTTTTATTTGACGTGACCTTTGTACCTTGGAGACAAAGCTTCCGGGCCAGGGTACCCGGCCACCAAATTTGGTTCATGTGTGTATTACAGTTTTTGTTGTGTACGCACACACCCACCCACACAGACTCTTATATATTTTTTATCAGTACTAAATATATATATATATATATATATATATATATATATATATATATATATATATATATATATATATATATATATATATATATATATATATATATATATATATATATATATATATATATATATATATATATATATATATATATATATATATATATATATATATATATATATATATATATATATATATATATATATATATATATATATATATATATATATATATATATATATATATATATATATATACGATCTCGTTTCAATATCAAAGTCTTTACAAATGTTCGCCCTGAAGTTGCCTCTTCCAAAGAGAATAGGCCCCTTGGAATTCAAGGCCCAGACCAACAGCCCCTAGCCCCTCCCTAGCCCCCTCACCCTCTTTGGTTTGGCCTCAACTTATTTGGTTTATCACAATGATCAATTTTGGAAATTAAAAGCTCTTCAGCAGTTAAACTTAAAATTGAACAAAGCCAATCTCTGGCTTTTGAAATACCAAAATAGACAGTGAAGGGAATTGAAAAAACACCACATTTTTTACGAAGATCATCGTAAGCTAGAAAAGAACCATTTACACAAAGTAGATCTTTAACTCGTGCATAAAGACTTGGGATACACAATGGCTTACTATCAATACGGATATGAGAGTTGTTCCATAAAATGTCATTAAGAAAACACCTTTTTTTTTATATTATAGCTTCTAAAATTCAGTATACACCAAGCAAGACAAATATCCCTGATAAAGTTATTGCTCATGTCAATATCACATGATCTAAAATTACAGTGAAAAAGAAGTTATTACCAAACTGCCCAACAATTTAAGACAACAGACAAACATTAAAAACCAGACTAGACCGGCACCTCAGAGAAACGAACGAGGTACCAATATCTGAACACAGGAGCACTTACAATGTAACCTAATATATGCAGAAATGGATATCTGCCAATAGAGGGCCCAAAATGCACTCGATCAAACATTGGAGGGACCACCTCAAACTAATTTGAAATGAATAAGTACATCACACAGAGTACAGAATGGCCCCTGCCAGACAAATTTTCCGCTGCGTTGCGCCCGCCAGACACCCTAAAAAGGCCCCCAAATTTGGGCTAGATCAAACAATGGAGGTACCACATGAAACCAATTTCAAATGAATAGGTACAGAGCACAGAATGGCCCTGCAAGACAAATTATTCGCTGCATAGGGTCTGCCAGACGCCCCAACATGGCCCTACGCCCACTATCTTAGCATTAAAACCTACATGCTAGTTTCACTACAAATTTACTCGTTTGTGTGGTAAAGAATGGAGACATGGCTTTTATGTAAGCCCAGCAGAAAAAAAAAAAAAAAAAAAAAAACTCATTTTTAGTTTGATGTAACTAATTTTCATTATCGAAGGTATTATTTGTATATCAATGATGGAGTTCATGTTGCAGTGCCACGTGATGAAGAGAAACAGGGGTGTGTGTGTGGGGGTAGGGGTGGTGTAGGTAAAACAGCATACCATGCTACAAATAATTAAAATTCTAGTTTGAGGGAGAGAATGGATTAGGAGCCTGGTGTCCTAAGGGTCTGGTGTCCTAGTGGCTGACACTGTGTCCTAGGGGCCATTCCGTATCATAAAGGCACCGTGTCCTAGGGGTGGGACCTTGGTGTCCTAGTGGCCTTGTGTTCTAGTGGCTCTGTGTACGTCCTAGGAGCTCTTAGTGTCCTAGGAGCCCGTGTCTTAAGTGTGGGGCCTCGGTGCCTTAAGAGACCAATGTCCAGTTTACGAAATAGCCAGAGATGGGTTTTCCGCGGCCAAAAAACCTGACCGTCAACTTCTTTCCTCTGCAGAATTGTTAACGTATGGTTCGTCCTTTCAAAAATCCTCGGCCCAGCGTGCTAGGGTCCCATAAGGAGCCCAGCTTCCTAGCGACCCAGGTCGTAAGAGTCCCGTAAAATCTAAGAGAAGAGGCTTTTGTTGAAAAAATAAGCAGTGTCGAATTTTCGGCGGCCAAATAAGCTGAAGATTTCATTTTTTGTTTTTCAACACTTAAAAAAAAATCCTGGATCTGTCAGTGCTTTGAACAGCTGTGTCATCAACTATGGTTTATCAAAAGGGGCCCGTGTATGTAAAGGTCCCCTTTAGTCAATATTGACTCTCTGGGATCCTGTTCCAAGATAGGGAATGACATTCAATACTGAGGGATAGGCTAACTAAAGGACGAAAATGCATGGTAATATGCACGAAAAATGCTTCAGTATACGACTCGGAAACAATATAAATGGCGTTCTCTAGAAAATGCTATATTATATCTCAAGACTCACCCGCCCCTGCCTATTTCGTAAACGAACATCACCAGGAAATCGGCCCTAGGATACCAAGGCCCACTCCTAGGTGACGGGAGCCCTAGAACACCGGAGCCCCTAGGACACCAGAGCCTCTAAGACACAGGGCCCCTTGCACACCGAGGTCCCTTCCCTAAGGACACCAGTTCCCTAGGACACCGAGGCCATTAGGACACCGAGGCCCACCCAGTGTCGTGGTGGGTCATACTTCACTGCGGGGTGGGGGGCAAGGACATTTTGGCGCCCACTCAACATGCTTGCACATAAGAGTAAATGCTGGACATATCGGCCTATCGGCATGCACCGTAGGTATAGAAAGTGGGGATTGAGGACAACTGCCTCCCCCTCCCGATTGGGAAGTAAATATTATTGGTAATTTTGATCAACTTAGTTTGTCAGCATTTCCCTAAAGTTGAAGAAATTTCCCGAATAGAAAGGAAATTTTCCTAAATATTGAAGAAAGTGTCCCAAATATGAAGTAAATTTTCCAAAAACTGAAGAACTTTTTCTCAAAATTCATGAAGGTTTCCCAATTAGTAGCAAGGTTTGATGAAAAGCAATGCAATTTTTCTACTAGTAACCGGGAACTTTTCCTTAATTCCCAGGCATTTTCCGAAAGATTTCCTTTGTTTCCGGGCAATTTTCTTTATTTTTGGGAAATTTCCTTCACGATTTTGCCAGACTTAAATGGGTATCCGGCCAAAAGCTCGTACGGGAATTTTCGTTTTTGTATTTACACGAATTTTTTGTATAATTTTTGGGAAATTTTCTTCAATATTAGGAGCTGTCTTCAATTTATGGGTAATGTTTTAACATTTCCTTTATTTCCGGGCAATTTTCTTCAATTTTCGTTTTTTTTTTTTTAATTTTCGGACAGGTTTTCTGATTTGGGGGAAATCTTAGCGTATTTGGGGCCAATTTTATAAAAATTCTTCAATTTTTTAGAACATTGTTTTCCATTTTCGGGCAAATCAATGATTTAAAAGTACATTTTACAGTTTTCCTTCTTACCCCTGACTATAAGATCAACGGTGCCCAAGTATCATATTGTCATCATCTTGCCGAGTGTGGAGGGCATGACCCAGATATCTAGCCGAGTCGGGCATGACTCTGCCCGACTCGCGAATTGTTTGGCCAATTTTCGGGAAATTTTCCTCAATATAAGGGAGCTTTCCTTAATTTCCAGGCATTTTCCGAAACATTTCCTTTATTTCCGGGAAATTTTCTTCAAATTTTGGGAAATTTCCCTCACGATTTTGCACGACTAAGATGGGTATTCGGTCGAAAGCTCGTACGGGAATGCTTCCTAATACGCCCCTGGCAAGTAGTTTAGATGACTATGAGAAGCTATGCCCGTGTCTACACCTCATCCACCCCACACACACACACACACACACACACATACACACTCATCAGACACTGCAACATTAACCCCATATCACGATATAACGAGCAACTAATACGGTTATAATCAATATCAAATTAGAAACTACTGACGAATTAAGGAACGGCGAATTTGGAACTAGGAACCAACCGTTTACACACCCGAAGAAAACACTCACAATTTGGCACTTAGCTCAAGCAGGGACTCGTTCTTAACAACTCCCTGGTACAAGCCTGGTTCCTTTGTCTGTAGCATTGGCAGCACTGACGCTCAGATCAAAACCAGTTGGTGAAATAAAAACTAATGGGACTTCTATGGAAATCCCCTTATACCTTTTAGATTCTATTAACCTAATATATCCGGGTTTTCGCAGATTCCAAAATAATTCCATTGGATGCCAAAACAAACTTGAATAGTATTGTTATCACTCACCCTTAACCCCGACCAGTCGCACGTAGCCCTACATACGTACGTACGTACCTCTGACACGAATGTACGTACGCGGGATCCGGGAGTACGGGCCTGGAAGTTGTTATCGTGGCTGTGAATTTTAACTAAGGTATTTGTAACTTACTTACCATTTCAATTTCAAAGAACAAATTTATCAAAATAGAATAGAAAGTTTAATTATTTTATATTGAAAATTATAGATATTGGTATGGTAACCCATTTATTCGCACACATATTTATCTTTGCTGTTATGTTAACGAAGTTGGTGCTAATGTTATTCACTTTACATTAACAATTTTCAAGTTACATTAGAATTAAGGTCAGGATTTTTTTAAAGTTCCCCAGGGCCCGAGAGTTTCATTCATTTGTTTTCATTCTTATTTGTTATTCATTCCTTATATATTCTATTTTATTTTATATTTTATTATTATATTTTGATATACACAATTTTAAATAACACAGCATCATGAGACACTATCTACGTAATTTACCAGTTTCGCGAAAACTAGATTTGAGAAACGATTTTTTTTGTAAGACCAGATCAACCTTGCCTAGTTATGGAACCATTGATCGTCAGGCATTTCTTTCATTTTAACCCGTTTTTTATTTGCTTAGGTGAGGTTCTGTAATTGTTGTTTACTGATCGTTTGGGCGTAATTTCTTTCACTTTAACCCGTTTGTGTATGTTGACATT
This sequence comes from Chiridota heheva, assembly GCA_020152595.1. Classification (NCBI taxonomy): domain Eukaryota; kingdom Metazoa; phylum Echinodermata; class Holothuroidea; order Apodida; family Chiridotidae; genus Chiridota; species Chiridota heheva. The sequence goes on along the minus strand of JAIGNY010001689.1, from coordinate 278,889 downwards.
GTGTGATTGCTGTTGTTTACTGATCTGCGGCCTCACGAAGGTCATGGTTTTTTCCTATGCATGCTATTGGAGATGAAAGACCACATTTTTTGTCTTAAATTTATTCAACTTTACACAACTTTCCTGAGAATATTTCTTACTAAAATATTACAAATCTTTTATCACTAGTTTCATAACAGATTTATCGTTTATCCAAAAAATCCTGCCGTTTAAAACTTACTTGAAAATGGTAGAATTTATATTTTTTCTGTGAGTCTTCTGTTCGTAATGCGAACAACATTTCAGCCATTACTTTAAGAGCAGAACTAATTTTTGTTGATTATTCATAAGGTCAAAGTTTGATAAAAATGTTTACTTGTTAGTTGAATCTATTTAAATGTACATGAGTTGTAAGCCAATCAGCTGTACGACAACCATAGAAGTAATATGACGTCGAACATAAACAATTACTAGCGACAGAAACTTCAAAGGTCTGAGAAACACTTTTTTGGAAACAGGCACAAAGGGTCTTTTATTTTTATCTTTTTGGGCACTAAAACAACTTCAAAAAACTACGAATAAGAATTAAACTAAGAAAGGTACATAATATGGTAAGATAGCAAGCTTGAAGCGAATTTTGCCTCATTGACCTTGGGCCTGAGATTGGTAGCCTAACATTCAACACACCTTCACCTTTATGTAATAACTTTGTGTAATAATCCACTGAACATGCCACCAGTATATCAAAAGGTGTATTGTGGGATATAAACTAGCTATGCCAAGGTTCGGGAAAGAAGGTAGGAGGGGGGGGGGGTGCACTTTATACTAAAAGAGGTAGGGGTGTGCAGCCTATCAAACAAAAAACATACCCACAGTATGACAGATTTCTTACCTGCACTATGCAATTTTAATACCCGCAGTATACATAACAGCAAGTCAAGTTTGATACCTGCAATATCGAGTATTCACTACAAAAATGATGAAAAAGACACCTGCACTATTAAACTGATGCAAAATAGGTACCTGCTTGGGTAGCATATTCATATATCTAATATACTTCACATATGAGAGTGATCCCTCCCCCTCCCCTCCCATGCCAAAGGAGTGTTAAAATATGTTAAAGCGTGAGTTGACATTTTGGGAAAACTTGTGTTTCGTACCTTATTGTAAATAACTAGGCCAAGTAACTCTTCAATCAAACTTTTATTCCATGAAAAAAATATTTTGACACTGACATTTAAATATGTGTTCTACCATCTTTTGCACTTGTCAATTGTATGACTCACCCCTACACCCCTTGACAAGGTGAGTCATTGCACCAAAGTGGGTGGACAAAACATGTACATTGACACACCCCTCAGTCACTAAGGTGACTGACATTTTTTGTGTAACATCTTACCCCAAATTAATCACCTTTGTACAAAGTCATTGGTCTGAAGTAAATTGACCCACCCCAGAGTCACTCTGGTGACTGACAATTTGGTACAATGACACACATGTGAGTTACTATTTCATATGTCAATGACTCACCTTTGGCTGACATTGCCGGGGGTAGTAGAGGTGAGTCATACAACTGACAAGTGCATTAACCCCGAATGTTCACGAAAAAACATGGCCTAGCTTGGCACTCCATTATACAATTGTACCATTTGAAGTGGCGCGGTCATCAAATTTTTTAGATTTTTATGTCTTTCTTAAAAACTTCCACAACCCTGGTCATGAAATTGGTAAATATTGTGAGGAAAAATTACTTTCACGTCTATTCTCAGCAAAAGAAGTTAAACGAATTTCCTATGTATGACTACAGTAGTAATTAGTAGTATGAGTGATAAAAAGGAAAATTTTGAGCTATTCTAAAAGCCATGTATTGTTAGACTTTAGCCATTCGTTTGTAGCCTCTATCAAAGTCTTTGACATAAATAATGAATAGATAACACTCAATATCTTTTTGTAATATGTATTCAGATTTGTTGATGATTTATGTTAAATGTAAATACATTAACTGAAATAAAGTTGATTTTTGTTAGTAAACAATGATTGGAATGTCATTTTTTTTATGCCTTTTTGAGGCTTTAAAAAATTGTGTCTAATTTCCTCTGTAGAATACATTTATCTTGCTGTTTTTAAGATTGAAACATTTTTTTAGAATTGTAGATAAGAGTGGAGACTGAATGTGAATAGAACTTAGGTGGGTAAATGGTGGTTGTTATTTTGGAATTGTTTGGTAGATGGGTGGACAGAAACTGAAGGTGGGTGGGGAGTGTAGGGAATTAGGAAGGTTAGAAGTAGGAAGTTTGGTTGATTGGTGGGAATTACTTTTAAAGTGGAGATGAGTGGAGATGTAATGTGAATACAGAACTTTAGGATTGAGAAGGGTAGGTGGATGGTGATAATTACATGAATGAGATATTTGGTTGATGATTGGTTTTTTAATTTCATGTGTATTGGGGTGAATTGTAGGTCTATTGAGGTGGCAGATGAATACATGCAGGATGGTAGGTGAATGGAGGTTGGTAGGTGAATAGAGGATGGTAGGTGAATGGAGAATGGTAGGTGAATTAAAGATGGTATGTGAATGGATGACCAGTGGTAGATGATTGGAGGATGATAGATGAATGGAGGATGGTAAGTGAATGGATGGGTGTAGATTTAGATGAATGGAGGATGGTAGGTAAATGAAAGATGGTAGGTGAATGGAGGATGGTAGGTGAATGGAGGATGGTAGGTGAATGGATGGTGGTAGGTGAGTGGAGGGTGGTAGGTGAATGGAGGATGGTAGGTGAATGGAGGGTGGTAGGTGAATGGATGGTGGTAGGTGAATGGAGGATGGTAGGTGAATAGAGAATGGTAGTGAAGGGAGGATGGTAGGTGAATGGAGGATGGTAGTGAATGGAGGATGGTTGGTGAATGGAAGATGGTAGGTGAATGGATGGTGGTAGGTAAATGGATGGTGGTAGGTGAATGGAGGATGGTAGGTAAATGAAAGGTGGTAAGTGAATGGCTGGTGGTAGGTGAATGGAGGATGGTTTTGTCTATGACACCTACGGTGAATACTGGATGAAAAGTCTTAAATGCCTGAAGGTTCAGATCTTGATATGTCTTTTTAAATGGGTGAATGGAGAATGGTACGGTAGGTGAATGGAGGATGGTACTGTAGGTGAATGGAGGGTGGTAAGTGAATGGAGGATGGTAGGTGAATGGAGGATGGTAGGTGAATGGAGGATGGTTGGTGAATAGATGATGGTAGGTGAATGGAGGATGATAGGTGAATGGAGGATGGTAGGTGAATGAAGGATGGTAGGTGAATAGAGGAGGGTAGGTGAATAGAGGATGGTAGGTGAATGGAGGATGGTAGGTGAATGGGGCATGGTAGGTGAATGGAGGAATGGTAGGTGAATGGAGGATGGTTGGTGAATAGATGATGGTAGGTGAATGGAGGATGATAGGTGAATGGAGGATGGTAGGTGAATGAAGGATGGTAGGTGAATAGAGGACGGTAGGTGAATGGAGGATGGTAGGTGAATGGAGGATGGTAGGTGAATGTGGCATGGTAGGTGAATGGAGGAAGGGTAGGTGAATGGAGGATGGTAGGTGAAAGGAGAATGGTAGGTGAATGGAGGATGGCAGGTAAATGGATGGTGGCAGGTGAATGGATGGTGGTAGGTAAATAGCTGATGGAAGGTGAATGGATGGGGGAAGGTGAATGGAGGGTACAGGTGAATGGAGGGTGACAGGTGAATGGAGGGTGGGCAGGTGAATGGAGGGTTGCAGGTGAATGGATGGTGGCAGGTGAATGGTGGGTGGAAGGTGAATGGTGGGTGGAAGGTGAATGGTGGGTGGAAGGTGAATGGTGGGTGGAAGGTGAATGGTGGGTGACAGGTGAATGGAGGGGGGCAGGTGAATGAGGATGGTAGGTGAATGGGGCATGGTAGGTGAATGGAGGAATGGTAGGTGAATGAAGGATGGTAGGTGAATGGAGGATGGTAGGTGAAAGGAAGATGGCAGGTAAATGGATGGCGGCAGGTGAATGGATGGCGGCAGGTGAATGGATGGTGGCAGGTAAATAGATGGTGGAAGGTGAATGGATGGGGGCAGGTGAACGGAGGGTGCAGGTGAATGGAGGGTGCAGGTGAATGGGGGGTGACAGGTGAATGGAGGGTGTGGAAGGTGAATGGAGGGTGGAAGGTGAATGGAGGGTGACAGGTGAATGAAGGGGGCAGGTGAATGGATGGTGGATGGTGAATGGAGGGTGGAAGGTGAATGGAGGATGGAAGGTGAATGGAGGATGGTAGGTGAATGGAGGATGGCAGGTGAATGGAGGATGGTAGGTGAATGGAGGATGGTAGATGAATGGAGGATGGCAGGTGAATGGAGGGTGAGGTGAATGGATGGGGGCAGGTGAATGGATGGTGGCAGGTAAATAGATGGTGGAAGGTGAATGGATGGGGGCAGGTGAATGGAGGGTGCAGGTGAATGGAGGGTGCAGGTGAATGGATGGTGGCAGGTGAATGGAGGGTGTGGAAGGTGAATGGAGGGGGGCAGGTGAATGGAGGGTGACAGGTGAATGGAGGGGCAGGTGAATGGAGGGTGAAAGGTGAATGGATGGTTGAAGGTGCATGGAGGATGGAAGGTGAATGGAGGGGGTAGTTGAATGGAGGGGGTAGTTGAATGGATGGTGGAAGGTGAATGGATGGTGGAAGGTGAATGGTGGATGGTAGGTGAATGGAGGATGGTAGGTGAATGTGTAATAGGCCATAGTGCACGCCATAGGTTTTGCACTGTACCAAGCCAAGTGTTAGGCTACGGTCACATTGACTTTACCATTGAAGCTTAGGCTTCATCCAAAGTTGCTTGCACTTACCAGTTCTCCCGATGCTGATCGCAACTCGACCTGATGTCATGTATATAAGTGTCAGTTAAATTGATTTGATATGTTTTTAGTGCAGTTTTGCATCATATTTGTACGATGGTTTTAGTTAAAGTTCTCTAACGTAGCTTCAGGGATCGTCCGTCAGTCAGTGTAGGCCTAAGTGTATTTACTGCCAGTGTATGTAAGGTAAAATGTACATAGTGTATGTTGTTGTCAGGGCGTCATATTCGAAATGATGTCCTGTAATGATTATTCATGAGCTCTCATTCACAACTTTGGTTTGTTTACATGTTACGTCATAGTAAGTTAAAGCGCTGGTAGTGTAAGTTTTAAATTGAAAATATAATGTTTTGGGCGTAATAACAAAAACGTTAATGGCAATAACAAAATAATAAACTGTTTAAGGAGTTGTGTATGTTTGAAAGAGAGAGGCTTCTGGACTGTGGTGGGATGAGGATGTGTGTTGCAGGTTGTGAATAATTGTGTAAGTTAAACATTTCTTATTGGCCAGTAAGTTGAGTTAGTTTATAGCAAGGAATAGTTATTGTAATTGTTGATTGATAGTATTAAGTCAAGGATTATTTTCATGCTTGTGATCTATTTAATTTAATATCCTGTTGGTGATATTTTCCAGCCTGATTGAATTGAGTTACGAATTGATTACATTGATATGTGGAACTATGTTAGCTTCTTTGTGTTTTATATTCTTACCTATGGAATTGGCAATTAATCAACCTTTTTGGGATCATCATATTTACAATTAGGTGGGTCTCATTTTTAGTCCTGTTACCCAACATTTTATAGTATCCCCGATATAACCCAGAGGTTTACAAATGGAGGATGGTAGATGAATAGAGGATGGTAGGTGAATGGAGGAATAGTATGTAAATGGGGCATGGTAGGTGGATGAAGGAAGGATTGGTAGGTGAATGGATGATGGCAGGTGAATGAAGGATGGCAGGTGAATGGAGGATGGCAGGTGAATGGAGGATGGCAGGTGAATGGAGGATGGCAGGTGAATGGAGGATGGGAGGATGGCAGGTGAATGGAGGATGGCAGGTGAATGGAGGATGGCAGGTGAATGGAGGATGGCAGGTGAATGGAGGATGGCAGGTGAATGGAGGATGGCAGGTGAATGGAGGATGGCAGGTGAATGGAGGAAGGCAGGTGAATGGAGGATGACAGGTGAATGGAGGATGGCAGGTGAATGAAGGGGGAAGGTAATTGAAGGATGACAGGTGAATGGAGGATGGAAGGTGAATGGAGGATGACAGGTGAATGGAGGATGGAAGGTGAATGGAGGATGACAGGTGAATGGAGGATGGAAGGTGAATGGAGGATGGCAGGTGAATGGAGGATGGCAGGTGAATGGAGGATGGCAGGTGAATGGAGGATGGCAGGTGAATAGAGGATGGCAGGTGAATGGAGGATGGCAGGTGAATGGAGGATGGCAGGTGAATGGAGGAAGGCAGGTGAATGGAGGATGATAGGTGAATGGAGGATGGTAAGTGAATGGAGGGTGGTAGGTGAATATATGGAGGATGGTAGGTGATTGAGGAATGGTAGGTGAATGGAGGAATGGTAGATGAATGGAGAATGACAGGTGAATGGAGGATGACAGGTGAATGGAGGATGGCAAGTGAATGGAGGATGGTAGGTGAATGTAATGGAATGAGGATGGCAGGTAGAGGATGGTGCTGTAGGTGAATGGAATATGGTACTGTAGGTAAATTTAGAATGGCACATGTAGGTGAATGGGGCCTTGTTTATGGAGGATGATGGAAGATAGGTACAGTGGGTGGGATTGGTAGGGTAGATGGGTTGGAGTGGTTTGGATTATGATTGTTTGATATATGGTAGGAGTGACAATGCCATGGAAGATAATGGAGTATGTTGAGTGGGAGTTGGAGAAATTGCAATGGTGATAGAGATGGAAGATCAAGTGGAAAGGCTGCATGTAGATGATACAGAGCAAGATTGAAAAGTGAGTAGGAGGTAGAGGGGTAAGCGTTGTCAGTAATATGTGTGCTTAAGGCATGTTATCAGTAAGGAAAGATTTGTTTCATTTTGTCATGCTAAATGGTATGAAAAGATTCAAATAAAAAGTCAAGTGAACTGTTCAAGGTCATAAAAGTATCAAATATTATTTTTTTTCTTTCCAGTTCTTTTCCAGATACATTAACTGAAAATTCTTCAAAGCTAATCAAAATGATTTGGGGTGAGTAATCATACTTTTTTGTAATTGAAAAAATATATTTTCATTCATCTGGTGTGATTACTCATGCTGAGGAGTCATAAATCAATTTAATGGCTTCAATTATGGTGCCTGGAATACCATATGCTTGTAGAATGTTAAACGTTCGTTAAACGTTCATTCTCTGTGGATCAAATCGAGAATTGCTATAGAGTTTAGTGACGAAAGTTTACTATGCATTTCTTACTTTATTAATTTCAATTCATTTTTTTAATTCTTGGACTAAAATTTTATTTTTAGTACAAAAAAGTTGATATATTAATATTTTTATGATATTTTCCAATAAATTATTAAAACAAAATGGATCAAATCATCAAAAATAGAAAAAATTCAGTTATCTTAATAATGGAATAAAGATATAAATGTGTGACGGGAACAGATATGAATATTTTTCTACCTGTACTTTTTAATATTTGATTTGATTATACAGACCTTTGCAAAGGGTGGGGGCCGTCCCATATGCCCCATACTGTCTACAAGCTTGTTAACCAGTTTATTCGGATTTGATTTGCAGGGTTGGTTTTAGAGCCTGGTCAGCAGTACCTCCAAGTGGTAGAAGCTGAACTTCAACTCAAAATGGCTGCTTTGGAGTCAAGAAGAAGTCATGGTAACATGGTTACAACTTGTTTTGCATTTTAAAATGACATTTTGATAAGGTTGGAGAATAAAACAAATTGACATGGGTTTTGAGATTATATAAATGTTGAGATAAAACTGTTGTGTCATGAAAAGTTATGTTTAAATGAGGAGAGGAATTTATTGTTGGTACTAACTATTAAAAATATTTTTTTAAGTTTCATTTGAAAAGTTAAATACTATCATGCCTTAAGGGCTTATACAGTCAGTGCTTATACCTGGTTTCCATGGTGCTAAGTGGATGAGAGTACTTGACTCCTCCAGATGGGACACCAGTCCATCGTAGGTCAATTCCCCAGCCGAAACTGGTACTCATTTCACAGCTGAGTGGACTGGAGCAAATGGGATAATGTGTCTTGCTCAGAGACACAGCACAGCGCCCTGGCTGAGATTCAATCCCGGTACCCTTTGAGTACGAGACCAAAGCCCTAACCACTGGATTTTATGTTTAATTTGCAAGTCATTGAAGGCCAGAAAAAGGAAAGTAAATAAATGTGCTAATATAACTGTTATAATTGACCAAGAATATTGCTCTATGAATCTCTTGTTTGAGGGACAGAATGCACTTGGAGTATTTCTGATAAGAATTATATGTAAAGAAGCACTTGGCAGGGCTCGAAACTAGCGTTGGTTTATCACTAGCCCGTCAGGCTTCCTCACCTTGTGTTTCACTTGCCCGAATAAACAAGCCCTTTTCTTTACGTCTAGCATAACATACTGGAAGTTTATGATTATACGACTAAGCCCGATGGATTTAAATTAGTCTTCCAATGATTACACTGTAATGGGTTCTGCCGATTTTGTCATAATCAACTCGATCCAATCCGATTTCTGATTATTTTTTATGACATTACTAATCGTGATGAACATGCTGTGGGCAGTGCTAGTGATCATCTATAGATAATTACTTAAATCAATATGGATGTATAAGATATTGAGTTGAAAAGTAAAAGTAAAAATACATTTTTTGGCATCAAGAGTATATTTTTGCTTTTTTATTTTCTCAGCATTTTGTGTTTTAAAGGATTAGTTTAGTAGTCAAGCAAGTCCATATTATATGAAAGAGGACTTCAAAACAAACAATCAGGAAAACTACAACCTTCCGTTTACCTACTCCGAGCTCTCCTCCGCCCTCAAAAAATCTGGGTCCTCCTCCCAAGGCCCCGACGGCATCCACTATAATCTCCTCAAAAACCTCTCCAGGACTTCCCTTGACATCCTCCTCAAGATTTATAATCACCTATGGTCCTCCAAATCTTTCCCAATTACTTGGAGAGAGGCTATTATCACCCCCATACCCAAGCCTAACAAAGACAGGTCCATTCTGACCAACTACCGGCCCATTTCTCACTTTCTGTCTCTGTAACATTATGGAATGTATGGTCAACTACAGGCTCTGCTGGAACCTTGAGAAGAACTCCATCCTATCCCCCTCTCAAAATAGTTTCAGGAGGCACTGGAACTGCCTGGACCATGTCCTCAAACTTGACACCTACGTATATAAAGTCTTTGTCAGAAATCACCATGTCATCTGCATCTTCTTTGACTTTAGAAAGGCCTTTGACACCACCTGGCGGTACAGTATCCTCAAGGACCTACACTCCTCCAGTCTCTGAGGCCCCTCCCCACCTTCATCCAGAACTTTCTCCATACCTGCCATTTTAGGTTATGCATCCCAAACTTGTACCTACTCCCAAAGGTACACCCAACACCTGGATGTCCCCCAAGGCAGTATCCTCTCCCCCACTGTCTTCATCCTCAAAATCAACAGCATCACCAAGGCCCTCTCCCCCAACATCAATTGCTCCCTCTATGTCAATGATTTTGCTATCTTCTCATCCTCCCCATGCTTCCAAATTCTCCAAATAACATCCAACAATGCCTGGACAACTTAGCTTACTGGAGTGACTCCAACGGCTTCAACTTCTCAGACCACAAAACTGTTCTCATCCATTTCAGCAACTGCAAATCCTTCTTTCTTCACCCCAGCCTCCGTCTCAAAGATTCCATTATTCCTGTAAAGACAATTCTTTCTTTCTTCGGAATCACTCTCGATTCTAAGCTCTCTTATCTCTTCAATCAACACTCCTCAGGGTCCTCTCCAGCGCTGACTGGGGAGCCAATTATCTCACCCTGCTCACCTTATACCACTCCCTCCTCAGGTCCAAGCTGGACTACAGCAGCTTCATCTATGTCTCCGCCCGCAAACTTTACTTGAGGCACCTCAAGGCACCTACTTGAAGCACTTCCCTAAGGCTCTGCCTTGGTACCACCCATACCGGCAGCCCCCATCATCAGTCTCGACGTAGAGGCCAATGAACTCCCCTTTGACCTCAGGTGCACCAGGACCGGCCCCTCCTTCATTCTTTGTATCCTCACTGATCCTCGGATCCCTTGCTTCCATTCCATTTGCTCTCCCTCATTCACCAACCTCTTCAACCTCAAGAAATGCATCCCCACCATTCAGGATCTGGATGCACTCTCACTTCACCAAAGCCAACATCAACATTCTCTCGATTGCCAGGCACACTATCCCTCCCACGCCCACCTGGGTTATTAATCCCCCAAGGTTTTCTTTGGCCATTCCTCCTACACAAAAGCTCTCCACAACCCAGCCTTCTTTCGCTCCAAATACTGCCAACTCAGTAGACATTTCCACAACTTCTCTTTCCTCTTCACCGACGGCTCCACACTGGAAGGCTCCTCTGCAGCTGCCGCCTGTCCCGGCCTCATCAATTTTGATGTCATTTTTTGTACCCTAACTAGTGCTCATTTAATTCACACTTTCAGCTTCCTTTTCTTGAATGTCATGGTATCATATTTGATACATAATTGATCAATTTGAATGAACTCTAAAGTTTGCATTTAAACTAACATAAGTCATTTTCTTACTTTGATTTTCCTCTTCTAGGCGAATGGAGTCAAAACTATGTTCAGGTTATTGTGGAGACTGCAACTGGTGTAGAGCTGATCATGTGCACTTTGGCTCATGGTGTGGTGCTTCAACAAAATTTGGATCTGAAGTTTGTGCAAGGAGAGAAAGTTCGATTTTCAGTGGATGGTGGAAGTAAGTTTTGTTTTACTATTTTCTGATAGGAGGAGGGACAAGGTTGTTTTAAATGAGCACTTTGCCGAAACATGAGGGGGTATTGTAGAGTCTTTAGAATATTCAAACAGACTATTAGTGAGCGTGATGGTATTGATAACCTTTGATATGAATGTTCATAATTATTTCTATTGAATACCTAGATAAACTTAAATACAAAATTAGTGTGTTATTTCAAAATTGCTATGATTCAAGACTAAATGGCATTCTTACTGTTTGTCCCAGAGCTCCTTTAAAATGATACTGATGAAAGTGCTGGAAGAATTGAAATATTCTATAAGGTCTAGTATGTACTATTGTCTCCTATATTAACGTTACTCAGAAAGCCTCCCTGAATAATGCACAGACCCAACAAGATGAATGGCTCTAAGAAACACTTTGAATTGCATGTTTTGCTTCACAGAAATGAAAAAGCACCCGTAGGAAATAAATTCCAGAGAATTGTATTTTCTGAGGTCTAAAAGCCTCCGAAACCACCTGTTATGATACAGACCTTGAACAAATCTATGGTTTTGTCGGTTATAACCTCGGAGAAAATAGAATTCGTGGATAGGAAAGTATTAATAAATGAAATAAAAAGATTTTTTGAGTAAGCAACAGTATGTATGTGCTCTAAAAACATCCCCCATGTAATTGTGCGATGAATAGTACATTAATCCTTCATGACCCACTCGGTTCAAAATGTGTCTGCAATTTTTTGGTTCCGATACAATAGCATCAGGAACCTATGCGGTCATGATGGCGTGTGTGTGTGGGTGTGTGTATGTTTGTGACGGCCAGCTCGTAAACATGATAGCTCAAGAACGATACACCGTATTCATGTCATATGTGGTACACAGATAGCCCATGGTCCGTAGATGTGCCCTATTGTTTCTGGTAGTGAAACCATGCATATTAAAGAGTAGGCGGGGCTAAACCTACATTTCTTTAAATATGATACATGAGCAAAAATCTTGTAAAAATCTTGAAATTTTTATATTTTAACAACCGCATGTCTGTTTTGTTTCATGTTTGTTGTAATTATGATGTTTGCTAGGGTGTACATTTTCATGGTGTGAAAACATTGAATTTCATTAATATGGACAGTGGCTGGGGCTTAACATGATTTGTTGAAAAGTACTTGTAAACACATGATCTCAAGAACTACTGTATACTTGGGATTAACTTCATATGTAATACACAGATAGGCCATGGTCTGTAGATGTGCCCTATTTTTTTTTGGTGGTGATATCATGCATATTAATAAGTGGGAGGGGCTCAAAGTAGACATTTTGAAAAAGTGATAAATGAGCAAACATGAAGAAATTCCTCTCTATAGGAGAATTGGTCAAAATTGCCTGAAGCATCCAGACTGTCAATTTCACACTACACGGCACAAGCCCCCAGCTTGCCAGACCAGTATGCAACCCAATCCCCTGCTCATCATCCCCACTCATTTAACTTGTGCATGGGTGCACTTTCAGCATGCAATTCAATCCTCTGTTCATTGTCCTCACTTCTGCTTGGATGCACTTTCAATACGTGGCCACACAACACTGACTCAGATGGTCTTCATTAATACTGGAAGTTACATACAGTTCTTAGTGATAACAGAGAGGTTGTTTGTTATGAGTGTAAACAAGCTGGTGATACCAGAAATCAGGTTGGCGTATCATTATACCAGACTTTTTATATGAAAAGTTTGGTGTTGGGTACGGAAAGCTGCATTTAAAAACTTTTTGGCATGACTGTAGTGAATATAGATAAGTAGGTCTTACTGACAAATTCTTGCAATAGAATAAATGAGCAATCGTTTTTGCATCCTACTTACTATGAAAATGTTGTTAATTATTGTGCAAATTGCTAATGTTGACAACATTTTTATTGATCTACATGGTGGGTGTGGTTTATTAATAAATATCCCGGAACAAATATTTAATGATATGCAGTCACATGACAGTAAGTACAAATTTTGCAAATCAATCAGCGTATGAAAAAGAAGCATCGGAACCACAAAGCCTTTTGGTTCTGGTTCGATCTTTTTTATTTAAAATTAATTTTCACAACTTTCCTTTCATTTTCTATCACTAAATTCTGGATATATGATTGCGAAGACTATCAACTTTTCAATAAAAGATTCGAAATAAAGAAAATATGGACATAAATATTAAAAAATGCAAATTGTAGGCAAAATTAGGTCAAAATTGCTTATTTTTGTTAGCTTGTATTATTTCTTGTGAATAATGAAAATGTAGGATTCTTTTCACATTTAGATTATTTGTGAAATTTCCTTTCCATTGATACCAGTTTCAATTTTTTTCTCAAAGCAAAACATGCAAACACAATGAAAATAAACAAACAAAATAATCACTCCTGTGAGTTCTTACGAAAAACAAAAAATTGTTTTTTGTTCATTTTTTTGCAATTTTTCAATTTTCTCTATTTCAACCCATTTTTTTCTTCTCGAAAATCTTCAACATAATTCCATTAAAAAGTTACATTTTCTAAAAGAACTATTCAAGTTCTTTTAAATGATACCAGGATCACTGCTGTGGGCCTATTTGATGAAGCAAAATGATTTTTTGAAGAAGTGCATGTCCCAATCGGTCGTGTCGTGACCGATTGGGATTCGAAGGGTGAAATCATCAACAAAAGGAAGCATATAAATATGTATTTACTACATTAATATTATCTCTGTCGTGATTTTTCTTGGGAAGGCTTTCGACTCCTTTATTCAGAACCATGATAAATTTTATAATCAATTACAACTTTTGTTGTTTTTTATCTTTAATTGATAAGAGCTATCTTGAATAGATGTTAGAAACTATATCTCTAATTTTGATTGCTTTGATAAAAAAACTGATCATCACAAAACTAAATAAATACAAAATTATTCAAATTGTTATGTAATTGAATATTAACAATATTTGCTAAGTCATCTTGAGAATAGGAAATACAAGTAATTTCCTTGGTAATAGTCAAACTGAACGTCTTTTGTCCATGCCTAAGTTACTGCATGTCTTGATAATTTTAATTCTCTACTTGATGCCATTCAGGACTCACAAGTTGAGAAATTACAATGGATCCATAAACTACAACGACAGTCCTTATCCATAAAGCAACGAAATATGATCACATCTCTGGCATCCTAAACAAACTTCACTGGCTTCCTATAAATAAGAGAATAATCTACTAAAGAAATGCATGTATATTACCAAATTGCCAATCCCCTGACTATATAAATTGTTTGTCAAGTCTTTACAACCCCAGCCCCCTCCCCAGAAGTAGATAAATTACAAGGATTCAAAATACTTGGAAGCACACCTCATCCATAAAACAACAAAATATGATTACATCCCTGGCATCCTATGCCAACTGCACTGACTTCCTACAAATAAGAGAATAATTTACAAAGAACAAAATAAATTATTTGTCAAGTATTTACAATCCTCCCCCACCTCCTCCACATCTCCTCCCCTACCCCCTCCACATCTCACAACCAAAACCACTTTATTCCAGCTGTAAATTTGTTCTAAATCCACTTTTAAACTCTTCTAAAACTTCAACCCTTATGCAAATTTGGCCTTCACTGTTGCATCACTAAAACTCAGGAATAATGTACCTCCTCAAATTGACAAGCTCAATCATTACAAAAAGTCATTAATAAAGACCCATCACATTTGTAATGGTTCTTAAGTATTTGCTAAGTGTTATTTGTTTATTACTATTATCATTCATATATTTATTTTTGTTTCTTACTTGTAAAGAGCACAAAGGCCATTTTTACTTTAATGCTTTTTTTGATAACCTCATAATTACTGTTAAGGCATGTACCAGCTTACAAAAAGGAGGATATTAGGCAGAACTGCTGAAGTCTTCACGGACCAGCATTATTTACTCAATCAGTAGTGTCTGCTACAAGAGTTCAGAATTTTACTGGTTCCTATGTTTTTGTTCTAAAAGCAAGGGTTTTTAATTACATTTTTTGAAGGGCCATTTCCTAACAGCTTCAGGCCGTGGGCCAATCGTGTGGCAAAACCAGCGTAACAAAACCCGTCAAAACAATCCCTGAATACAACAAACAAGTTGAGAGCGTACGCGATTAGAAGGATGTACGTCAGATGTTGGCGGTTCTCTTATCCAACTGCCTTTGACAAGCAGCGAGCCCAATTTATAGCGAAACTAAAGATACAATTTTATTTGATAAACCACAATGTTTTAGTTAGTTGATCGGCCTAGGAAAAACCCAAAATAAACGAGTATTTTGCGATTTTTACCAATCTCATTCGGATTGATCTTACATGCAATGCACTGTATTGCATTATATAATAAATATTGTTCCGGGCCAGATTGGATTGCCTGGCGGGCCAGATTTGGCCCGCGGGCCTTCTATTGAGAACCACCGTTGAAAGAACTTTAATTTTGTAGTAAAATAAAGTCTTCCATTTTCAGCTTTTTCATTTTCATGCTTATGATATTATATATATTATATATTAAATATTCCAGTACAAATTTAAATTATTTGTAAAAAGGAAAAAGTACATGCATATACATATTAAAACACATAGCAGAAAATAAAAGAATATAAATAAATAAATAAGGAAAAAAATTAAAGATAAAAGGTTTAAAACAGTAATTCTAACTCTCCTGTCTGTAAGTAAATTGCCGCACAGTAATTGAATGAATTTTTGTAGACGTTTATTCTGTATTTTGGCAATATGTTAGGGTTTCGAAGGTTTCTGTTTGAACGTGCTAGATGACTTTGTAATGTATTGTGTAAAGGATGGTTTTGTTCCTTGTTGATTTTTGTCTCCATTGCAATGAATTCCGATTTCGCCCTCTCATTTAAAATTTCAATAAGCATGGGATAATGTAGGCTAAGAATCTTTGAAGTATACTTTAAAGATTTCCTGATTCTGTCTTTGTTGTGTAAGATTAAATGATACCAAACGGGTACAGCATAAAGAACCTGTGATAAAATAACTGATTTAAAAAGATTAACTCTAGCATTAAGATTACTAAAAGATAAAATGTATGATAAACTCGAAACAATATAGTAAATTTTACGTAACTTCATTAAGGCTATCTGATAATTGCATGAACATATTTCAGTCAGTGCTATTAATACATTCTCGCATATTCATTATGTTTCCTCTTGATAAATCCTTTTCCATTTTTCTTTTTCTCCTTTCAATTCTGCAATGTTTTTCATTATACTTTAGAGTGATTAATATGCCGTTATGATCGGGCTTGGAGATTGGCGCTAATGTTTTTGTTAGATAGTAATTGCCTTTTTTTATATACAGCATCCAAAGTTGAATTTGCGTGGGGGTAGGTGACAAAATCCACCATATTCCTGAAGGACATTGGGATAGAGGATTAAGAATCAAATTCTACTAAGAGGACTAAGAATCAAATTCTATTAAGAAGACTAAGAATCAATTCTGCTAAAAGGACTAAGAATTAAATTCTACTAAGAGGACTAAGAATCAAATTCTGCCAAAAGGACTAAGAATCAAATTCTACTAAGAGGACTAAGAATCAAAATCTACTAAGAGGACTAAGAATCAAATTCTATTAAGAGGACTAAGAATTAAATTCTACTAAGAGGACTAAGAATCAAATTCTACTTAGAGGACTAAGAATCAAATTCTACTAAGAGGACTAAGAATCAAATTCTGCTAAAAGGACTAAGAATTAAATTCTACTAAGGGGACTAAGAATCAAATTCTACTAAGAAACTAAGAATCAAATTCTACTAAGAGGACTGAGAATCAAATTCTACTAAGAGGACTAAGAATCGAATTCTACTAGGAGGACTAAGAATCAAAATCTACCAAGAGGACTAAGAATCAAATTCTACTAAGAGGACTAAGAATCAAATTCTACTAAGAGGACTAAGAATCAAATTCTACTAAGAGGACTAAGAATCAAATTCTAAGAGGACTAAATTCTACTAAGAACTAAGAATCAAATTCTACTAAGAGGATTAAGAATCAAATTCTACTAAGAGGATTAAGAATCAAATTCTACTAAGAGGACTAAGAATCAAATTCTACTAAGAGGACTAAGAATCAAATTCTACTAAGAGGACTAAGAATCAAATTCTACTAAGAGGACTAAGAATCAAATTCTACTAAGAGGACTAAGAATCAAATTCTACTAAGAGGACTAAGAATCAAATTCTACTGAGAGGACTAAGAATCAAGCTCTACTAAGAGTACTAAGAATCAAATTGATGTGAAAAGCATGTTGATATCTTATTTAGTTAGGAATCTTTAATGTAATAATACTTGGAATTTCTGCCTTTAATTTCTGTGATTGAACATCATCAGACCTTTATCTCCTGCTCAATTTTGATTTGGTGTATAAACAGAGATTTAAAAGATCTTTGTTATATTCAACTTCTCCCATTCAAATAATGATGCTGAAAGATTTAAATAGAATTCACAAGTTTTTTCTTTGTAATGTCAGCAGGTTTTCATGATTTAAAATGTTATAAAATGGTCAATTTTAAAGTACTTTGGATGAAACATTTTCTATTGCCATCGTTTATGGCGTATTTATTCCATTAAGCTCGAGAAGTTACTGCCTTCTGTCTATAGATTTGAAAAGTAAAATATATACAGCAATATATGGAAACTACTAATTTTCATTCATGGTTTGCTTTGGTAGGTAGAGTGCACTTAACAGGTTACACACCAGACATTCCTGCTGCCGTTAATAATGAGGGTGGGCTTCAAGAAATGGAATCAGATAACAGACTTGTAGCTGAATCACATGGTAAGTACGGACAGTAGATGTCTGTCAAAGGTGAATTTGAAATCCTAGAGACCTTCCCATACTCCTTCTTTTCTTTTCTCCTCTTTCATACATCACGTTGTCTTCATACTGAACCTTCCCTATTCCTTTCTTTAAAAGTTAAATCCATCCAAGCCATTAGACCCGTAGGGCACCCGGTTTCCTTGGGGTAAGCAGATGAGAACACATGACTCCACCTGGATGGGATACCAGTCTATCACAGATTAACTCCCCAGCAATGCTGGTACTCATTTTACAGTGAGCCAACTGGAGCAAGTAAAGTGTCTTGTGCAAGGACACAGTGCAGCGCTCACGATGGGAATCCAACCTGGTACCTTACGCATACGAGCAAGACTCCTTAACCACTGAGCCACTGCACCCCTAATATCCCTTTTTTAAAGCACTCCAATATCATTTTTGCTTTCGATGCGATAGAATCAGGAACCTATGCGGTCATGATGGCATGTGTGTGTACATGTATGTGTGTGTGTATGTACTGTGTGTGTATGTACATGACGGTCAGCTCGTAAACACGATATCTCAAGAATGGTACAGTGGATTCATGTCATGTGGTATACATACAGCCCATGGTCCGTGGATATTCCCTATTGTTTTTGGTGGTGATGTCATGTACTGTATATTAATGAGTATATAGACAGGGCTAAATGTAAAAATCTTAAAATACTCATATTTTAAGAACTGCATATCATTTCACATTTTGTACAGTTATGACGTTAGCTAGTGTGTACATGTTCATGGTAAAAAACGTTGAATTTCAATAATATGCATAGTGGGCAGGGCTTAATATGATTTTGCTGAATGATATCTAAAGAACGATAACCTGGATTCAAGTCATATGTGGTACACAGATAGCTCATGGTCCGTAGATGTGCCCAAGTGTTTTTGGTGTCGATGTTATGCATTTTAATTAGTAGGCGGGGCTTAATTGAAAAACCTTGAAATGCTCATATTTTAACAACCATATATATGTTTTGTTTCATATTTGGTACAGTTATGATGTTTGCTAGTGTGTACATGTTCATGGTATAAAAACGTTGATAGACCATGGGCCATCCATGCCTTGTTTTCCTTTTGTTTCGTGATCCCCATCAGGGAAGTACTTTGAAATACCTTTAAAATGTTCTTAAAAGTGATGGAAATCTGAATCGGGATGTTCCCATCTGCAGAAGTTGCACATTTGTTCAGAAATTTGTTCATTCAACCAATGAGTGAACGCAATTGGTCTTTCCATAGATTGAGATCGTCCGTTTGCAACAAATTAGGCAATGAAATGATATGATTTGTTTGTATCACAGTCGATATAAATAGGTGTAAACATTTCTACGATCAATTCCGTGATGGGACTCACCAGCTTATTGTGAAAATTATGACGCAGAATAAATGTTCTATCATGTATGTTGTTCCTTTATGTGAAGGAAAAGCAGTCTTGTTTACCAAACAAGCTGGACTTAATTCGGCAAAAGATTCCATGTTTAGACGGTGTGAATTTGACTACAATTGCAATGCTGGAAGGCCAACATGGTTTCTACACAGAGGTATTAAACGTTAGACCTAACGTTAACTCTGGACTGTAATGCTACTAGTCAGCTAGTGCAGTGGCAGTACTGTGCGATGTATGGACCAGAGAAAAGACACTTGTAATTATCATCTAAACAAAAAGGTGAGTAGGGGGCCTAGGCCTAATTCTTTTTTGCACGTATTTTTTCTGTTGAATATGATCTGTCCGCAATTAATGGTTTTGATTTGAACCAAATTCTCAACACAAAATTAATTATTAATTATGAAAGTTTCGAGCTACGCCTTCTGTGATAGTAGTCATCAAAAATAAAATAAAAGAATACCGTTTGGTTGGAAATTTATTATCAATGAAAACTTCAGAATGAATTTTACTGAAAAAATTGTTGCGACCAAGAATTTTGAGCCATTTGGCAGGCAAGTGCTCTGAGACTGTAAAACCTGTGCTGATAATTACAAACTTACAAACAAATTGAAATCATAGTGGATTTATATAGTTATTACAACTGATTTTTGTCTTATTTTTTTAACTGCAGAATTCAACGCACTTCTGTAGGTATACCCCTTCCATTATCTCAAAGGCAGAGTCGTAATTCATTTTTAAGGGACAGATGTCCATTTTTTCATAAGTGCTTTATTTCAAGGGTTTCGAGTAGGAGTTTGTACTTTTTCTGCTGTCATAGTCGTAGTGATGGATTTGGAACTTGTCCTTTCTATGCAGGCTTCATTTGATTTATGACTGCAATTGTTCTGTATTTTAAATAACTTTGTTATTGCCATTTACCAATCTAAATTAGAGTTTTCGATTTCCATTACCTCGGTGAAATTGTGTTTTGAATCTTGTAACGAGCAAAATTGTGTACCGGATGGCTAGAAATTCACAGCAAATCTTTATTGATAGTTGAAGAGAATTCTGTTTTTATTTATTATGGTTGCTGTCAATTTTTCCTATTTTAATTTACCATGAGCTTGTTTCAAATGATTCCCTGTGTAAAATTGTGTAGGCCCATTACATGAAAAATTGTCGAGTCCACCATCACACCACACTAGTTAGGACCAGACATTTTAATCTTATACAGCTTAAAGTTTAATTGAAGCTGGAATTATTGCAGTACTGTTGAACCTTAATGGTAAACTCCAGATAAGGCGGTACAACTTTCTAGGATTTTTGCCAGTTCATATCACACAATTAAAATTAATTTGTTTCTTGTTTGTTAATTTTAATTGTGTGATATGTACTGTACTATATTTATTACAAAACATGTATTCTTTATTCTTCTTTAATATTCCCATAAAACAGTAGTTACAGCATATATAAAAAAATAATTAACAGAACTTCTTTAAAATAACAAAAAGTTCATTCCCAAATTGTTTCATTATTTGCTTTATGATTATATAAATTAAACTAAGGCATAGAGCGGCAATAACAGCTCTGAATTATTTTCATGTTTCATCGCATATCAAAATATCTAAATAAAATGTAATTTGTAGAACAAGGATAGTTCCATATTAGAAATTGTCCACACAGAATTGAAGTAAAATTAAACAGAAAGTTTTTTCTATGCTTGTTTTGGTGACGGTTTTGAAATTTCTTATTTTATATTTTGAGTCAGTTTCAGTATTGAAATATTTCAATCATATTTTGATACTCTCTCATATCTCTTTTCCAAATCATTTTTTTCCAGTTGAAATGCCAACAACAAGTGCTGCATCAAAAGAAAATGACATGTCAGGTGGAGATGAAGTATCCAGTAAAAAAGTGAAAACTTTACGTTCAACATCTGGACTCATAAACCTGTCAGTTCGAGGACCTAATTTGCTACCGGTGCATTGTATTTCATACAAAAAAGAAAAGTACACTGCAGATAAAGTTTCTAGGAAAAGGAAATCTTGCACTTATTTGGAACAAAAAAACTTCAAGTTGATAACCTGATTATTGAATGTTGAACATTATTAGAATTATTATTTGAAAATATTTTTTCTGTTATTTAAACTGTAGCAACCTTGCACTTTTTGGAACAAGTACATTCTATTTTGATTATGATGGACAGAGAAATATTACAGTTTGCTGGAAGAAGTGCATTCAGCCTACCAGCTGATGACCAGCTTACTGGATGTTGAACATTATCATGAATATTTAAAAACATTGTTTGTTGTTATTTAAACTGCAACAACCTTGCACTTGTTTGGAACAAGTGCATATAATTTTGTGTTATGATAACCTTTAGAAATCTTGAAGTTTGCTGGAGTGACTGCATCCGGCCTTCCATTTGATCAATTCATTCTGCATGTATAATGAATATGTTAGCACTTGGAATTGAACTGTTTTTATATTTTGATGAGCTGAAAGACCTTGCAGTTTTTTGGAACGAGTCATTTGGCCTAGCTTCCAGTAGTGGGTACATGTATATAGAAAACATGATTATCATTTTGAAAAGCGCATTCCACCAGCCAATTGATAACTGATATTTCTGTTTGTATATTGTATCTTATTCCACAAAATTTGTATTTTTCAATTATGTATAACTGAAAGCAAGTAATTCTGCCTGCCAAACAATAACTGGATGCAAAGTTATCTTGGTTTTTATTTTGAAATCTTTTTCTATTATGAAAACTCAAAATCTTGCAATTTGTTGGCACAAGCGCAATTAATCTGTCAGGTGATAACTGGATTATTTAAGGTATATAGAACAATCTTGATTTATTATTTTAAATTTGATATTTTCTGTTATGATTAACTGAAAAACCTCAGTTTCTTAAAAAGAGTTAATTCTTTTATTTATTTGGCAGTTTATATTCTGGAATTATTGAACACTACTTTTGTGAATTGTGATTTTAGTTTTGTGTTTTAGTTCGCCATGATTGACCATCAACATCTTTTGTTTGTAAAGGATCTTGTTCAACCTTGCATATATTGTAAATCCATCTCACACTCATACAATGTAAGTTTCAGTCTTGTCATCTGCAGGAACATTAAATAAAGTCTTCTTCTTGTTAAGTTTCAACAGACTTTTGCTGTATTATTTTATTTGTGTTTATTGAGTCAAAAAGGTAATGCAATGTATTTTTCTTAGAGTGTAAGTCTATAGGACTACTTGCACTTTATATACACTGCAGTGATATTGGCCCAGAGTTGATGGTATGTGAGGCCCTACCAATGAAATTCAATATCTTAGTGCAGTGCTGATTCTAAAGTGCAAACACTCCCCACTTGATGCTCAAATTGGAGATTGCCAAATTTAAAAATTAGATTATATCTTTTTGTTGTAGGGGTCTTTTACAGGATAAGGACTGAGTTGGGCCCTCTATGGGGCAAGGGCCAGGCTTTTTCAAATAAAGGGACCTTTACTTTTGTCCCCTGTGGAAGCAAGATCATACTAGGGTTACTTAAGAATGTTCAGAAAGGTTTTACACCAAAAACATCAATGTAAACAAATTTAATAGAGCAGTTGCTAAGTGGTATAATTCCATAGCAACCAAAATGACTTTCCCAAGATTTTAGCATAAATTTTGAATATTTGCAAATGTTTTTCCCTTGAATGTTGTTGTAGCATTCTATAAACCACTATGCAATGTATTGCCCTTTATTGCACCAAGTTACCTTTTAATTGCTTGGAAATGCTGGTTGTTAGGGGAAATAATTACATAGCAACCAAAATTGCATTTAAAAAAAAAAAAACCCATAATTTCTCATAAGTATGCAACTTTCAGACTTGGGAACATGTGAGTATTGTTTTATAATGATATTCACTAAATGTTAAGCAGGGACTGCGAAAATAAAAAAACTAAAGCACTTTTGAGCCTATGGCCCATGGTCTATGAATTTCATTAGTATGCATAGTGGGTGGGGCCTAAAATGATTTTGCTGAAAAGAGTTGTAAATATGATATCTAAAGTACTATAAAGTGGATTCAAGTCATATGTCATACACAGATTTCCCTTGGTCCATAGATGTGCCCTATTGTTTCTGGTGGTGATGTCATGCATATTAATGAGTAGGTGGGGCTTAATATACAAATTTTGAAATGCTTATATTATAACAACCACATGTATGTTTCGTTTCATATTTGGTAGTTATGATGTTTGCTAATGTGTACATATTAATGGTATAAAAACGTTGAATTTTATTAGTATGCATAGTGGGCGGGGCTTAATATGATTTTGCTGAAAAGAGCTTGTAATCACGATATGATTTTTAAAGAATGATAAACTGGTTTCAAGTCATATGTGATACACAGATAGCCCATGGTCTGTGGATGTGCCTGATTGGTTTTGGTGGTGATACCATGCATATTAATGAGTAGGTGGGGCTTAACCTAAAATTCTTCAAATATGATACATGAGCAGCCGTATGTCTGTTTTGCATCATACTTGCTATGATAATGTTATTAATTATTGTGCTTATGCTAGTGTTGTCAATAGGTACAGTATGTCTATTTTATTGATCTGCATCATGTATGGTGGTCTCATGGCTTATGAATAAATATCCTGGCACAAATATTTCATGATATGCAATGACATGACAGTTAATATGAAACTTGCAAATCAATCAGCATATTAAAAAAAAAGCATCGGAACCACAAAACGTTTTGGTTCTACTGTAGTTACATTATTTGCTTATTTTGCATCTGATGCTCACAATGTTTTTGTGGTGGTTATTGTGGGACTAGTATGGTCCACACATTGCAGATCGAACAGCCTAAAAAGTGGTGCTATTCTATTTTCGTAAGTGCCCCGGTCGCTTATTACATCGAATACAGTATACAAAAATAATAATTCATGTGAATATTCCTTGAAGAATTCTATCAGCATTGTTGAGAAATGACTAAAAGTAAACTAGAAGGGCATCACAGCCTCCCATTCCGCTTAATACTTTTTGCTGAGTGATTTTCGTTAAATTTGATCATTTTTCTTTTCTTTTCAATTTTAATCGGGGAAAAATTCCAGAAATTTCTGTCCCATCCGGGAAGAAAGCATGCTACCTACACCTATGAATCCAAATCTCCAAATTTCTCTTTTGTAGAATCTGGAAGAGAAGGTGTTTCTTCATATTGTGATGAGAAGAACCAGGGACTTGCCCCCTCTGTGCATCATGAACATATGACAAGACCCGAGGAGATATCGGAAGTTAAACGGGAGAAGTTCAACTGCAGTTTCTGCCACGAACAATTAAAGGAGCAGTCACATTTGGAAGCTCATGAAAAGCAGCACCAGGAAGAAAAAGAGGATGCTGGGAACAGCTCAACCATCAGTGAGGAATATTTTTATTTTGTTGCGACTTAACAGGTCTATCCAGGTATTCCACCATGTTGTCACTGTGTTGTTGTAAAGGGCAAATCATCATTAAGGCACAGATGTATAGGAAAGGATGAAAAATTCATTATGAAACACAACAGGAAAAACACATTTTCATTTCATCACACAACTTGAACGGTAAATACCATCATGGTTTGCATGCCCATGCAAATTGACACCCATATCATATGACCCAGCCAATTATAAAAATGGCATCTCCCACTAAGTCCCACATGGCCTCCTGTGTTCCACATGGCATCCCACCCTATGTCCCACATGACATCCCATTCCATCCCTTGTCCTACATGGCATTCCACAATATCTCCCACATGGCATCCCACCTCGTGTCCCACATGACATCCCATCCTATGTCCCACATGGCATTCCACCATATGTCCCACATGGCATCCAATCCTATGACCCACATGGCATCCCACCCTATGTCCCACATGAATCCCATCCCTTGTGCTAAATGACATTCCACCCCATGTCCCACATGACATCCCATCCCATGCCTTGTCCCACTTGGCATTCCACCATATCTCTCACATGGCATTCCACCATACAGTATGTCTCACATGGCATTCCACCATATCTCCCACATGGCATCCCACCCCATGTCCCACATGACATCCCATCCTATGTCCCACATGGCATTCCACCATATGTCGGTATCCCATCCTATGACCCACATGGCATCCCACCCTATGTCCCACGTGGATCCCATCCCATGTGCCAAATGACATTCCACCCCATGTCCCACATGACATCCCATGCCTTGTCCCACATGGCATTCCTTCATATCTCCCACATGGCATTCCACCATACAGTATGTCTCACATGGCATTCCACCATATGTCCCACATGGCATTCAACCATATGTCCCACATGGCATTTCACCATATGTCCCACATGGCATTCCACCATATGTTCTACATGGCATCCCACCCTATGTCCCACATGGATCCTATCCTACATGTATGTCTCACATTAATCCCTCCCTATGTCCCTATGGCATCCCACCTAATGTCCCACATCAGTAGCTTCCCACCTGACGTCCCCACATGGCATCCCACCTAATGTCCCACATTGGATCCCACCATATGTTCCACATGATATCCCTCCTAATGACATTCTACTTTATGTCCAACATGGCATGATGTCCC
The DNA here is from genome assembly GCA_020152595.1 of Chiridota heheva. Lineage (NCBI taxonomy): Eukaryota > Metazoa > Echinodermata > Holothuroidea > Apodida > Chiridotidae > Chiridota > Chiridota heheva. Next base: position 253,267 of record JAIGNY010001689.1, on the reverse strand, counting down.
TATAGCCTCCTACCCTATGTCCCACATAGCCTCCTACACTATGTCACACATGACATCCCAACCTATGTCACACTCTGTGCTGTGTTACTTGTGGAATCCCACCCCATGTCCCACATGACATACCATTCCATGTCCCACATTATATCCTATCCCATTCCACCCTATGTCTTGCATGGCATTCCACCATATATCCTACATGGCATTCCACCCTGTTCCACATGGCATCTCACCCCATTCTACATGGCATCCCACCCCGTGTCCCACTTGGCATCCCACCCCATGTCCCACAAGACATCCCATAGGCTCAATAAGAAGTCTCGTCCTAGCTATCATAGTCCCTGATTGAGCATACTTTGTATGAAAGTGTCAGTTCATATAATTACTTATATGCAAATGACCTGTTAAATAAGAAATAAATTATGCCTGATATAGCCCTTAGTGTACACCACATGGTACATGTATATATTATATCATATGTCCCGCATGGCCCCCATCCATGTCCCATGGCATCCTTCCCTATGTCCATATACAGTCACATTCTGTCACACTCCCTGACTAAGCATACTAAATAAAATCTGCTCAGTTCAAATACTGTAGCAACTTTATGCAAATTACCACAATAATAAAGGCAGAGTTTAATAATCATGTCTGATACAACCCAAATATTTTGAAGGATTTTAAATCTCCAGTACTACGAGAGAGATGCTTGAGGATCTCTGAAAAATATTGGAAAATTATATCATTTTACAGTTATCTTCTAAGAAAATATCAAATGTTTTGTGGACTCTTTAAGGAAACTAGTCTTTAATTTGTCTTAAGTGTCTACGAAAAACTTGAACATTTTTAAAGGAAATTCTAACCTTCTATAAGGATATCTGAAGAACTTTACTTTTTCTGAGAAACCCTGAAGAAACTTCAAAATTTTCTCAGGAATTCTCAAAAAACTTTAACATTTTTGAGGGAATCTCAGGAAAAAGTGTGGATGGCTGGACGGACGAAATCACCATTACATAGGTTTGCATTATGCTTCGCATGCTCAACAAAAATGATGCAGGATATCTGTAGGTTTGCTAAAAGTAACCCAAAGTATAAATACTTGACTGATTGTAAAGAAAACAAGAATAGGTTTTGGAAATTCAAGGTAAATATTTAGGAGCAAACATTCAGTAATTTGTGGAAAACTGCATTGCAAGATTCCAAGTTAGCTGGTGTGAAAGCGTTTATGATGCAATATCTTTATTGACATGCAGCGGCAAAAACTTTCGTTGAAATCATGTGATAAAAAGTGCAAGACAATTTAAGAAGAAGAGTCTTTAAAGTTTGAACAATTTGATTTGATATTCATGGAAGTCGGCACATGAATAGGACAAGGGAGCAGAGTACTATCTATGACGTTCCTTGAGTCATAGTACGGCTAGGTAATAATGAGAATGTTCTGTACAATTATTTTCTGAATGTGTACATACTGTAACTATGATCTCAGGTGTCAATTTCTAATCAATTATATGGAGGGAGTTTTTGCTATTTTCATGGTTTCTTATCAATTTGTAAGCAATTTCAGTAATGTCAGTTACCATTACATAGATCTTTAAATAGGTCACCTTAACATAGATCCTTAAATGGGCTACCTTTACATAGATCTTTAAATGGGTTACCTGTGCATAGATCTTTAAATGGGATATTTTTACATAGGACTTTAACTAGGTTACCTTTACGTAGATTTTTAAATTGGTTACCTTTATATAGATCTTTAAATGGGTTACCTTTACATAGATCTTTAAATGGATTACTTTTACATAGACCTTTAAATGGGTTACCTTTACATTGATCTTTAAATGGGTTACCTTTACATAGATCTTTAAATGGCTTACCTTTACATAGACCTTTAAATGGGTTACCTTTACATTGATCTTTAAATGGGTTACCTTTACATAGATCTTTAAATGGGTTACCTTTACATAGATATTTAAATAACAAAAGTATGAAATGTTATGCACTTGTCAGTTGTATGACTCACCCTGCTACCACCTGCAATGTCAGTCAAAGGTGAGTCATTGACATATGAAATAATGACTCACATGTGCATCATTATACCAAATTGTCAGTCACCAAAGTGACTCTGGGGTGGGTTAATTCACTTCAAACTCATAGACTTTGTACAGTGGTGATTGATTTGGGGTAAGTCATTTCACAAAAAATGTCAGTCACCTAAGTGACTAAGGGGTGCGTCAACGTACATGTTTTGTCCACCCACTTTGGTGCAATGATTCGCCTTGTCCGGGGGTGTAGGGGTGAGTCATACAATTGACAAGTACATAACTCTGACATGTTTGGCTGGTCACAAAATGATGGAATTAAAAATAATCCAAATTATAATTACCTGACTGATTGTAAAGAATAGGTTTTGGAAATTCAAGGTAAACATTTAGGAGCAAACATTCTGTAATTTGTGAAAAACTGCATTGCAAGATTTCAATTTTTAGGAAATATTTTGTTTTTGATTTCATGTAGTGTTGTGGGATCGAATAAATTATAAACTTTAATTTCATTTTTCTGATGTTGAAGGCATTTTGTGTTCATTTCCTGTGTGCATCATGTATTTTAATTTTCAGGGAAAAGCAGATAATACACTAGGCTATCCTTTTAAGACCCATTATGTTATACCAAGATACTTATCAGATTTATTTTTCTTACTTTTGCAGAAACGAAGCACACGGAAATATTCATTCCACAAGCTGTAGCCATTGACCTTTCAGATAAAAGAAGAGTTCAGCGACTTCCATCACCCACCCTTCCGTTAGACTTTTCAAGTAATCGCAAGAAATCTCAAAGTATCTCTGTCATGGCAGAAGCTCAAGAAACCCCAAGAGTTAAGTTACGACGGCTTAGCTCAGTAGATAGTGCCACACCCAGTGTGATAACACACCATGCTTCTACCAGTTCAAGCACTGATGATGGGATGGTCATTACAAAAGGGGTGGAGTTTGTCAGTAAAGTGTATACTGAATATAAACAGAGGTTCACAGGTGCACACCCGAAAAAGAAGAAAGACTTGAGAACGATGCAAAGCTGTCCATCAGAAGTTGTTGAAAAGACATCAAGTAAATCTCCGTCGTGCAGCAGCAGTCCAGCAGAAAAACGATCTAGTTTGGAAAACATCGTAATCGAATGTGCCTTTTGTGACAAAACTTTCAGCAATCGCGACCTTTTTGAAGGTCGGGTACGCCAACATCAGATGCAGCATTTCCGGGTATGTTTCAAATGTAAACATTGCACCAAAGAGTTTGCTGATATGGGTGAGTTAAAAGAACACGAACAAATACACAGAGACGGGTCAGGTCAAGTGGAAGATAGCCAATCACAGGCGAGCAGTGCTCCGAACATTACCATGAAAAGAGTTCATTTGGAACCTTTGACCTCGAATGTGGGCAAGAAAGTGTCAAAAGGAGATCATATCGATCTCATCACATGCATGATTTGCAGCCAGCCTTTCGTTAACCCCACCCTCTTTGAAGAACACATGCTAAGCCATGCCTCCGTAACAACATTCGACTGCAAGTACTGCAGCATGCCATTTACATCGGACCTGTCACGTGACATTCACCAATATATCCATAACAACCAACAGTACAGCTGCTGCTTCTGTGGAGCAGCCTTTCCAGATCAACGCATGTCTACGATACACAAGGAAAACTGTAAGAACAGGATGCGTGTTTTGCCACATAAGATCCCGGATAAGTGAGCGGCATTGTACATTTGAAATGTTACTTCCGAATTCTTGAATTCCTGCCAGTTAAAAGTCACATGATTGGATCAGTTAAAAGTCACCTGATCAGATCAGTTAGTAGTCACCTGATCGGATACATATATGTATCAGAGGAAAAAGCTTTTCTGTTGTATATTTAAAAAATGTATTCCTGCAGCTGGTTTTATTTAAACATCAGGTGAAGAGAAACTGACTAGATTTCAAATAGTATATCTTAAAGATCTATGGGTGGGTAGCAACAATTTAAACTAATGGAAAAATCAAAATCAGTTAGAAATTTACAATTTTACTGTAATTTGAATTTTCAAGCACTGCTTTAAATAAATTAAGCAAATGTATTTAGTATTTATAAGATCACAACAAGAAAACCAATGAATTTCATTATGTTAACTTATTGTTTTTCAATCCTCCACCACTATTAGTTGAATGGGAGCCGCTGTATATAGGGCTCACCCAAAACTCTATTAATAGGGGCACTTAATTTATAAGGGGTCAATGTGAGCAAAACACGATTTTTCTGGTGATTTTGAAAACAAATTGTGCACCTCAACTAAAAACTTGCAGAAATCTTATTATTGTCGGTTTTGTCATGATATATCAGCATTAGAAAAAGAATCCTGCGCACCAGAACGGCTGAAAAAGAGGTGTTTTTTGGGAAAATGGTGTTTTTTTCTACTGACCGTAATGATAAAGTGCCCTTATAAATTGAGTTTTGGGTTAGCCCTATAAGCATCTTTGGAATCTCCATCATACCTTCATTTAAAGTTAAGCAGGAGAAAACAGTCTGATTTTCAGTGACTAAAATTTAGGACAGAAATATAAAGAAAACATCAAACATTTTGAGCTGTCTTTCACACATCACAACTTTTTATATATTAAATATTCTCCCTATTTGATTAGCCATAAAATGGGTGCTTTAGAATTTAATGATTACTCTGTTCAGAACTTAAAGCTCTTCTTTGTGAATATAAAATCCCTACCTGTCCGTCATCATGCAATGCAAGAGGGCTTTTGATAAAGAATTATTGATTTGTGATTTGATTTGATTTCTATTTGTCAGTTTTTATGCAAAAGATTGATAGAAAATACTCACAAAAAGACATATCCCAACTTGCATTGCAGTCCAGTGTGTGTATGCCTCTAACATTACCAGCACTGAAGCTCAGATGAAAATCAGTTACTTGTTCATAGATCTTACAATATCTAAGATTAAAAAAGGGCTGTCGTGGCAATTAATTGTTTTGCATGGATAGCAGTGGCATGTCTAGGGGGCTATTTGGCACTTAATTTCCCTAAAAATATCATTGCCCCCTCAAATTTTGTCAAAGTCATAAACATAATTAACTACATTTAATAAACTGCATTATTGTGTAGAAAATAGAAGATGGCTTTTTTTGTCATCGTATCGACTAAGTTATTAATTTTGGACCAAAAAACTTTTAGTTTTCACCAAACATCATAATTTTTTCACCAATTCCTACATTTTGACCTAAGAATCTGCATTTTTGGATAAAAAACTTTCAAATCTGGATCACAATCTACAATATAGAACAAAAAAGCTTTGGAATGGGAGGTGAATTTACAATATCAGGGTCATGCACGCACACATGGTCACCACCCCACAATAATTTTCAAAGAAATATGACAATACAATTTTAAAATAGGTCTTCAACTTCTGCAAAATTTTCATGAACTTTACGGAAATCTTTTACAAAAACTTTCGTCAAGTTTGGACCACAATCTACAACCTAATATGGTGAAGTTCTTATAATATCAGGGCATTGCGACAATATATTTTAAAGAAATACAATTTCAAAATTGGCCTTTACCTTTCAATTCAAAGATAGTGGATTAGCAGGCCCATAAACCGGGAAGGGGGTTCATTTCCATTTTATAATCTAAAAATATAATAAGCACCCACAATTTCAAGATTTTTTGCCCTTTCAGACAAAAAACGAAACCTCCTTCTCAAATTCCTGAACATCCTTTTGTTGAGAAAGTGCCCTTTTGAAATCTGAAAAAATTAAAAGGATCTGGAATTTCAAGATCTTTTGCAGTTGTATTCCTGGCCATGGGCCTGATTAGCAAGGAAATTGTTGAACTTCCTAAAAGGCTCAATTGCAAACACATTTTTTTCAATTCCATTGCCATTTTACAATGATACGATTTGGGTTTCATTACTAGGTGTTTCGGCACTAGAGCAGTAAATACAATTTTACTTGTCCTTCAAAGCTTTAATCCACCTAGTTTCCAGTCAGTCAAGTTGGATCAGAAAGTTTCATTCTGGTTTATGCATCAATGATTTGTCCACATACTGTAGCCATGAATACATTCACAAAGAATGTAATGTTTTGATGCATTCAACCACGTCAGTCCTGAATGTTGGCAGTTCTTGTACAGCGCAAAATAATAGCCTACTTCCACAGCACCTACAATAGGGTTCTTTGATTCAGCTCACTGACTAGAAATAATTTTTACTCTGCCACATTTTGCTCACCTGATAATGGTAGTGCCCAACAAGAATTTGTAATTAGGACTTTGAATGGATTTTTTGTATATTTGTATCTTTTTTACTACTTCTCAATTCCTACTTTGTAAAATTAATCATGTAGTATTAAGTTTGATACTTTTCAAAATATATAGTTTGATTTATGAACGTTTGTAATTATTCTGAGAATTTCAAGCGAGGGTATTTTTTTGGGCATGTAGATTACAATACTAGTCCTGTCATCCCCTGAGGGCCACGACAGAAGAAAAAGAAATGCAGCTGGATTTATTTTACATCAGCTGAAGAGAAACTGTGACTATGTTTCATGTAGTATTGGTACTTAGTAGTATTTTTCCATGTTAAAGTGGATCCTACATGATGATTCCGAGAGGCCTATTAGTAACTTGTCCAGAAACCCCTCAGCACAGAAACCGATAACTACCAATTATCATCCTACCAGAGTACTTTGTATTTCATTTCTTGAAGTTCTCCAGGCACTATTGGAGAAAACTATTAGTGAATCGAATGGTTGGCGTGGCCCAGAAAATAAGATCTCCAAACCACAATCAACTAAAAGGGCTGGTAGCTAGCTAGCAATTTAGTTTGCTCACATTCACTGTGGTTTAATAATCAAGCATTTGGTGTTAATGAAAGAGTCTAGGAGAGTGAGACTTAGTGGAGACAGGGGTTTCAAATATAATCCCTGACTTGTTCCATTTGCAAATCGGGACTTGGGGTTGGAAAGTAATAGGCTTCTTGGATTGTCATGTATTTAGTTTAGTTTCTCTAGGAAAAGACATTAAAGAAATATTCCTGTAATTTCATAATCGAGATATTGGTGAAAAGATCATGTTGATATCTTATTTCTTCTGGGAGTTATTTCATTTCAAAGATTTCACTGGTGCAAAAAGACCTCACAGTGTACAGTGTGATGTCATAAATGCAGATTAAAGACAATGTGTATATATTTCTTTAAAAATGTCTTGCTTCTTTCTAAATCGGTGGAAGCAGTTTTTGTTCACATATTGAGATGGAAAACCTCAAAATAAACAAGTATTTTGGGATTTTTACCGATCTCATTCAGATTTTTTCCCCCTGCCATGACTATTGTTCGTGGGCCAGAGTGGATTGTCTGGCGGGCCAGATTTGGCCTGCAGGCCTATTAAGAATTGCCGCTTTAAGTGAAAGAAATTTTTATTTTTATTTTATAGAAATTAATAAAGAATGATCTGCATTTATGACATCACACTTTACACTGCAACAATTTTCAACACACAGTTAAATATTTGATGTGCAATAACTCATAAACGGAATAAGATATCAATATATATTTTGTCACCAAATTTGTTCCTATCGAATAAATGATCATCAAAATTGATGGGAATATTCCTTTGAGAAGTGTTTTTATTCAGCTGGTTTTATATTAAGTTTTTACATTCTTTTCCTTAATGCATACTTGGAGTGCTTTTACAATTGCAACTTTGAGGCTGAAACTTAGCGGCAGCCAACAAGCAGTGCACAAGCCTGCTCCGATCTCTTATGCATATTTAAGTATTTAGTATGACTTGATCAAGATTTGAAACCCAAGACCAATTCAGCTAACCAGTCACTGTTGGTAAAAAAGAATAGAGAAAGTTGGAAAAGAATGGTTAAAAGATAAGGTGCTGATATTTTAAAACATTTTTGCACTCCATAAGATTTCTTGTTTTCAAATCATTTTCATGTATTTGCTTACAAAGCAAAGAAGTACATAATAGTATCATGTTTAGGATTCATTTTTATTAACATTTGACATATTTCTGGATTTGTACATACTTTTATATTCTTATGTATACTTCTTGGTGACCTTTTTCACATTGCACTTTAAAGGCGTTCGACAAATCCCTTGTCCGGCTGCCTGGTAGAACCAGAAGTCATGTGACTTCTGACAGAAGTCATACAACTTTTGCTTGTTCTGCAGTATAATTCTATGTAAGAACCTTTCTATGTAAGAAATTCCAAATTGTTCTCGTGGGCAACCATTTATACAGAGGCAACTGCCCTGTGGACAATTTGGGATGATTTGTTGATCCTGCACTGAAAAGATGTCAAGGGGTATTAGTTTTTATTGTTTCAATCTGAATTACAATTTTGTGAATAGTTCTTTTCGATATCTTTCTGAGATGTTATGGGGATTTCATATTTATATAGACCTTCAAAATATAAGACGAAAGGGTGTGCTACAAAGTTAAAACTTATAGAGGACGTTTTTAGAAGTAGTACCTCACTGAAAATTACTGAAAATTTTAACCAAATGAACATAAAATCTAAAATGTAGAAACATATTGATATTGACTTTTAGACAAATAATTTTCAACCTAACCCCAACATTTGACGGAAAAAATTTGGCCAATTACACTTTACTTTTTGACTCTGCTTTTCATTCACGCTGGTGAAACCTAATAATTTGTGTTAACACATATTGTGTATATTTTGTCAATGTTTCTGTTAATAAACATTTTTAATTTTTGTATTCATTTGGTGAGTTTTGAGTAACTTGAAAACATTTGAGCACTTAGTGTTGCTACCTGTCCATACCTTGATGCAAGTAAAGTTCTCTTTCAAATTGGAATAAGTATGCCATGCTACTTCCTTAAGTACTGAAGAGGCCTTAAAAATATTTTGATATCTCATGATGTGAAAATAGGCACTTACATAGAAAAAAAGGGGGTTGCAGAAGCCCATTGTTGAGGGTGTTGGTATTGTACTCGAAAGGTATTGGTTTTAAATCTCAGCCAAGCCTCTGTACTGTGTCCTTGAGCAAGACACTTGATCCCATTTGCTCCATTCCACTCAGCTGTGAAATGAGTACCAGTTTTGTCTGGGAAATTAAGCTGCGATGGACTGGTGGCCCATCCAGGGGAGTCATGTGCTCTCATTCGCTTAGCACCATGGAAACTAGCACTGGCCATCGAGGCTTGATGGGATTTAAGTGTATGCAAGAAGGGCAAAGGGGAAAACTTGGATTTTAAAGAGAGAGCACTTACAACATGGCATCACTATGGTGAGAAAAATGAAGTACATAAACATAGAAATGGCTGGAGCAAAACTGAATAGTCGTAGTGACACTTTCTATATCAAAAACACTTATTATTCATTTAAGTGACAAACTTGTAACTTTCTTTGGGTATATATATATCCCAATTTAGACATGATTTAAAATTGTATGGTTTTTTATGACTATCCGTTTGCTCCAGTTCACTCGGCTATGAAATTAGTACCAGTTTCAGCTGGTGAGTTAACCTGTGATGGGCTGGTGTCCCATCCAGGGGAGTCTAGTACTCTCATCCATTAACACTTTGGAAACTGGGTATAAGCACTGAGTCTTTGAGCCTTTATGGATTTAACATTTTTTTGTTGTATAAGATAAACATGCCTGGCAACTTATGACTGTTTTTACTTTATTTTGAAAAGGGCCTATACGTGTTCATATATTCTTAAACATGTACAAAATACTTTAAAAGTCTTTTCACTTGTACATTAGAAGTTTATTGTCAAACTATTATTTTTTCTTCTTCTTATCTTTCAACATTATGGGAATTCAATTTTGATCAAAATCTACTTCTTGCTAATACCCAAAAGAGTTGGTTCTCTTGAAATATCTCTACACTGTATAGTATTATTTGTTATCATGTACCTTAAAAATGGCATACCTCACAATAACAGTACACTCATTCAACACTTAGGAATAATTGGTAGTACGTATACTTTTACCGATTTGAATAAAATACAAATTTTGTAATTCAACTAATCGATCAATTCAACTATTTGTTGTCTATTAAACTAAATGTAAATATCAAGTCATATTACGTTTATTTTATATAGATATATAACTTGTGTGGTTTGAACATATTGGCACTTCACCATCAATGAAGAGAGGACAGGGCATGAGGCCCCAAACCCCCAGGGGAAAACCTCCAAGCTCAATATTTTTACCAAGGTGCACACAGGCGTATTTAAGTGAAGGAAATTTCCCGAAAATTGAAGAATGTTTCATGGAAGTTTAATTTACTATTGCAATTTTTTATCAATCTTTGTAACCAGAAAATTTGGTGGCTCTTTTCCCCTGAGAGGTGACCCTTCCTACGACCCTGAGTGCACATAAATAAAAACATTTTATATGATAGCCAGGGTCAAAAAATTGTGATTTTCAGTTTCTTGGATCCTGCAACATCCTAGGGCCACATTAAAAATGTGTCCTAAACACCCGATCATTAACAAAACTGGTCGGGTGATCATATTACATACCCCCACTTCCAATTTGCATTACTTGCTCACTCACACATTAAATTATAGAATACATTTTCCAAGCTCTGCAAGGCGATTCATGCATAAGTGATTAAACTAATTTGTATGATTGTAAGGCATGCAATCGTGTCTGGAAATTCTCATGTATGTTTAAAGTTGATATTACATTTGTGGGTTGTTCAAATAAGTGGAGGTAAGATGTTGCATGCATCATTAGACAGGTATACTCCCATTTTGGACAACTTTTCAATGCAGCGGCTAAATCATTATGAAATTCACACTTACTTTTGTTTTAAAGGCAGGACAGCAGATTTCATATTCCATAAAGATTTTAAAGTTGAGGATTTAACTTTCAGCTTCCTGCAGGTTGAGATTCAGGGTGTTGGATTGGGTCGGGTGGGTGCGGCTTCAAAGTGAAACATCCCAATGGCGCAAGTACACTGTTTGAAGGCTAAATAGAATTAAAGGGCCCCTAGCTCCCTTCATTGCCTCAAAATACGGACCTTTTAGCATATTTGTTGGACCTGTGGACCTAATGGGTGTGTGTAGCCGGGGGGTAGGGGATGGGGTGTACAACCTGTTATGACATTATACTCATCTACTAGTGTTGTAGTTTAGTCCATCCTATCCAAACAGTAAAATGTGATTCCTTAAGTCCTTGTAGTCCCTTCCGCCCCATCCAAGTCCGTTGCCAAAAATCAAGCCCAGAATAAACAGGACTCTTGTCCTACAAAATTGTGTTCTTTCATTTAAACCCATGTTTTTATAGAACAACCATAAGGTTAGGTAAAAGAAATAAGTGCATTAAACATTTAGAATTAGAAGTTTCACATAAAATAATTAACTATTCACTTGGTCGGATTCATGACCGGAGGTTATCAGACTGCATAGTGACCGTGCGCCGCTGGAGTGAAAACAAAGCCATCAGCTGTGTTTGTTTACATATCTTATGGCCCAAATTTCAACAGGCCCAAATTTGCCTTTCAGACAACGTACGATGATTGGTGCGGGATATGTGGCGTCACTTTGTTGAGTTTTCGATAAAAGTATACCACTGTTTTTGGTAAATTCAAAAATTTTGCGACTGACCCGAATTTTAACCATGGTGTGAATAAACATACCTACCCAGCAGGTGTACCAGTAAAACGTACAATGTCTGATCATCTGTAAAACCCCATATAAACTTCCAATTAATTGTTATTCTTAACTGCACAATCAACTAATGAAGCATCTTATAAGTGAAAATGGAGAATAATTTACAATTTGCAATCGTAAGTATTTTGTCCGACTTTGCATACCACATGCAAACACATACGGACTTACCGTTCGCCGCAATGCGCAAAGCTTTGTTTTCAATCCAGTAAATAAAGTCTGATCCCGGAAGTGACGTGGCACCAACCATGTGAAAAACAAAAACATTGCTTTTGAAAAATGTATTTACTGTTCAATGTATTCATGTTTCAAGTGCATGATTCTTTCCTTAAAAAACCTCGAAAGTAGAGAGAAATGTCCTTATAGAATTACTTTCCAGTGTCCTCCTACAGTGCATCTATGAACGTCAAATACAAGTTTGTATTGAATCTATAATTATTGCATTGCTTCCCCAAAAGATCAATCAACTGATCCAAAATGATAGTACTAAGATATCTTGCCCCATCTCAACAAGTCCTAATCATTTCAACAAAAAGTCATGCAACCAGAACAAGCCTTGGCTGTTCATGACAAATTTATTTGGTACCAGAATTTGGTCAGAACATACTCGCCATACCAAATGAAGATCAAGATTAAACAACTTGAAGCAAGTTTAGACTTTGTCATAATTTTAAGTGATGGAAATAAAAGGAAAGAATGTAAAAGAATCACATAAATATTGTTTTTCGTCTGATCATACACCACAAACTTAGCATGTGTTGGAAACTTCATCAGAACTCACTGTAAAATTGTCAATTTTTAAGAGATTTTGATTGCAATTTTTGCTACTTTCATGGTATTTAATGTATTTTAGAGTATTTTTGCTAATATTGTCTATAAATGTCTTTTAACCTTTACTCTGGGCTGCAAAACCTGTAGCCTACAAAACTTTTACTCTGGCCTATGGAATGTTTACTCTTGTTTGCAAAACCTAATACTTTTGGGCCACCCCCTCCCTTCTATCCACCTAGGCCACTCCACTCATCACAAAACCCAAACCTAACCTAACCTCTTCATCAATCTCCACAACCTAATCAAAGACCAACTCTCAAACTACACCTCCATCTATACTGATGGCTACAAGGAAGGCGACAAGAAAGCTGCTGCTGATGTCATCCAAGACATTACCCTTAGTAGCAGGCTTCCCGATTACTCGTCCATCTTTTCAGCCGAGGCAAAGGCCATCCTCCTTGCCCTCAACTTTATGGAGTACCCTCCGCTCAGCCACTTTGCCATCTTCTCCGACTCCAAGCCTGTCCTTACTTCTTTACTTAATCTTAAATGAGATAACTCCACATCCCATCTCCAACGAAAACTCCTTTCGCCCACCCTCTGCAGGAAAAGTATCATTTTCTTCTGGATACCCAGCCATGTTGGCATCCCTGGCAGTGACAGGGCTGATGCAGCCGCTAAGCTTGCCCTCAACTTCCCCCTTACCCAAAACCCTTTCTGACATCAAACCCCTTATCGCTTCCCTTGTTCATGACCGCTGACAAATCTCATGGGACTCAAATTGATAAACTCCACGTCATCCAGTCCACCATTTCGATCAAACCCATCATCCACTTCTCTCGTGTCGACAACATTCATATTACCCGTCTTAGAATAGGTCACACCCACCTCACTCACTCCCACCTCCTTATTGGCTCCCCAACCCCTCTGCAACAATTGCCATTGCACCCTTACAGTCCATCACGTTCTCTTTGCTTGCACCCTCACAGTCCACCACGTTCTCCTTGCTTGCCCCCTTACAACCTTCCCAGAGGTTCCCTCGCTCCCCACAACTCAATTGCCGAGTTTTTCTAAAAAAATCCCACAGATAAAATTATCTCCTTCCCTCATCATGCTTCCCTCTACAAGCATATTTAGTTTTCCTCTCCCACCCCACTCTCTCTACTTTGTTTTTTCACCCATGTACCTCCTCTCTCGATCCCAGGTTTCTGACTTTTAGTTCTCATATTTCTCTCAATCTCCCTGTTTTATTTCCTTCCTACCTCCAGAATGATCTTACCTCTCAGGCACATTTTGACCCTCGTTGTCGTGGTGCCGTTAAGCCCTCATCAAACAAACAAACCTAATACTTTTCTGTCATTGCAAACCTCCTCCACTGATCTTTAATAACATGAACTTTATGAGACAAACCTTCTATTCCAATCTGACAATCATTTTATCATCCTTATTATGGCCTTTACCAGCTGATTATCCTTTCTCTACGGCCTGCAAAATTATTACCCCAACTTTCAGAAACCTTATAACGACCAGAAAAACCTTTCACTCCAATCTGCAAATACATTCAAGCTGAACTCTTATACCTTCACTTACAAATGTTTTTTTGGGGCCTGAAAAAACTGTTCATCTAACCTGTAGAACCATTACCAAGTTTACCAGAAACACTTTAATTAGTCTGCAAAATTTCTACTCCAAGTCTGGCCTCATGCATCTTTACTTTGGCCTTCATATTGGCCTTTCTTTCTGCCTTCCAAACTTGTATCTGAACTTTACCTTGGCCCACATACCGTTAGTCTGGCATCTTACACCCTCGCCCTGGACTACCAATTCTTTCTTTAAGCCTGTAAAACTTTTCTTCTAACCTGAAGATTTTTTAAACTCGGCCTGCAAAACATTTCATCAAGTTTACTTGACTTTTTCTTTTCAAGTGTTGTCTAAATTTTGATCTGCATCATCCAGACCTTGACCTACATCATCTTGATTGTGACCTACATTATCCTGATCCATACCTATATAACCTTGACCCTCACCTTTTTCATCCTGGGCATCATCCTGACCCTGAGTTACATCTTGACCCTGAGTTACATCTTGACCCTGAGTTACATCTTGACCCTGACCTACATCATCTTGAACCTGAGCTACATCATCTTGAACCTGAGCTACATCATCTTGACCCTGACCTACATCATCTTGAACCTGATCTGTATCATCTTGACCCATACCAATAACATCTTGACCATCACCGACATCATCCTGGCCCTCGCCTACATCATCCTGATGCCAACCTACATCATGATGTACGTCAGGGTCGAAATGACACAGACCTACATTATCATGACTCAGGCCTGCATCATCTTGACCTACATTATCCTGACTAACACCTACATCCTCTTGACCCTCACTTACATTATCATGAACCAGGTCTGTGTCATCTTGACCCTGACCTACATCATCTTGACATTGACCTAAATCACCCTGAGCCTCACCTACATGATCTTGTCCCTCCTGACCCTGAAATGACTTAGAGTTACTCATGTTGTTAATCCAATCACTACCTTTCAGCAGTGAGGTTTCTCCCTGAAGCGGTAAATTTAACCTTTCCCCAGGCCTTGTATAAAAAATATTTTTAATAAATGATTTCAGAGTTTTCCAAGTTCTTCTGGATAAGGCAGAATTTTCAGCAAGTGCTTTTTCAAGAATCTTTTTGCCTGGATAGATCCCTTCTTTGATGTATTTTCCAAGGGATGAAAACACTGCATTTTTCTCAGCGTCTGACCAGGGCTTTCTGCTGTTTCGCCACCTCCTCTGTTTTCTTCGCTTTGGTTGTGGTTTGGGGGGTTTGTACCTGAATGCTAGAAAAAAAAGAAACAGGAAGTTAAGGGCGTATTATTTTAGATTGATAGAATACTGTATTCCAAGTAATAAGTGCCTGCCCCTGCTCTAACAAACACCCATCCAACATTTTTTGACTGATGACATAATTCATTTGAATAATTTGAAGACTTTTTGTTACACCATTTGCTTATTGTGCATCTGATGCTCACAATGTTCTTGTGGTGGTTATTGTGGGGCTAGTAAAGAACCAGTTGACACTATGGAATTTGAATAACACACTATACACGACCCCAGAGCATGGGTGCTTAGTAGGAAGAAACTTTGGGCTTAAAAAGTGGTGCATTTCTACTTTCGTAGGCACCCCTGAATAAGAACTATATCTACTTTAAGTAATACCTTACCTTTCATGCTATAAATATGCAATCTGGTCACATGACCTGATTTTAACGCACTTCTAAACGACCTTAAAAACGTAGTTACCAACCAAGCCCTAACCTCCATAATACCTCTACTAATCCTCACTTCTTTTCAGCGCATTGTTTCCACAACATCGCTGGAACTGGTCTAAATTTTTCTTTATAATTTTTTTAACCTTTTCTAACAATTTTCTCCTTTACAGCTTCTACCAGGCAGGTTTGTATGCTGTTCGGCCTTTTTTGCTATCCTTTTAAGTCTTCTGAGGTAAGACAAGGTAGCCATGGGACCGGGAATTCTTCGGTCCGACTCGCAGGACTTTCCTATAAAGCCTACACTTAGGATAAGAGTGTTTTTGCTTCCATCCATACAAAACGGGTGGCTAGTTCAAGATAGTCCCACTCTCGTGGCGGCTGTTTTAATTCCCTAGAGCACCCAGTGTGCCTGTTTAGTGGACCTTTTGCCCCTGGGTTTAAGTCTTTTTAACCCTCGGCGCGCCCTTCCATGAGAAGAGCCTCAGCGTTATATTAACATCTTAGGATATCTTCAGTACAGGTTCTTGTATGCATAAGGCCGACTTCTTCTATCGATGCTGAAGCATGCGTATTGAGTCGACGTCACCACAGGGTGTTCGAGGAGTTGGCTTCTTACAGCTCCAAGGAGCTACAGTTGTTACAAGAGAGCCTATATTTTATTTAACATTACCAGTACACGTCGTGTGTTCGTCTTTCTTGCGTATAATCAAGACATAGTTTTTAATTTTCAAGCTTGAATTTTGGGGTGTTGGAGAGACCTTGAGGGGTCTCCCTGATTTCCTTTTTCTTTTCAGGAGGTCTAATCTTTTCTTTTATCTCCACACACACCAGGTTACAAAGTGGTTCGTGTTTTCCACGCTACCCCTGCGATTTTAAAAATTTACCCTTTGTGCATTTTCTCGGGTTAAAAAAAAAAAAAAAAAAAAATTCTGATAAAATTTGTCAATTTACTAGATTGATGTGGCTTGCCTCACTATGTTTGATGTCTCCAGCAGACCCGTCTCACCCGCGTAAGGGTCGTAAGTACATCCCCATAGGGGAGCCTTGGTGTAAGCATATATATAATTTGTATATATATATTTATATTTTTTCAAAACGCCAAGAGGCGATAGAAATCATTAAAGTCTCAGGGTTTCTGCTAACGCCATGACCACTGACTCAACGCTACTGAGCTGTGGAGGTCTGTGTTAGTAATTTACTTTGTTAACTTTTACCTGATTCACCCCCTGGAGGCCTCTGACTCGACGCTACTGAGTTGGCAGGGCCACGGGTGCGGTCTATCGGACATAAGTTAACCGAGTCTATTTTGATCAGCTAAGTGGCGTCCTAAACGTCACTTAAAATAAACCACTAGCGCCCCCTTCTCGATGCACTGAGTCGCATATTGTTAGTGGGTAACTCCTTTGTACACCGCTGTGGACCACGGTTCCGTGTAGGGACCGGTAGGGCCACTAAAAGGCGTTGCCCAAAGAGGTAATAAGTGAGTCATAAGTAATTTTATAGCTTGCTGTTGAGCCATTACAATACTTTTACGGGTCCATACGGGCACGGCTCCATACGGCTCCACGGTCATTGTTCACGGGTCTGTGACGGCCCCCGTACAGGTCCATCGGATGGCTCCACTGCCTGTGTTCACGGGTCCGTGAGAGTTCCGTACAGATCCATCAGACGGCTCCATGGCCCGTGTTCACGGCTCTGTGGCGGGTCCATCGAAAGGGTCTGTGGTGGTCCATCGAACGGGTCCGTGGCGGGTCCCTGGTGGGTCCATCAGACGTGTCCGTGGCGGGTCCATCACAAGGGTCCGTGGCGGGTCCATCGCTCTGGTCCATCGGATGGGTCCGTGGCGGGTCCATCGGACAGGTCCGTGGCGGGTCCATCAGACGGGTCCGTGGCGGGTCCATCGGACGGGTCCCCCCAAACGTAGGTCTGTTCGCGTCCATGGAAGATCGCAAGCTATCGATTCTTTGTGTCCTATCTCCTGACCCCGGGTTTCGGGGTCGACGCATTTACTTTTCAAAGAGACTCACTGTGTAAGTTACGTTTCTCGTCTTTCACCCTGGTACTGCGAATGCTAAGCAAGGCGACATACAACCGATAGCGCCCACTTGACCAGAGGCTTGTGGACGACTTTTGTCTCTTTCCCGGGCTCCGGCAAACTGCACCAGTCCCAGAGCACTTCATTTGACTGTGTGGCCTTTGTCCACCGATCCTTGGCTTAGCAAGGCTTTTCTGAGGAGTTTTTCACTGCCCCCGCCCCCTTTCCTGTTTTGGGGGACCCTCTCTCAGACTTGGTTCAGCCATGGGCTCTAGGATAGCTTGCAGCCATCCACCAAAGTTTCCAGTTGGGTCAACGGGCATTGATTCGTGACCACTGGAAAGATACATGGAAATCTCATCGTACTGTGTCGCAAGACATTTTCCTCCGATGGATCGTCCGGAAAGTAGTTGACACTGTTTATGGAACAGCCAGGGTATGCACTCGGGTTCAAGGCATGACCCCTTTCACTGGATTTTTCGTGCCTCCGTTCGGGAAAACGCACACCACGGTATTTTCCCCGTGTTTTTGCTTGACTTACTTTACAAAGTTTGTGTTACTCCGCTAACTTTTGCTCTTATGAAGTTACGCGCTAACAGATTTTTTCTCCCTCAGTCCGGGAATTCTTCAATTCGTTTTAGCTAGTAAACGCTTCATTTCCAATCGTGTTTTACTACCCGATTCGGTCCCGTGGACCAGCTCGGTGAGTTTTGTGGCGCTATTGTAGACACTACTATGATGTTCATATCTTGTCCAAATGCTCTTCCGATTGGCATGTTTTCCGAGTTTCTAAATCAGGTTCATGCGACGTTTGCATCAGTTACTGTTAACGAATAGTGCCTTGTTCTGTTTGACTATGACTAGAAGTGGTGTACTATTTTTTGGTACTTCCCACTCAGAGGGCTTTCGTCTTTAAGAGGAGAAGGAATCTAGTCCCTTAAGTAGGATAAATCTAGTACCAGTTTTAGGTACCAGCCTTTAGAAAATTGAGCTTTGACCTGAACTTTTTTCCTTCCGATCCTCAGTTGCAATCTGATTGCATATTTATAGCATGGAAGGTAAGGTATAACTTGAAGTAAATTGATCCCGCTAAGCGTAACAGGGATATTTACGAGAATTATACTTACCCTCGAGAATTATACTTACCCTCCATGCATCCCGGCCCGCCTCCCCTCCCCTTTGGAATGTTAAGTGAGGGTTAGTAGAGGTATCATGGAGGTCAGGGCTGAGCTGGTTACTATATTTTTAAGGTCGGTTTGAAGTGCGTTAGAATCAGGTTATGTGACCAGTTTGTTTGTTTGTTTGTTTGATGAGGTCTTAACGGCACCACGACAACGAAGGTCAAATTGTGCCTGAGAGGTCAGATCATTTTAGAGGTAGTAAGGAAAGAGACCAGGGGAAGAATGAGAGAAATTCAAGAACAAAAGCCAGAAAGCTGTGATCGAGAGAGGTGCATGGGTAAAACTAAAAACAGAGTAGAGAGGGGGTGGAAGAGGAGGATTAAATATGGTTGTAGAGGGATGCATGCTGAAGGAAGGAGACTATTTTATCTGGAGGATTTTTTTGGAAGAACTCAGCAATTGAGTTGTGGGGAGCGAGAGAAGCTCTGGGAAGGTTGTACAGGGGCAAGCAAGGAGAACGTGTTGGATTGTAAGGATGCAGTGGCAATTGTTACAGAGGGGTTGGGGGAACCAATAAGGAGGTGGGAGTGAGTGAGGTGGGTGTGACCAATTCTAAGGCGGGTAATATGAACGTTGTCGATCACGAGAAAGGTTGTTGATGGTGGATTTGATCGGGATTGTGGGCTGGATAACATGGAGTTTGTTATCAATTTGGAAGTTCCATAAGGTTTGCCAGCGGTCACGAACAAGAGAAGCGATAAGCGGTTTGATGTCAGAGAGGGTTTTGGGAAAAGGGGAAGGGAGGAGGTTAAGGGCAAGCTTAGCGGCTGTATCAGCCCTGTCATTGCCAGGGATGCCAACATGGCTGGGTATCCAGAAGAAAAGAACACTTTTCCTGCAGAGGGTGGGAGAAAAGAGTTTCCGGAGGAGGAGGTGGCAGGTGAGGTTATCCCATTTAAGATTGAGTAATGAAGTAAGAACAGCCTTTGAGTCAGAGAAAATGGCAAAGTGACTAAGAGGAGAGTACTCAATAAAGTTGAGGGCGAGGAGAATGGCCTTAGCCTCGGCTGAAAAGATGGATGAGTGGTCAGGAAGTCTGCTACTGAGGGTGATGTCTTGGATGACGGCAGCAGCAGCTGTCTTGTTGCCTTCCTTGGAGCCATCAGTATAGATAGAGTGTGTAATTTGAGAGTTGGTCTTTGATTTGGTTGTGGAGATTGATGAAGAGATTAGGTGAGTTTGAGTTTTGTTATAAGTGGAGAGTCTAGGTGGACAGAAGGAAGGGGGTGGCCCAAGGCGGAAAAGTGGGCCAGGAATAGGTGCCGAGAGTGGCGGGGTTGATGCCAAGTTGAAAGAGGTCTGATTTAATGCGTAAGCTGAAGGGGGCGATAGGGTTTTAGTCCTATCAAAGAGGGAGGAGAAATTGGGGTACCTAATGAGGTTGTAAACAGGGTTCTGAGTGTTGGTGAGGACTCTAAAAGCATAGGAGAGGCTAAGCTTTTTACATCTAAGTAGAAAGGGGTTAGTTGGCTTCAACATGAAGGCTAGTGATTGGGGAGGTCCTGTAGGCTCCTAGACAAAGCCTGAGGGCTTCATTTTGGATGGTGTTAATGTGGTTGAGGTATGAGTTGTGAGCGACACAGTAAACAATATTGCCATAGTCAAGCTTGGCACGAATGGTGAGCCTGAAAATTTTGAGGAGAGCATAGCGGTTCGCTCCCCAAGTAGTGTTGGAGAGCAGTCGGAGGAGGTTGAGGAGCTATTGCATTTTAGTTTCAGGTTGGTGATGTGTGGCTTGTAGGTGAGCTTGGGGTCTAGAGTTAGACCAAGGAACTTTGTGTTTTCAACTTTAGGGATGCGATTCCCATTGAGCACAAAGTTCGGGTTGGGGTGGAGGTTGTTGAAATGACAAAAGTGCATGCAGACTGTCTTGTCTTTGGAGAATCTAAAACCGTTATTGTTGCTCCAGACTTGCAGCTGATTGAGGCTGGTTTGAAGCCTATTTTCAACAATAGGAAAGCTAGGGGAGGAGTAGAAGATGGTGAAGTCATCCACGTGAGGGTACGTTTGATGCTGGGGCCAAGGTCATTCCCGATGTCATTAATGCTCAGGTTGAAGAGAGTGGGGAGAGGATGCTGCCTTGGGGGACGCCCTCTTCTTGGGGGTGACTTGGAGAGGGTGTGGCCATCTGAACTTGGAACTGCCTGGGTGAGAGGAAGTTTTGAATAAAGATGGGGAGGTGGCCTCTGAGGCCAATGGTGTGAAGTTTCGGGTAATGCCGTATTTCCAAGTAGTGTCGAAAGCTTTCTCGAGGTCAAAAATATGGCAATGAGGTGTTCCTTTTTGCAAAGGATTCCCGGATAGCGGTGTCGGCGTAATTAACTGGTCTAGGTATTGCGACGTTTTTGGAAGCCGCTTTGGTGAGGAGAGAGGATTCTGTTGGTCTCGAGGAACCAGTTTAGTCTCTGATTAATGATCTTTTCCATAATTTTACAGAGACAGCAAGTAAGGGCGATGGGTCGGTAGCTGGTGGGTCAGTGCTATCCTTCCCGGTTTAAGGACGGGGATGACAATAGCTGTCCTCCAGATAGGGGAAAGGAGTGTGAGGACCAAATGTGGTTGAAGATGGTGAGTAGGGTAGTGGTGGCTTTGATGGGGAGGTGTTTCAGAAACTGATAGGGGATGTTATCTGGGCCCTTGGAGGTGCAGCCAGCGTCGCTGATGGCTTGGTTTAATTCAGAAAGGGTGAGAGGGGTGTTGTAGCTTTCGGGTTGTCAGAGGAAAAGTGATTCTCCGGGCTTCATCCAAGCTTTTTGATTTTGAAAGCATTGGAGTAGTTGGTCGAGGCCGAGATGTTGCTGAAAGAGGCGGCGAGGTGGTCAACGATGTCTTTTTTTGCGGTGAGAAGGTCTCCATTCCAAGAGAGATGGGAGATGGATGATATGTGACCAGATTGCATATTTATAGCATGGAAGGTAAGTATAACTCACGTAAATACCCCCTCTACGCTTAGCGAGGTAAATTTGGAATGATTAATGGAAAGAGAAAATAAAGATAAATTTGCTGTTAAAATATTGATCTTCATTGGCTTCTCTTCCCCTTGACTCCCTGTGACCTTTAAGCTGATCATCCATCAGAGGATTAGTAAGCAGGGGACAGGGGAAAAACACCCCATGAGAGATTATTACCTTCCGGATTGCATGCTTTTTTCCCCATTAGTCGGTAAAATTGGAAAATTCTTGACATAAAATTAAAACATATTTCCTAAAAACGGAAGAATATTTACTTAAAAGAAAGGAAGTGTTCCGAATGTAGAAGAAAATTTCTCAAAAATGAAAAATTGATGAATCTATTTGAGGAGATTTCCTGATAAGCAGCAACAATTGATGGAAACTTAAATAAATAAAACTGAAATTGTGGGGGGTCCCCCCCCCCTCCTCCTCCTATAAACTTGCTTACATTGTTCCTCTGCACTCAAATCGTCCTTCTGAAGGATGCTGTCACCTTTATTTATCACTTCCGTACTTTTCTTTAGCATCTTCGAGATTGCAGACTGGGAGAATATTGGTGAAAATGAATCAGCATAAGCTTTCTTCTTTGCTTTTCGTCTTCTGTCTGCGGCTGAAACAATGAAAAAATGACAAAAGAATGAAGTAATTTTTCAATCATTAATGTAACCACTTCATTTGGATTAAACCACTTGATTCAAAGTAACCACTTGATTCATTGTAACCACTTGATTCAATGTAACCACTTGAATCAATGGAACCACTTTATTAAAAATAACCACTTTATTAAATGTAACCACTTTATTCAACATATATGGAAGCACTTTCTGCCATATAATTCCATGCAACCACTTTATTAGATGTAACCCACTTTATTCAATGTAACCCACTTTATTCAACATATCTGAAAGTACTTTATGCAATGTAATCACATTGATTGATGTAACCATTTGATTCAATGTAACCATTTGATTCAATGTAATCACATTATTTGATGTAACCACATTATTCGATGTAACCACTTGGTTCAATGTAACCACTTGGTTCAATGTAACCACTTGATTCAATGTAACCACTTGGTTTAATGTAATCACATTATGTGATGTAACCTCTTCAATCAATGGTTCCCACTTTATTCCATGCCACCACTTTATTAGATGTAACCACTTTATTCAAAGTAACCACTTGATTCAATGTAACCACTTGATTCATCAAAATCTTATCAAAATATAACATAAACTTGTATGTCCATACATATTTTTAAGGATGCAAAAATTTGGCAATACCCAAAATAGCCATTGAGTGAGCCTGGGGGCATTCCCTCAAGGATTAGCTCCCAAATCTGGTGACCTATCATGACCTTTCATAGTTTGACCTTTTATAGTGTTTGTCATGATATTTTTGGGTAACATTTGGGCCAAATAACAGGTCAACTACACATAATGGACTAAGATGCTGAATTTTTTTTCTTTCTTTCACCATTTTGTCTCTTTTGAAGTCCTCTCTCATATAAGATGGACTTGCTTGATCTCTGAATTACACTTTTAAAGGACATAAAGTCAAATAGTCTAGCTTGCTATATGATAGAGAATTAAAAAATAAACCAACTACCAAAAACACATCATAAAATCATGAATTCATTTAATGCAGGGGGAAAGGGTCTTTGTCCCGAGTGGAATGACCCCACTTAAGGAGGGTCATTTGCGAGTGAAAAGTCCCTTGAACAGTGCATTACTTACACATATAAACACGATGCCAAATTATTTATCTTTTTATACAATTTCTAAGTTAGATTGTTTAAAAAACAAGTTTAAATTTGTAACATGGACGCTCCCATTTTGTCTAATTCTATGCTGAAATCATGTCAATGATGATATAATTTGCACTAATGTGCTAGTACAAAATGTACTGGTTTGGTTTATTGATGTTTAACGGCACCGCGACAGACAAGAGTATAATGTGCCAAGAGGGTGTTAAAAGTTTAAGGTGCAACACTTAGGACGGAGATTAATGGGAGAGGGAGATAGGAAGGAGAGAAAAATAGTATAAATAATAAAGGTGCAAAAACAAGGTAATAAGAAGGAAGGAAGGACAGGATGGTAGGATAAAAAATGGGGGAAGTGTGGGTAAGGATTAGATCAAGTGGAATAAGTTGCTATTGCTGAGGGAGGTGATGATGTTGGAGGAAGGATTGTTCTTGACAAGGTCAGAAATAAAGGTGGAGTAGTAGAGAAGTGATCTGGAGTTCAGGTATAAGGGACAGGTTAGGAGGATGTGCTTGATCGAGAGATCAGTGTTGCAATGGGGGCAGAGAGGTTTGGGAGAGTCTGAAAGAAGGTAGGAGTAGGTGAGAAAGGAGTGACCAAGGCGGATGCGGTGACAACAACGTCCTCTCTGTGATTGTGACTGTGCAAGGGAGGGTTGGTCCTGACTTTGGGATTGATACAAGTGAAGTTTGTTACTGGTCTCAAGATTCCAGGAGTCTTCCTGAGGTAGCTGGAAATGTTGAAGCGGAAGTCAAAGTGCAGAATAAGGATAGGTGAGATGTGGTTTGACAGAACATTGTTGGCTCTTTTATTCCTGGAGATACCGATGTGACTAGGGATCTAGAAGAAGATGATTTTCTTTCCTGAGGAAGATTTGTAAGATTAGTGGATTAGACCAGAGCATGTTATGGATGCCTGTGAGAACGGATTTAGAGTCAGAGAAGATGAGAAGCAGGGGCGGAAGAAGAGTTTTGGGAAGTTTAAAGCTAGGAGGATAGCCCTTGCTTCAGCAGAGTAGATGGAGGCTCCCATCTGGTAACCTTAAAGAAAGGGCGAGGCCGGGACAGGCGGCTGCAGAGAAGCCTTCCCATGTAGAGCCGTCGGTGAAGAGGAAGGAGTAGTCATGGAAGTGTCTACTGAGTTGACAGTATTTGGAGCGAAAGAAGGCTAGGTTGTGAAGTGCTTTTGTGTAGGAGGTAAGGCCAGGGAAAACTTAGGGGAGAGGGGGTGAGGGATAACCCAGGTGGGAATGGGAGGGAGAGTGTGCCTGGCTATTAAGAAAATGTTGATGTTGGATTTGGGAAAGTAAGCATGCTTCCGGATACTGAAAGGTGGAGGGATGCATTTGTTGAGATTAAAGAGGTTGGTGAAGGAAGGAGAGCGAGTGGAATGGACACATAGGTTCAGTGGATCAGTGAGGATGCAAAGAGTGAAGGAGAGACAAGCCCTGGTGCACCCAGGGTCAAGGGGAGTTAATTAGCTTCTACATTAAAACGAGATAGGGGTGGTTTGGGTGGCGCCAAGGTAGATTGTTAGGGCAGTGTTTTCGATGACCTCGATGTGCCTCAAGTAAAGTTTGCAGGCAGAGCTATAGATGAAGTTGCCGTAGTCCAGCTTAGATCTGAGAAGGGAGCGATATAAGGTGAGCAAGGTGAGACGATTGGCTCCCCAGTCAGTGCTGGAAAAAACCTTGAAAAGAATGAGGGTTTTGTAACACTTGGTTTTGAGGATGTTAATGTAGTGGAGATAATAGAGCTTAGAATTGAGAGTGATTTTGAGGGAACTATCTTCACTGGAAATGATGGAATCTTTGAGACAGAGATTGGAACGAAGGACGAAAGAATTGCTGTTGTTAAAATGAATGAGAACAGTTTTGTCTTTGAAGAAATTTAAACCATTGGTGTCACTTCATTGAGTTACATGTAAGTTGTCCAGGCATTTTTGAAGATTATTTTGGAGGGAATGGAAGCATGGGGAGGACGAGAAAATGGCAAAATTGTCCACATACAGAGTGCACTTGATGTTGGGGAGAGAGGGCTTTGGTGATGCTGTTGATTTTGAGGATAAAAAGAGACGGGGAGAGAATGCTGCCTTGGGAGACACCCAGGTGTTGGGCATACCTTCCTGTGTTAGCTATGCGCACCCTGAAATGGTAAGAATGAAGATAGTTCTGGATTAAGATTGGAAGGAAACCTTTGAGGCCAGAGGAGTGTAGGTCCTTCAGAATACCATACTGCCAGGTGGTGTCAAAGGCCTTTTCAAGGCCACAGAAGATAAAGATGATGTGGTGATTTCTTATGAAGGCTTCACAGACATAGGTGTCTAGTTTGAGGACATGGTCCAGGCAATTCTGGTTTCTCCTGAAACCATTTTGAGATGAGGAGAGAATGAAGTTCTCAAGGTACCAACAAAGTCTATAATTGAACATACGTTCCATGATCTTGCAGAGGCAGGACATGAGAGCGATGGGGTAATATTGGTGGGAATGGATCTCTCTTTGTTGGGCTTGGGGATAAGGATAATGATGGCCTCTCTCCAAATGTTGGGGAAAGTTCTAAAAGACCACAGGTGGTTGTAGATCTTAAGTAAAATTTCGAGAGAAGTCCTGGGAAGGTTTTTGAGGAGATTATAGTGGATGCTGTTGGGGCCTTGGGAAGAGGACCCAGAATTTTTGAGGGCGGAGGGGAGCTCAAAGTAGGTGAACAGAAGGTTGTAGTTTTCCTGATTGTTGGACTGGAAGTTAATAAAGTTTTTCTCAGCCTCGATTTTCAAATTACGAAAGGAGTAGGAAAGACTCTCATTGGAGGAGGTTTTGCAAAAGTGGAGGCTAAGCAGTCGGAGATGTCGTTGAGGTTGGTGATTTTGGTTTGTTATGAATGAGGTGAGAGATATTGATGGAGGTGCTTTTCCCTTTGAAGTTTTGGATCATGTTCCAGACTTTGGAAAGGGCGGTCTGGAGATCCAAAAAGGAGATATAGGTTTCCCAAGAGATCTTTTTGCTGAGTTTGATGGTCTTTCTGGCTTTGGCTCTGAGAATGCGGAAGTTATCCAGGTTTTGGAAAGATGAGTGGGTTTTGAAGAGACGGAGGGCTTTGTTCTTAAGAGAGATTTTTTTTTTTTTCAGTGGTAACCCAAGGTTTAAAGTTCTTCTGAGTGAAGGAGGAAGTGGGGAAAGAAAACTGGCAATTTCCTAAACCTTAGAAGTGAAGAGAGAGATGGGGTTGTTGGAGAGGAGGATATCATTGGTGATAGAGATGTTGCATAAACTGTGGAGTAAAGATTTCAGTCTGCATGCTGGAATTTCCAGTTTGTAGGGAAAGGATGTGGCGGGTAGGGGAGGGTGGATATGAGGATGGGGAAATGGTCACTTCCACAGAGCGAAGGGTGTACTCTCCAGTCAGAGAACTCTACAAAAAGGGAGAGGTCGCAGATGGAGAGATTGATGCTGGTAAAGGTGCCTGTTCCTGAGTGTGTGCAAGTAAGAGCCGTTGAGGAGACAGGTTGTGGTGGTTCAGAAAGTTTCCAATGTGTTTACCCCTGACTGTCGAGGAGGGGTGTTTTAACACTTTGTATGATCATGGGAGGGGAAGCCACAAGCAGCACATCAGGCTTAGGAGTGGCAGTTGTTTTTCCTGCGGCCGAATTTTTGGCAGTTGTGGCATCTGAGAGGGTTGGGTATTTAAGGGGAGACAGGGATGTTGAAGTAACCAATGTAGATAGGGAGGTAGGGGCTAGAGGACTTGAATGTGAGGAAGTAGGTGCTGGTTTGGATAGTGGTATTGTTGCGAGAGAGAGTGAGTTGGTGAACATCGGTGACACCTTGTGATTTCAGCTGTTTTTATTTCCTCAAGGGGGTTTCCTGAAGATCATGGTGTTTGATTACCCCCTGGAGGAATTGAGGTAGCTATGGGGGGAGCGGATGATTTTGACATTTATATTGGCAAGGGTTGTAGAGGCAAGGAGGAGTTGGATTGGGTAGAGGTGGAACATTTGACCTGGAGGTCTCCGTATTTTGGGCGTTTGTTATGGTTGGGGTACCAATGATACCCAGCAGGGCCTTGGTGAGGGCAAATGGGGAGAGGTTTTTGAGGCCTGGATCACCAGGGGGAAGAGACAATGATCAATTTTGGCCATAGTGGGGAGGGGTGGGAAATTGTAAGGAGAGAGGGAGGGGAGTAATGGGAGGAAAAGTGAGACTGCGGGGGAAAGGATGTCCTTTTGAGGTGTTCTGGGTGTGTTTGGAGGGTTAAGGTAAGGTTTCATGTTGTGGTGAGTCCATGATGATAGGAAAGAAAAATAAATAAATAGATGAAGGGGGTGAAAAGGAGGCAGCAAGAAAGTTGTGTGTAGGCGTTGAGACAAAAATATTGGAAAGGTTTTACCAAAATCCTGAAGGAAAAAGTCAAACAATCCAAAAACAAAAACAGGAGAAGTCCTCAGATACAAAGATAAGAACGAAGAAGTATGAAATTTAAATGTTGAGAGTGGTTAAAAAATTGAGAAAATAAATTGAAAAAACTGTGCTTCGTGGAGAGTCACGTCTTGTCTTGTTGAGGTCTCAAAAAAATGTATTTCTTTAGATTTCTATTTTTAAATTACTTTCCAAAATTCTTTGACATGAAGATCTAAGGGGTAGAATCACATCATATACAAATAAGAATTCATAGACTCCCCATGCAAAGCAAAAATGATATCTAAGACAATTTGAAATAGATTATAAATACATTAATATTCTAATCTGTACTGGATGTATGAACAAAAGAACCACTCCCATGTAAGTTTATATTCACAGAATTAATGTTTAATAAATTAGAAAATATATGTTCAATTGTTTTGTACAATGTGAAGTTTCTTCAGATGACTTTATTATTCTATCATATTAAATGAAGAAAATGCCAGACTTTGTCTCCTTTAAGAAAGTAGAATGCTATTGAAGTTAGTTGTCTACCTGTATCAGCATTACGACATTGTGTCTGTGGGTTTTTGATGCTTTCGTCCATCACATCATAACCCAAATTAAGCAACCTTGAAACTGTTGTCCTGGAGAATCTCTGGGAATGGGCAGCGTCCAAACCACCTTTTTCTCGAAGAGCATGGTTCTGCATGACAGGTTGATTTTTCTCAGAGACTGATACACCTAAAAAAATCAGAAGAATGCAGGAATTCAATTTACAAATCAATGGCAACTTTTTAAAAATGGTGCATTTGGGACAAAAATACACCAAGGGTAGTAGAAGTATAAACAGAACTTGCAGGAAGGGTTGGTAATAGAGGTAGAGAGAGTTCCGTGAAAGGGGTGGGGAAGAAAGAGTATCAGAGGATATTGGTGTAGTTGATATGATAAATAAAGGACAGAAGGTTTACCAACTTATTATGGAAGAATTCTGCCATTTATTTAGAGGAAATGGGAAGAGGTTGAACAGACTAGGGTCGTACCTGCCGAGAGGGGGAGGTTGAACAGACCAGGGTCGTAACTGCTGAGAGGGGGAGGGGAGGCGATAGGAAAGGGGACACATCCCCTTTTTTGTGGGATAAAAAATAAAAGTACATAGATTCAGGGACATTCTTGGATTAGGCATGTACTTCTTGATTAAATGTTGATTTGTGTGAGGCCGGAAGGGAAGGGGGAGCATGTATAGTGGTCCAGCCAAACTTTTTCTGTCACCAGTCTCCCCTCTCAACTTTTGACTCATTCCGGCTATGGCATAGAGGTGGATGAGAGGGCAGGAGTGCAAGGTATAAATGACCTCATCTGCGGAGGATATTGGTGGTTGTTGGATTTAACTGTAATTTACCACCTAATGGCATTTTGAAATATATTTCTTACTTGTTAGCCCTTTACTCACTGTTTTCAAACTACCTTTCTCTAAAAACCAGAACGAAAAGGTTTTGTGGTTCCGATGCTTTTTTCATATGCTAGTTGATTTGCAAGTTTCGTATTAACTGTCATGTCATTGCATATCATGAAATATTTGCTCCAGGATATTTATTCATAAGCCATGACCACCATGCATGATGCAGATCAATAAAATAGACATACTGTACCTATTGACAACACTAGCATGTGCACAATAATTAACAACATTATCATAGCAAGTATGATGCAAAACAGACATACGGTTGCTCATGTATCATATTTGAAGAATTTTAGGTTAAGCCCCGCCTACTCATAAATATGCATGGTATCACCACTAAAACCAATAAGGCACATTTACAAACCATGGGCTATCTGTGTATCACATATGACTTGAATCCAGTTTATCATTCTTTAGATACCATGATTACAAGCTTTTTTCAGCAAAATCATATTAAGCCCCGCCCACTATGCATACTAATGATATTCAATGTTTTTAAACCATGAATATGTACACATTAGCAAACATCATAACTGTACCAAATATGAAACACAACATATGTGGTTGTTATATTATGAGCATTTCATTTTTTTTAAATTAAGCCTTGCCTAAACATTAATATGCATGACATCACCACCAAAAACAATTGGGCACATCTATGGACCATGGGCAATATGTGTATGACATATGACTTGAATCCAGTTTAACGTTCTTTTAATATCATGTTTACAAGCTCTTTTCAGCAAAATCATATTATGCCCCGCCGACTATGCATATTAATAAAATTTAACGTTTTTATACTGTGACATTTACACACTAGCAAACATCATCACTGTACCAAATATGAAACAAAACATATACACGATTGTTAAAATATAGGCATTTCAAGTTTTTTTTACATTAAACCCCGCCTACTAATTAATATGCATGACATCGCCACCAAAATTAATAGGGCACATCTACGGACGATGAGCTATTTGTGTACCACAAATGACCTAAATCCAGTTTATCGTTCTTTAGATATCTTGTTTACAAGCTCTTTTCAGCAAAATCATATTAAACTCCACCCACTATGCATATTAATGAAATTCAACGTTTTCATGCCATGAACATGTACACACTATATAACATCATAACTGTACCAAATATGAAACAAAACAGATATATGGTTGTTTAAATAAGAGCATTTCAAGATTTTCAGATTAAGCCCCGGCTACTCATTAATATGCATGACATCACCACCAAAAACAATAGGGCACATCTACAGACCATGGGCTGTATGTATACCACACATGACATGAATACACAATACCGTTCTTGATGTTTATCGCGTTTACGAGCTGGCGGTCACATACATACACACACATGCCATCATGACCGCATTTCCTGGTGCTATCCGATTGGAACCAATAAAATCGGGACCTCCAAAAATTTGAAGGGGTGCGAATGGTTTAACTGCTAAGATCTCCAAAACATCTTTTATAATATTGTGTTTGGGGGTCTATACTATTTTATTTTTTAATGAATTTTGTGTAAACAATCAGAAATTTCACTTTTTGTTTCATATTTCTCCAGAAATTGCTTGGTAATAGATTGATACATTTAAAAGAAAAATATATAATATGTAGACAAGTGAAATTGTCTAAATCTAATTGAAGTTTGCTCTTTTGTAAAAAATGTCAAATTTTGTAATTTTTGGAGACTTCTTGACCTTTTTTGTAAAATAATTGTACGATCCACCCCTATATCATAATGAAATGTTTCAAAAATTAGTACGTAGCAAATAAATTTGTTTTTCACATGGATATACAATAAAAGACATACCCCATCTCTAAGCCACAAAAACATTGTTATTGCATCATGACTCAGAGATTATTCACATTTCCGACCAGACAAAAATTATATTCTTGTGATGCGCAGAAAGTGCCTTACAACTCACTGAGAGTGGGAAGAGAGAAGACAGTGATGGAGGTCTTCTACTACCTAGACCCAACCCTGAAGAGGCCCAGGGAATATCAGAACCTGCTGAAATTAATAGTGTGCTTTTTGAAATGGTGAGTACAATTTTTCAAATTTCATAATAGCTTACAGAATTAAAAGTAATATGCATAGCCTTGTGCATATATCTGGACAAATGAAACAATATAATTTAGCTGGCATTATAATATAAGGATTACAAACAAGTAAATGGGTCAATAAAATCCGACATAATGAACATAAATTGTCCTTTTTATAACAATTTTGGATAAAACTATTAAGACCAACCCCTAATTCGTACTGCCACAGTATACAGTTATAGCCCATATACCTATTTCGCGAAATCCCAATTTCATGTTGTCAGGTTGTGGCATAGTGTAAGATTAAGGGGAAAGGGTCTCATGTTGGGGGAAAGAGATCCATGTTAGGGGAAAGAGAGAAATCCTTGATTTTGAAGCAATTTGAATCCTGGAAGGGACCATATTTTTTGGGCCAGCATTACCCCTGGTCCCCCCTCCCAATATCAAAAAAGCCAGACAACCCACCCCAACACCCCTCCCCCACCTGTACTTCCTTGGAAACAGTATTTTTCATAAGTATTTTCTTGATTTGGACAAATTTATTGACATATTTGATATGCGGTACCAACTCTCAGTGAATGATACTAAGTTTGGCAATGTCAACATGATTACTGATGCTCTGAACCTTTTTTGAGTACCTTTTCACCGAGAATTCCTATAGGAACCAACAAAAGTAAGTTTTTAAAAGACATTTAGCATAACCTGAATAAAATAAAGTATTTTCAAAGCTTCCAATGGTTTAAATTGGGTTATAAACTAAAAATTTCAAGTCTGTGCATATTAAATGAGGTAAATTAGCTAATTTGCATTACATTCTAATTGAAATAATG
Source organism: Chiridota heheva (assembly GCA_020152595.1). Taxonomy (NCBI): domain Eukaryota; kingdom Metazoa; phylum Echinodermata; class Holothuroidea; order Apodida; family Chiridotidae; genus Chiridota; species Chiridota heheva. The sequence goes on along the minus strand of JAIGNY010001689.1, from coordinate 220,850 downwards.
GTGTAAACATTTCCTTTTTATATTACATTAGTTTTGTGCATTATAGAAAGAAACAATGCATGTTTATGGGAAAGAACATGTATAGAGCCAAATTCTATCATTATTGGCAAAATCAGAGGTCAATTTTTAGGTCAAAAAATTTAAAATTGATGTATGAATTATTTCCTTGCTCCAAAAAAAATCAAAGAGTAGTATCAAATGAATGGTCCTTTTTTCAACAATTCATCAATTTTATCAATGATTTTTTTGTAATTAGCCACAAGAGAGCAGAAAATCACACATTTAGCAGTTTAAGCACATCTAATAATCTGAATTAATGACCTCATTTGCATATTTGACAAACAAAATTATGCAACCAATGTAAAGTCCAAAGTCTTAGTTTTTATATAATATAAACTTGTTACAGTAGAAAATAGAAATAAATCTATGAAAAAGCCCCCTTTCCAAAAAAGTTCCCTAAAATGACACTTGTAATCTCAAATGCTCTGGTACAGTAAGGGTTAAAAAGTGATGCAATTAATTTCCAATAAAATAAACAATGAGGAAGTGAAGGAGTGATGCCACCCTTCTACCGTAGAATTTGTAATCCAGCCATTTCCATACAAACTTATTGTAACTTTAACACGCATTATCTCCTAAACAAAAAAAACATATGAACTGTAGTTTATTCACAATTGTTTGTCTTTTTTACTCTCTATCATACTGAAAGTGATATACTGCCCAAGATACAATTAGGTTTTGAAGCCTAATCGTAGCCTAACATCTTAAAACCTCCCTTTATGTTGGCAATATATTACTTTCCTGATATAGATACAAATTTTGATCACTGCAACAATCCTTAAAATCAACTTACTAGCTATTTCAAAAATATCCTCGTCCTGCTTTCTGACGTTCTGTTCCTTTTGGAGAGCTGCTATACTCATTTGAAGCTTCTCCCTCTGCATCCGTAAATATCGTTCTCTGCGTCGTTCCTCGTAAAGGACATTCTTGACAAAATATTTGATTTTCAACCAATTCCGTCTTGCGAGGGAAGGGTTGCTGGCTATGGCCGCATCTAGAGCTTTCTTGCCTGGTAAAATTCCTGCTTCAATGTAATGTCCTAGGGAAGAATACACCGCTTTCTTTTCAGCATCTGACCACTTTGTTCTTTGTTGCAGCCCTTTCAGTCTCCATTGTTTCTTTTTCTTTAAGTGTGGCTTCTTTACAGCTACAATGCAAGTAAAGGAAACAATTAAAGACCATGTTTAAGTAAGTCAATGATATTAAGCATAGATTTATATAGCGCTATTTGCAAAGCAATTGACCAAGATCACAACAATAATGCATAATTAAAAAAACTTAGATTAATTGATGAATCAATGAATTTTTAAAAGAAGTTTGAAAGAATTATAGCAGATGGTGCATTGCGAATTGAAGATTGCAGATTGTTCCAGAGAGAAGGTGCATTAAAGATAAAGGCCCTTCACCATACAATTTTTGAAGTTCGGCTGATGAATGGCAGCCAGAAGATATTTTGTAGAGGAGCAAAGCTGACGTTGAGGATGGTATTGGGGAATTAATGTATCCAGGAGCAAGAGAGTGTTGAGATTTGTAAGTAAGGAGGAGCAGCTTGTACAATGATCGCTGTTTTACTGGAAGCCAATGAAGTGATTGAAGAACTGGTGATATGTAATCATATCGGGATGAGCAGGTTATGAGCTGGGCAGCAGAGTTCTTAAGTCTGTAGTTTTTTTAAGTGTAGAGTTAGGGAGTCCAAATGGAAGAGAGTTACAACAGTCAATTCTGGGCATAATGCAGGAACACACCAACCTACCTGCCTAGTTATTTCATTCATTAAAAATTTCCTTAGTCAGCATATGTTGCGTAGAGCATAAAAAGATGATTTACAAACGGCATTGACATGTTGTTTCATATCAAGATGCGAATCCAATGTAACTCCCAAGGTTTTGACACATTAAGAAGGCGTAATCTTAGTTTGTCCAATTTGAATTTGAAAAAGTTGACATAATCCCCTGCACTGCTTTTGCATTTAATCACTGGCATAAAGTTAAAGTTGAATTCATACTTCAGCCATGATTTGTATTCTTGTTTAAGTGTATGAGAGCACATGTCCTCCAAGATAGGATACCAGTCCATCACAGGTTAAAATTGCTCATTCTACAGTGAAGTAGACTATAGGGAAAGAAGAGTAAGGTGTCTTGCTCAAGGACGCAAGGCTCATGACGGAGTCAAACCCGGTGCCTTTCCCATAAGAAAGAGTACCAAACTGAAGAGTAAGAAAGAGTACCAAACTGAAGAGTAAGAAAGAGTACCAAACTGAAGAGTAAGAAAGAGTACCAAACTGAAGAGTAAGAAAGAGTACCAAACTGAGGAGTAAGAAAGAGTACCAAACTGAGGAGTAAGAAAGAGTACCAAACTGAAGAGTAAGAAAGAGTACCAAACTGAAGAGTAAGAAAGAGTACCAAACTGAAGAGTAAGAAAGAGTACCAAACTGAAGAGTATGAAAGAGTACCAAGCTGAAGAGTAAGAAAGAGTACCAAACTGAAGAGTAAGAAAGAGTACCAAACTAAAGAGTAAGAAAGAATACCAAGCTGAAGAGTAAAATGTGACTATATGCGAACGGCATGGCGAAGAATTTGATGATGCTACAGATTTCTACTGCATTGCCATTAAATCACCAATGCCTCTACTAACTGATAATGATTAAGAAAGATTCTACTGAGCAACATGTGTACATTCAGAGGTCATTACTCTTCTCAGCAATTTAGACAGGAAACAAGAACTCCTCATATGAGGTAATATTTGACAGTAAAGGTCACATTTTGACCTCTCTCCTGCCGCTCCCCCCCCCCCCCCCTCTCCCTTACAGGAGGTATAGAGCCTCAAATATTAAGTTTGGGTAGTGATTACCAAATGAGATTATTTTCAAAACAAAATCACAACTTACGTTGTTTATCTGCTGTAAGGTCCACAATTTCAACCTGTCCCTGGCTCACAATCTCTACCTCACTGTGGTTCCCATCTTCAGTTGTGTCTACACAATGAGACAGAACCAATAAGAAACGAATATGCATTATTTACCATTTTGTTTGTTTTAAAATTCTCTGATGATGGAATTGCTTGTCCAATGGACATAAGGATAAGGATTGTGAGGATGTGATGTCATTTAGTCTGATTTCAGTTGTGAAGTATTAAAGAGAAGATGTATAGCTCAAAATCTTTCAAATAATTCTTTTCATTTCGGTCCTAAATTCCAGTCACTGGAAATCATTGAACTGTTTTTTCCAAAGAGGTATGCCCTAGACTGCAGATGTCTTTTCACATGCCCAGATCAGACGATCCGCCCTCCCACCTCCCTCCGCAGACGATTTCACCTTACGATTGGGAGGTAAAATTTGGTCCTTGACATCAAAATAAAAAATTAGTACAATAAAAAGAAATATAGTAAAATTTCACACAAGCTGACATAACCTTTACCTAAAATAGAAGAAAATAAAGATATTACCCTAAATTAAAAAAAATCGTATAAAATTGAATGAAAATAAAGATGAAGATTTTTCAAAAATTGCATAATGAAGATATTTCGATTATTAGCAACTTTTGATGGAAACAAAATTTACCATTGCAATTTTTCCACTTACAATATTTTGAGGGTTCTTGCCCTCCAAAGAGAAAACCCTTCTGGGTGACCCCATAGAGTAGAAGTAGTGTGAGAAACGTGCAACATGAAGCAATATCTTTCCTGAGGAGAAATGGTCCGTCAATCATTCACAGTTATCCCATCACTTCAGGCACAACTATTTTTCCCACCAGTTTGAAAACAAATTTCTCCCACTAAGACACCTAACACAGATGAGTAATTTTAATCACAAAAGTGCCCTAATTACTCTTCACTGACTTCTGTAATCTTATACACACAAATAGCCATGGGTTACTTGACTGTGGTTGGCAGATAAACAATCATTGTTTGGATTTAAAACACAATACACTGAACAGGAGTTGGGTTGGTAATTGCCATACCTGAGTTTTCAAGATTAACTCAGGTGCCAGGTGGGAGTAGGCTTAAAGAGAAAATTTTGGGCATGAATTTTGCATAGTCAGGTGGGGATTCAGTAGCATTGATGATATTACTGTTGCATGTAAGAGAAATAATGGATTCTAGAAATCCTTCAATAATATGCCCAAAACTATCTGTTAAGCGCACCTTCAAAGGAAGTGAAAAAAATACTTTAAAGAGGAAATTCATTAAAAAAAACACGAAAACAAATTTTCTTCGATTTACATGTCCTTTATGCACAATAAAACTCTTAACATACAAACAATGTTATCATTGTATTTCTTAATGCCCACTGTGAAAATCCAAAAACTTGTTTATAAATGAACTAAGAGATTGGCAACTTGAATCAAGAACAATAATTCGTCACACTTGGTTTGCATTATGTAATTTGATTGGATGAGAGACACCCCTAATTTGAATAGTACTCTGTCCTGTAAAAAACAGAATTGTAATCCATCATAGTCAGTTATATACTTTTTCATAAAGAAATGACCTGTTTCACTTAATTTCAGTAAAGAAAATCTTGCACCACCATTAAAAAAATTTCAAACATTTTCAAATTTCAATTTTTTTTTAAACAGGAGTTTGAAGCGGCATACACAGGGTTTATTGATTTGACACTTTCCTTCAAACCTCTTTTTAATCAACAAATAGAAAAATCCCCCTTCTTTAAAATATACAAATAAGATTTGTTTTAATTCATGGGCTGATTGCAATTTTCACAACACTAAAAAACGTAACCAGTCATAATTCATTTTCTACCTGATTTAACGAACTACTGCACAAAATCTCTAGAGCAATCTTTCACAGACCTTGCTTTAGATGAGTAAAATAATCAAAACGTTTTATCCGTTTTCTTTGTCTTTCATTTTTAGGAGAAATAAAATCGTAAGAATGGGTACTTTACCTCGAGTAAGGTATGAAAATTGATGTTATGCACCAAGAAATTACTTCATATAATCTGGGATTTGCTTCATAATTATCCTATTAGTATATATATCATGCATGGTGTTAAGGATCTCGATGACACAGGTACATGTAAACTTTAAAATCTTAATTACCTGATAGAAATTCAGAATGGAAATTCAGAATGGCTATGATAGGCGAAGTAAGATCATTTCATAATGGGTGTCCAGCTTGCTTTCTTCAATTGGAGAGAATTTAGCAATTTTAGAGGGCCACAAACTCACTTGGAAGGGGATAGCTGCAAAGCTAATGAACTACTGGACATAACCCCTCGCCCCCTCTGAGAGCAAGTAGTCCTATAGCGCATTGCATAAGAATATACAAAATGGAGCCTCAATCTACTTTGAATGTGTGACGAGGCATGACTCAAATAGCAAAGCCACGGTGATAGTACAAAGTGCAAATAGTGCAAGTTAATAGTCATAATTAACTTAATTTGATTTGACCAGAGATTACCATTACAGGCCCGTAGCCAGGAATTTGAAAGGGGGGTTCATTTTTTGTGTAAAAGGGCAACAAACTTTGAAATTCCAGGTGCTAATTTTTCTATAAGATTTGAAAAGGGCACTTTTTCAACAAAAAAGGGTTCATTTTTCGTACAAAAGGGCAACAAACTATGAAATTCTAGGTGCTTACATTCTTTTAGATTTGAAAAGGGCACTTTCTTAATAAAAAGGGTACATTCGCTTGACGACCTCCCCCCTCCTCCTTCCCAGGCTACAGGCATGCATCACCATTATGTGCAAGAAAGGTGTATTCAAATATTGTAGCAGCTCCAGGATATGCACTCACATTACAACTAAGTGTTGCTGTGAAGGAATATGATTGCTAATTCAGCTTTGCACTTTTAGGCACATGTAAGTCACAATTCAGTGACTTGTTTTCTGAGTCACAATTGACTTGTTTTTAGTGTGGACCCGAGGAGTTTGCCAAATTCTGACTACAAGAATATTACTTGACAGGGAGGTTAAGGAGGAAGTCGGCTGAACATGCGACTAAGATGCTGGAGGTCCCAGGTTCATGTCCAAAGGCAATTTTCCACAGATATGCAGAACAATACGCTGACATCAAGCGCAGAGATTTGTCTTCTACATCACACCTGAGAAAGTGGCCAATGGCTGGCTGGGTGGCGCTCACCATCTTTCGAAGGGGACATAAAGCCGTCGGTCCTGATGGTAGAAGTTTCACCCCCTGCCTGGTTCTCTGCACACTCTAAAAAAGAGCAGGGTGTTAAACCAGTGTTCATCCACTTTCCATCCTGGCACAATTTTACTCATGCTAAAAACCTTTATAAAGAATTTTCCTTGAATTTTTATATATATGATAGAAGAAACAATTTGGTGTCAAAATCATGTTGATTTTTTTCCTGTTTAGTGAGTTTCATTTAAAAAATTGCGAGTATGTGAAAAAGTGACCTCACAGTGTATGTGTGATGTCATAAAGGTAGAACCAAGGCAATTGTAATGTAAATATACAAATTGAAAAACTATTTATATTTTTTTGAGTGTAAGTTACACGTGAAGATGGGCAAAACATGCTCTTATAAAGTATGTTATACTCCCCTTCAATAAAAAGGGAAAAAAAAAATGCTTCTAGTAATTTAGGAAAAGGCAATTTTCAAAGAAAATACACACAAATTGTCTTGGATTTGCCTTCATGACATCACACTGTACACGGTGAGGTCTCTTTTCAGCATACTCATGCAATCTTTGAATTGCAATAACTCCTAAATTGAAAAAAGATATCAACGTGATTTTTACACCAAATGTTTCTTAATAGTACTTTATCATATATATGACTAAAACTGTCAGAAGAACAGTATGCTCGACTATTCAAAGCTAGTATAGAGAATTGGCTTATAGAGGAAAGTATATACAGAAATAGGGTAGCAGGGTAGATGATTTCAAATTACTTGAGCTTTGAAAGATGCACTTACATTTTCATTTACACTACAAGCTTTAAGACAAAGAAAAGCTTAAGGCTACTTTACCCAGTAACTCAGAAAACATGTAAAACCTGGCAATCTTTTTAAGTACAACACCTCTTTAAGTTCTATCAACTGAATAACAAAGAAAGGAGAGGCCCTTATTTGTCAATGTTAATGAAAGAATGCCATTCAACCCCCTTTCCAACCTGTATTCCTCCAGCCCCTACACATTCCCAGAACTACATCCTGGATTGTAATAGAACTTCCAATTTAAGAAAATACTTGTGTCAAGCAAAGTCAAGCAGCACGAAAAATGTACAACAACATTAAAGCAAAATTGTGCGAAATAATATTGCTTAACGTATGACAAACTAGACTTTGGAAATGATATAAAACCCCTCATCGCTAAAAGCTATATTCCAGACTGTCCCACATTCCATCCCAACCTGTCATCCCATGTCCATACTCCATGCAATTACACCTGAAAACCAGATACTGTATATCATCCCAGTACTTGCATGAACCACATGCCATCACAACTGAAATCCAGATGACTTCCCACCACATGCCATTCCGCCCTGTCCCACATGTCAACCCACCCTATTCCACATACACACCCTGTTTCACATGCCAACCCATCCTGTTCCACATGCCAACCCATCCTGTTCTACATGCCAATCCACCCTGTCTAACATGCCAACACATCCTGACCAACATCCCACCGCACCCTGTCTTACATAACCTCATCCTAATTCCTTCAGCTACTTTATCATCATGTCATCTTCTACCCCACAATCTGCTTGTTGTTTAGATTTCTCAAACCCCTAATCTAATATTCTTAAGAAGTAAGAAAACTTTTATTTGCTTCTTTATTCATGGCAAGACAAATATTTTGATTGATTAATGTCAGGAATGTCAATAACAACCTCGAAATGTGAAGTTAGTAAGTCATAAGCCATATATTTTTGATCTCAGGTCAAACATATTGCAGCAAATGCACACTATACCTCACCATTAAGTGTGTACAATGCTCTTCACATATTATACTGTATGATCATTTGTTTAAGCAAAATCATTATACCCATTTGAATCCAAGAGATACCACCACATATACAAACATTTTCATTGCTATGCAAATAGGCTAATCATTATGCACACACAATCCCCCAATCATGCTCAACTGAACAGTACCAATGCCCTCTACCACTAACCCAAATAGCAATTTATCTCAGGTTTAATATTTTGTATGCAAGTCTATTGTTATGCAAATAACCTACTTAATTATGCACACCATTGAGTGTAGACAATGCTCTTAACATATATGATCATTTGTGTAAAACAAAATCCCCACTCCCACTTTAATTTAAGAGATACTGTATCATAGATACAAATATTTTCATTGTTATGCAAGTAAACTAATTAGTATGCACACACAACACGAAATCATGCTCATTTAAACAGTACCCATGTCCTCTACCCCTGTAACAAGTACCAAGTTATTACATAAGTTTAAATATTTTATGAGAAAGTCTATTTTTATGCAACCTAATTAGTATGAACATTACACCTTACCATTAAGTGTAGACAATGCTCTTCACATATATGATCATTTGTATAAACAAAATCCCTACTCCCACTTTAATTTAAGACATATCATAGACACAAATATTTTAATTTTTATGAAAATAAGTCAATTAGTATCCACACACAACCCTCAATCATGCTTATTTGAACAGTACCCATGTCCTCTACCCCTGCCAAAGTACATGAATGTACATCATTCATAACTTAAGCTATGCACTCATGAATTTTAAACATTTTGTACGAAAGTCTATTGTTATGCAAATAACTTAATTAATGTGCACACTACACCTCAACATTAAGTGTAGACAATGCTCTTCACATATGACCATTTGTGCAAAGAAAAGCCCCACATCTACTTTAATTTATGAGATATCATAAATACAAATATTTTAATTGTTATGCAAATAAGCTAATTAGTGTGCACACACAACCCCTAATCATGCTCAATAGAACAGTACCCCTATGCCAAGTTACATGAATGTACATCATTCATAACTTAAGTTATGAAAACTTTAACCTGACAAATATTTTCAATGTTATGCAAATAATCTAATTAGTATGCACACACAACCCTCCAATCATGCTCATTTGATCAGTACCCATGTCCTCTACCCCTAAGCCAAGTCACAAGAATGTACACCATTCATAACTTAAGTTATACGAACTTTAACCAAAACTTTACCGGGTTCGTTAACCCTTACTCTACCAGCGCTTTTCTTTAAATGTGCTCGGGAGGCCAAGTCAAAAACGGGAAACCCAAAACGGCGATAATATCGCCGCATGGTAGAGTAAGGTTTAATCAAGGGCTGATTATTAAAGGGTCCTCTGTCTTCCAAGCAGCAGAGTCGGGCTCGTTCCGCTTCAGTGACCCGCCACAGGAATCATGCTGCATATATTTTGATTTGCCGCACTTGTCACGGTTCATTAAACCTTGCTCTACCAGCACTTTTTGAAAATGCACTCCGGAGGCGGAGTCAAAGACGGGAAACCAAAACGGCAATAATATTGCCGCTTGGTAGAGTAAGAGTTAAGATGATGAAATGTTTCATTTAAACCTGCCAACAAAGCATGGCCATAATTTTCCCCATAAAGTTGGCAAAGGGAGTTGGGTGGAGCACTAACCCCAAATCACCTCTTCATGAAGATCATTGTTTAAAAAAACCCAAACATTTGAAAGTGGGAGGGGGAAAAGTTCTTGAATTATGTCCCTGCCTATAAAAACACTCATAATCGCCAGTGCACCACAACTGGTTATCAAAGGCCCTGGACATTGACTTGGTTGTCAATGTTATGTCTGTCCGTACGTCGTACTTGTGTTCTTGTCCAGGTCGTATTAAGCGTTTGGTGATAGCATTGTTACTATAATAACCAAATACGCAGGGACAAACCCGTCATTGTAATTGTGTGTTCACTTGTCATCGTCGTGATATTTAAAGATGTTAAACAATTTTGTTGTCATTTTCTTCCAGCAATAACCAGGCAAGCATAAACTAACTGAAGGACAAAAGGTGGTGAACTCTACTGATAGAGGGTATACATTTAACAATATGTATATGTGAAGTACAGTATTTTGTATGGCATGAGGGGGTAGGGTGAGGGACTGATAATTAGAAAGGAAACGGTGCTAAATAGTCAAGACCACCGTAGGGAATTGCTAAATAGTCAAGACCACCGTAGGGAATTGCTAAATAGTCAAGACCACCGTAGGGAATTGCTAAATAGTCAAGACCATCGTAGGAAATTGCTAAATAGTCAAAACCACCGTAGGGAATTGCTAGATAGTCAAGACCACCGTAGGAAATGGCTAAATAGTCAAGACCACCGTAGGAAATTGCTAAATAGTCAGGCTACCGTAGGGAATTGCTAAATAGTCAAAACCACCGTAGGGAAATGCTAAATAGTCAAGACCACCGTAGGAAATGGCTAAATAGTCAAGACCACCATAGGGAATTGCTAAATAGTCAAGACCACCATAGGAAATGGCTAAATAGTCAAGACCACCATAGGGAATTGCTAAATAGTCAAGACCACCATAGGGAATTGCTAAATAATCAAGACCACAGTAGGGAATTGCTAAATAGTCAAGACCACCGTGGGAATTGCTAAATAGTCAAGACCACCGTAAGGAATTTTTAAATAGTCAAGACCACCGTAGGGAAATGCTAACTAGTCAAGACCACCATTGGGAATTTACTCAAAATTAGCCAGACCTGGTAATTTGGAGGGGGAGATTGCAATTTGCAAGTGCAAAATGTATCGTCAGTCTTAGGAAAACAATAGAAAGATGCATTTCATGAAATAATCATCATTAAAATACAAGGAGATTGTTGACCTCAAATATAAAACAGGTAAATGACTGCCCTAAACAATTCTTAATTGTTATGACACAAAATGCCCTTACCCCATCTATCTCCCTCCAATATGATCCAAAATAAAAATAAAATTAGCCTCCACAAAATCATGTGTTGAAGCTACTGTGATGAGCAGCAAAGCTTTGATATCATAAAGTAATTCATGGTTTATACCACATTAGTTGCAGCACCTTAAAAATGGCCTAATGCACAGACAGTGAACCCAACAGATCTCAGCCAGCGAGTTACTAGCACAGCTTCCATCTTGTTCAATGGTATTTGATAGGTTTCTGAATACTTCTTCTGGTCCTCTGTTCTGGATTCGAGGCTCCATCTGCTCCAAAACTTTAGCACCCTTACTTCTCAGGAATGGATCTTTGCCACCAAGTCTCTAAAAATCCAGATAATTACTGTCTATTTGGAAATTGTTGTTTGACTGCCTGACCTGTAAACAAAAATCAAATCTCAGCAAGAAAATTACTAGCGCAACTTCCATCTTGTTACTGGTATTTGACAGGTTTCTGAATACTTCTGGTCTTCCTTTTTGGGGTTCGAGCTTGGATCTGCTTTGAATTACCTTCACCACCCTCACTACTCAGGGACCTCTTAAAGGATTGCTGTCACCACACCCCTTAAACTCCTCATCTTCACTCATTCCATCATTTTTGGGGGAATCATCGTTTGACTGACTGGTCTGTGAACAAGCTGTTTCGTTGGTAAAATCATCCATCGACTCTTTTTCAATTGACTTCCGAGTCTGAGACAATTGGTCTGCGTATTCTTCACAGACTGTCTCTTCATTTTTTTGCTGCTCTGAGACATTCTCACCGACAATCGCACTGTCTGCCGCCCTCTCAGGAACACTGTGGATCAAGGTCTCTTTGTGTAATGATGCATCAGATATATGTTCAACACAAAAAACTTTATCTACAAATTCAGTCAAATTTTGTGCATTAACAGTTCTTGGGCCTATTGTTTCTTCAGATGTATGGCAGGGCTCAGCTGTCAAAGTTATCTTTTCAGAAGAATGTTCTTCTGCAAGTCTCTCCACAGTAGCAGTTGTTTCCATAGTAAGATCTCTGACCGCATCTTTCTTAGTTTCCCAGTGGCCAGAGTCATCCTTTCTGGTGTCTTCAATAAAACGCCCTCTCCGCAGAGAAATGAAACAAGAAGTAAATTTCTTTGAGAGAATTTTAGCAGAAGAATCTTGGTCAACTACATTTTTGGCACTATTATTCTTTGACGGAATTTTGACAGAAGAATCTTCACCGGTTACATTTTTGGCACTATTATCACCAAACATCCTCTCTCTTCGCAGCATAAAATCCTGATAAAACTTTCCAATATCCTTCGCTTTCTCATCCTGCTCGTTGACCAGATAGCTTCCTTGGACTGCTTTGGCGCTCATAGTAATGAGGTACTTCATGTCCATCCTCAACCCACAAATGACCACGCCTTTCTTTCTTGTCACCGAATCAATGCTCTTTTCCAGAGTATCCAGTGTTGAACTCCGAAACATATCTGAGATATTCTGAGACGTTTCTTCCGTAAGCGTCTCTCGGTAAGCTTTGTAAAGTGTCGCTATTCTTCTCATGCACTGCATGACCCGCCTCCTGATGTCATACTTCCTGGTTCCTTCCGTTTTCTTCTGGTCCCACATCGCCCTCCCTATCAACACCAAATAGCGATCTGATGAACAGATGGTACCAATTTCATCCTTATTAAATTTTTTCAATATTGTATCTGAATACTCTGGATCATCTGCCACTTTTCTAAGCATGGTCATTGGAATAAAATACGTATCCTCACCCTTCCTTGTTGAAGGACATGTGAATTTGTGCTTAAAGGAAAAGGACTTTGACAAGTACCCAAGGCAATTTCCGCAAACAACCATTTCACCTGAATCATTCCCTGCCTGCCTGCGATGTCTTTGTAAGCGTGATGGATCTGTTTTGGAGTATTTCAGATTGTACATAAATATTCCTCTGTTTCTGAATTCAGAGAACTTCCTGTTTCTCTCCTTTAAAGGTAGTTTCATGGCTTCCATCACCTCCTCTAATCATATGTGCTCCTCATACCACCCGAAATGCCTTTTTCACAAAATGGACAAAATCTCTTGGGCGTCTCTTCCAATTCTCTGAGAAAATTAAGAAAGAGAGACAAAGGTGTAAAGGAATACTCCAGTTAATTTCCATTTATATATATATATATACATTATATATATGTTTCTATATATATATATATATATATATATATATATATATATATATATATATATATATATATATATATATATTATATATATATAAAGTTATATTTAAAGGTAGTTTCATGGCTTCCATCACCTCCTCTACATCATCGTGTTCAAGGCAGATGTGCTTCCGCAACATACCACCCGAAATGCCTTTTTCACAAAATGGACAAAATCTATGAGGACTTGGACGTCTCTTCCAATTCTCTGTGCGAATACCTGTGAAAATTAAGAAAGAGAGACAAAGGTGTAAAGGAATACTCCAGTTAATTTCCATTTATATATATATATATACATTATATATATGTATATATATATATATATATATATATATATATATATATATATATATATATATATATATATATATATATATATATTTATATATATATAAGGTTATATAAGCATATAGTTAAAATACTGTGTGTTAAAAATACGCTCTATCATTCTTGAAGAACTATTTAATGAGAAAATGTAAAAACGCAGTTTCAGTTTACTTTAATACTCCATTTGTAGTAACTGTCAGTTTCATACCTCAGCTCTTGTTAGAGGCAATTTTCAGACTACATTAAAACATCCTGGTTTCTAAACAATAAGCAAGGAATGAATGATAAGCACCAGTGGGTGGCTAATCCGTTTAAGTGATGCCATATTCAATGAGCTTGTACTTGGGTTTGTGTCGGCAGCTGGATACTAGTTCAGAGCGTTTATTCAACAATATATCTTTGGGGCCATCATAATGTGGAATTTTCGCAGATTTTTCGCAATCAATAGGAAAAAATGAACACTATTAGTGACGTTACCAGCACTGTGGCATTTATTTCTGAATGTATTTATGGGACGATACCTTTCCTTTAACAATTTACAATTTATTTACCGAAAATTATTTCAATTTTTTTGAAAAAAAGACTGAAATAGAGAATATTCTCCTAATTGTTCTGAATTAAGTGTCATTGAGCACTTACACTTTATATCGCTGTAAAACTCAGCATAGTCTCGATCACTTCCAGAATCTGAATCAGAATCATTGTCATTTTCAGCGCTGAAGTCTAGATCATCAGTGCTGAAGTCTGGATCTTTAGCCATTTCTTTCCTTGGTCTGCTTCTTTGTGATGTTTTCCTACGTGTTTCGTATTTAGGCACTGCATCATAAGATCTTGTATGAACTGAAAGAATAAAGTAATATATCAGGAAATGCTTCATGACGATCATTTATACAGCCTCCAATAGGTCAAAGTGCTTTATAATGAGCTATGAAAAGCTTTGAAATAAAAGTTTTTAAGTAAGTTGTTGAGCTTTCATCAGGAACGACTGCATGTCAAAAGGGCAGGTGGGCAAGGCTCATGAAAGGGGCACTTCTTATGTGAAAGGGCAACGCTGGTTGAAATTACACATCCAATATTCATTAATTTTCCTGTTTTATTTGCACAAAAATCTGAAAAGCCATGGTAAATACTGTCATGCCCATGCAAATTGACACCCATATCATATGACCCTACCAATTATAAAAAAAGTCCCACATGGCATCCCATGTCCCACATGGCATCCAACCCTTGTCCCACATGGCATTCTACCATATCTCCCACATGGCATTCTACCATATCTCCCACATGGCATTCCACCATACAGTATGTCTCACATGGCATTCTACCATGTCCTACATGGCATTCCACCATATGTCCCACATGGCATCACACCCTATGACCCACACCCTATATCCCACATGGATCCCATCCTACATGTATGTCCTACATTAATCCAACCATATGTATCACATGACATTCCTCCCTATGTCCCACATGGCATCCCTCCCTGTGTCCCACATGGCATCTCTCCCTATGTCCCCCCTGGCATCCCATCGTATGACCCACATCAGTGGCTTCCCACCTGATATCCCACATGGCATACCATCTTGTCTCACATTAGATCCCACAATATGTTCCACATGGTATTCCTCCCAATGTCCCAATGACATCCTACTTTGTGTCCCACATGGCATCACATCCCATGTCCCACATCCCCATGGCCTCCTACACTATGTCCCACAAAGCCTCCTACCCTATGTCACACATGGCATCCCAACCTATGTCATGCTCTGTGTTACTCGTGGCATCCCACCCCATGTTCCTTATAGCATCCCACCCCATGTTCCTTATAGCATCCCACCCCATGTCTCAGATGGCATCCCACCTCATGTCCCAAATGACATCCCATGTCCCACATGACATCCCACCCTATGTCCCGCATGGCATTCCACCCTATGTCCCGCATGGCATTCCACCATATATCCTACATGGCATTCCATCCCGTTTCATATGGCATACCACCCCATGTCCCACATGGCATCCCACTCCATGTCCCACATGACATTCCATAGGCTCCATAAAATGTCTCATTCTAGCTATTACAGTCCCTGATTGAGCAAACTATGTATGAAAGTGTCAGTTCTTAAAATAACTTATATGCAAATGAACTGTTGAATAAGAAGAAGAAAAAATTGAGTCAAATAATTATTCCTGATATAGCCCTTGGTGTATACCACATGGTATATATTATATCATATGTCCCGCATGACCCACATGGCATCCCTCCCCATGTCCATATGCAGTAACATTCCCTGACTGAGCATACATAAATAAAAAGTCTGGTCAGTTCATATACTGTAGCAACTTTATGCAAATTACCACAATAATAATGGCAGAGTTTAATAATCATGCCTGATACAACCGTTGGTGCCCAAATACTTTAAAGAATTTTAAGGATTTTAAATCTCCAGTGGTTCGAGAGAAATGCTTGAGGATCTCTGAAGAATAATGGAAAATTATATCATTTTACAGTTATCTTCAAAGGAAATATCGAATGTTTTGTAGACTTTCTAAGGAAACTAGTCTTCAATCTGTCTTAAGTGTCTCTAAAAAAAATTAACATTTTGTAAGGAAATTCTAACCTTCCATAAGGATATCTAAAGAAACTTTAACACTTTCTGAGAAATTCTCAAAAAACTTTAACATTTCTGAGAAAATCTCAGGGAAAACTGTGGACGGCCAGCTGGCTAAACGAAATTGCCATTACATAAGTTCGCATTATGCCTTGCATGTGAACCAAAAATGTAATTGTCAATTTGGACCCAATTTGGCTGATTATTATGCAAAATTGACCAAAAACAGGAACAATTCTGCATAATTACTATAAAAAGGACATGTTAATGCATAAAGAGGTAATTCAGAATCCAGGAAAGGCATTCCCGCCCCTCTGTCCCCCCAGAGGTGGAGGGCACTTCTTGCCCCCATAGATGCTCTATCACCATAGAAATGATATGTCCTCAGAGTGCACATTGTGTTATTTCACGCTATGCAACAATGGCTGTTTCAATACAAAGGAGCAATTTTAACTTTAATATTCCAGTGTATTTTCATTTATATGGTAGAGGACAGTTATATAAGCAAACTGGTGAGAAAAACCATGACAATATCTTATTCCGCTTAGGATTTATTACATTTTATTCCACTTAGGAGTTATTACATTTTATTCCGCTTAGGAGTTATTACATTTTATTCCGCTTAGGAGTTATTACATTTTATTCCGCTTAGGAGTTATTACATTTTATTCCGCTTAGGAGTTATTACATTTTATTCCGCTTAGGAGTTATTACATTTTATTCCGCTCAGGAGTTATTACATTTTATTCCGCTCAGGAGTTATTACATTTTATTCCGCTCAGGAGTTATTACATTTTATTCCGCTTAGGAGTTATTACATTTTATTCCGCTTAGGAGTTATTACATTTTATTCCGCTCAGGAGTTATTACATTTTATTCCGCTTAGGAGTTATTACATTTTATTCCGCTTAGGAGTTATTACATTTTATTCCGCTTAGGAGTTATTACATTTTATTCCGCTCAGGAGTTATTACATTTTATTCCGCTTAGGAGTTATTACATTTTATTCCGCTTAGGAGTTATTACATTTTATTCCGCTCAGGAGATATTACATTTTAAAGATTTGTAAAGTGTGTTGCAAAGTGACCTTGCCATGTAAAGTGTTATGTCATAAGATAACTCTTAGATAATTCTTTATCTATTTCTAGAAACGAAAAAGGATTTTTCTTTTCTTAGAATCTTTGTTTGATAGGGCTTAATGGCACTGTGACAGTCAAGGGTCAAAGGTGCCAACATTTAGAATGTAAGGTACATGAGAAGATGGGCAAGAATATTCTTGCTGAGTGTATGCTATACCCTATACACCAGTTTACAGTTCATCCACCATTTTGAGTTGAAAGTAAACAAACAATTTTCCTATTAAATGCAACGATAACACATTTTTAGTCACTTTATTTAAAATTCTGTCGCTTCTATTTTTCAATTTTCTTAATGTATTATGTAACTTTAAGTATTTTAGGTAACATTAAGTCATCGGGAAAAACCCCATGTCGTCCTAACACAGACAGTGTAATTATGGCTGAATTTATAACCGTAGGCCATGTACAATGTGCATTTTTCTAAACAACGTGCAATGATACAATGCATGCACCAAGAGCGTATTTTGCTGTGCGCTCATTGTATGTTTATTTGCTGTGCACTTGTCTGGTTTGCTTACTCGCAAGTCAAGGTAAAATGTACTTGTGTGCATGAGCAGACTGGAACTGTGAACTGGTGTATTTTCAAAGAAATACATAAACATTGACATTGGAACTGCAAACTTCAGCTTCTAGTACAAAAGCCTTTTCTGTAGATGCACCTAAACTATGGAACTCTATTCCATTGAACATTCACTGTAGCACTTCTTTGGATACCTTTAAGAACAATCTTAAACATACTTGTTCACCATTGCTTATGATTGACTCTTTATATTCCTGGTGTTTGTCATATGTATTTTTCATGTTCTGGGCAATTTCCTTTTTTTTTTTTTTATTTCTCTACACCTTGGATTACGTTTGCATAGATAGATGGTCCCCTAAAAATGAATTATTATTATTATAACACCAGTGAAATCTTTGAAATGCAATAACTCCTAAAAGATATCCTATATATGAAAATGAGAATTCACAGGAATATTCCTTTAAACATGTAAATAAGTATTTTTTACTTTTTATTGCAATCATGCAAGTCTCATATACACAGTGCAATGTGCTCCCTATTTGCATTGCAATCATGCTAGTTTCATATATACAGTGCAACCTGCTTCCTATTTGCATTGCAATCATGCAAGTCTCATATACACAGTGCAATGCGCTCCCTATTTGCATTGCAATCATGCAAGTCTCATATACACAGTGCAATGTGCTCCCTATTTGCATTGCAACCATGCAAGTCTCATATATACAGTGCAATGTGCTCCCTATTTGCATTGCAATCATGCAAGTCTCATATACACAGTGCAATGTGCTCCCTATTTGCATTGCAATCATGCAAGTCTCATATACACAGTGCAATGTGCTCCCTATTTGCATTGCAATCATGCAAGTCTCATATATACAATGCAATGTGCTCCTTATTTGCATTGCAATCATGCAAGTCTCATATACACAGTGCAATGTGCTCCCTATTTGCACTGCAATCATGCAAGTCTCATATACACAGTGCAATGTGCTCCCTATTTGCATTGCAATCATACAAGTCTCATACATACAGTGCAATGTGTTCCCTATTTGCACTGCAATCATGCAAGTCTCATATACACAGTGCAATGTGCTCCCTATTTGCATTGTAATCATGCAAGTCTCATATATACAGTATATTTGCATTATAACTTGTGTGTCTTTTATAAGATACTTCTTGCACATTTTAAATCAAAAAGCAAAAAAACTCACTTTGATTGGAAGATGCGGGCAGAGCTGATGACGATGGTAGAGTTGATGGTACTTCACTTAATGATGGTGGAGTTGATGGTTCAGCTGATGGTAACTGTTTAGATGGTGAAACAGACTGAGCCAGTAATGTTGGATGAGCCACATGCAGCTTCTTGTGTGATGGTTGAGTCAAGTCTGAACCACCTTCTTGAAAATTAAAAGACAGTGATTTAGCTGGCGAAGGTCTGACTGATATTGGTGAATCTTCTAAAGGTTCACTTGAAGATGATCCACGATTAAGAGCCACACCAGATGGTGATTCTACTAAGGGTATCCCCCTTAAAGAAGCTGGATTGGTTGAAAATGGATCAGTCAGTGACTTGCAGGATGGTGGTGTTCCATCTGAATGTGGTGCTGATGATGAACTGGGTGCAGTTTTTCCAACTGAGGTTGACAGAAGCAGGTCTGATGGTGGTGGGTCAGCCGATGGTGTTGATGGTTCTGCAGTTGGTGATGCATCGCTTGCTGATGCGGCGATGATCTGTGGTGCAACTTGAGGTGGATTTGTTGGTGTCATTGTGGGTACCTGTGATGATAGTCCAGTTGCCAGTTGTTCCTCTTGTGTATTCCCCTCGGCTGATGTATCAATAACATGTCCTTCTTGTGGCACCTGGTTTCCATGGGAGATGTCATCACTTTTACTAAGGTCGACAACACCTGAAAAATATAAAATAAGAATTAAACAAGCATATTTTAACATATCAGAGAAATAAAATGTGATATCAAGCAATTTGCCTATAAACATTCCTCCTAAAATGTTACTTCTCAATGACCCTTCACTACTAGCCATGAATTTCATGATAAAGCAAAAGGAACCAAAGTGAAACTCCTTTAGAGGTAACCCAAGCTAGAATACTAAAATGTACATAAAAATGTGGTGGGATGTCTTCTGGATGTCAAGTGTGATGGCCTGTGTGTCATGTGGTGGAATGGCGTCTGGATTTCAGGTGTGATTGAATATAGTAATATCATAAAATCTGACCATAACTCCATAAATATTCCATTTTGGGCCTAATTATTCCAGGGTTTATTCAAATTTGGTTGGATGTAATACATTTGATGTACAATTTTTTTCTCTGCTTAGTTTAACCCTTACTCTACCAGGGCTTTAGAAATAGCGACCCCAATTTTCGTAACTTTTTTTTTCTATGCTTTTTTGACAACTTTCCTTTCATTTTCTTTCGTTACAAGTTTGGTTGGAATAGATGCTAAGTTATTTAGCTTTTGAGTAATTAAAACCAATTTAGGAAATATTAGACAGAATTATGCAAATTAAGCAATTTTTGGCTAAATTTGGTCAACAAATGGTCAATCTTTGCAGAAGTATAACTTCTTGTCAGTATTGAAAACAGAGATTTGTGTTACATATTTAGATTTATTTTGAACTTTCCTTTCTAATGATACTAACCTACATTTTTTAGAAAGAAAGGGTAAGCTTTTATCATCAAAAATGATAAAAGTCAAACGTCCCATGAAAGCTGCAGCAGAAAAATAATTACGCAGTGGCCACGGCGGGACTCGAACCCGGAGCGCTCGCACGCTAGTCGCGTACATTTCCCCTGCGCTACGTGATCGTTGAAATTGAGTAGCTGTAATTTTGTTCTTACAGGATAGGTTCTAAATAGAGGGGGGTATGCCTTTATTTATATGTCAAATGAAAGGAAATTTCAAGCGCTTTCGAACGGCGGTTCAACCAAGCATGCGTGTTGTGAGGTTTGGGTTTCACGATTTTTTGAACAAAACCGGCCAAAAATGGCAGAAATTCATGAAATTTTGCAGAAATTTCACTAGAACAAAAGATTGGACGTAGGGATTATAAGAATTATACCAGAAACCAATACTATAATTTCTTAGGACTTTCGTGTTTGATTTTGAAGCAAAAATGTAATCTTGCAATTATTGTAAGATTTAAAAGAAAAAAAAAAAAAAAATGCAATTTTTTTAGCAATTATTGATTTTTACCATTTTTCGATGTAATTTTTCTAAAAATTATGTAATATAACCTCTACACAAAAGTTTCATTTTATGAAAGAACTATCTGAGTACTTTTAAATGATACCAAGATCACTCGTATAGGACTGTGGTAAAGTTCCGATTTTATTTTTAGAAAAAGGTGGTTTGAAATCGGCGATAGTATCGCCGCGTGGTAGAGTAAGGGTTAAAGGAGAGAAAATAAAACATAACTTTCTGGACTTTATATTGCCAGGTTAGCAATGAAGAATAACTTAAAGGATGATTGAACAAGCTATTTTGAATGAAGAGAAAAAAGGCTAAAATACATGAAACTGACAATAAATCTCAAAATATTCCCGATTTAATATATCTAACAAAATCCTTACTTGGGCCAGGAAGGCACCAGGCGGGTGCTAACACCTGGTTTTCTTGGCGTGAGTGGATGAGAGCACATGGCTCCCCTGGATGGGATTCCAGTCCATCATGGGTTAACTTCCCAGCAGTGCTGGTACTTATTTTACAGCTGAGTGGACTGGAGCAAGTAAAAAGTCTTGATCAAGGACACAATGCATCACTCAGGATGTGAGTCCAGCTCGGTACCTTATGCATACGAGCATGACTCCTTAACTACTGCACCTCTCCCCTTTTTAATATATTCTTTATAAGTGTTTTCTTCCACTTACCTAAGCCCATAACACTTGGCTTTCCGAGTATTGTGGGCACCTTCAGAGACAATTCCGATAAAAATCTTCCAATTTCGCGAACCTGTTCTTCCCCTCTAATGGTCAAGTGTCGTTCCGCTTCAATTTTCGCTGCCAACGGGAGAAGATTCTTCAATGCATGCTTCACATATTTCTTAGTTTTCATGACAACAGAAATGACTGTGATTATCTTATCCACGGACGATCTTTTGAGCAAGTCAGCAAAATCCCTGACTTCTTCTTTCGGAAACTTCTCTTTGTAATTTTTAAGAAGAATAGCGAGACCTTTCATGCCCTGGATGACTTTATTGGCTACACTGCCGCTACATCTCCCAAAACCCTTCTTCCTCTTCCATAAGACCTTCCCTACGCTCTTTAAGATGTAGTCCGAGACACAGAGTTCCCCAATATCATCCTCCAAGAGGGGGTTCAAGATATTTTCTGTAAATGTGGGATCCTCTTCTCCACCACTTAGCAAATCGAAAGGAATGAAAAATGGTTGTTCCTCTGACTTCCTCGACAAACACTTTTTCTTATGTGCACGGCCAGAGTTCTCCGTCAGGCAGCCTTTACACCAGGAACATATAATACTGATCTTTCCCCCTTTTCTAGCTCTTTGTGTCAGAAACTTTGAGGGATCGTTTTGTAGAAGTCTCTTGTACCACTTTAATATTCCAAGTTTTCTGATTTCAGCAAATCTGATTAACCGTTGATCATATGGTAGATTAATAGCATCCCTGACTACTTTCTGATCCTTATGTCCCTGCATGATGTGTCTGGAAATGTTTGCAAACACTTGAACTCCAAAACAAAATGGACAGCACCTGCAAGGTTTTTTCTTGGAAGAACTGGCCACAGACTTCCCTTGATTATCCTTTGTAGTGGCTTTTTTCTTTCCACCTGAAAATACATCATGTTTTAAATTTAAAATAAAAAAGAAATTGAAGAATCCTTTCAAGAATTTGCATTTCCAAATCTACAATGTGTAATAACATGAATGTTTTAAAATGTAAATAAATCAAAATACTATCAACATAGGAAACAACTTCATCAAAATTAGTAGTTAAATTAAAATTGAATGTTCATGATTTGATGTTCATTATTAGGATGTCCCCACCCCTCCATTTACACCCTTCCCTTGTTCCAGTATGTCCCAAAGTTCTCACACTTCGTCCTTAGGCAGTATGCTCACGTTGTATGGAAATATGTGGCATCTGAAAGGACATTTATCCTATTGCTTTTGCTGCCACAATATGTGTGCTAGACATACATATACAAAATAATAAAAATAGCTATAGACCTTTTCAAATCTGAATCGGCAATCTCCGGAAAATAATATAAATAATGTCACATGGCCGAGATTCACATGTCCATAATAGACCTATCGTAAACTAGGGGAATCTTATTGACCAATCAAATATTGGGGGAATCTAAGCCGTCTGCACAATTCATGCACAGTATGAGACCAAGCATATGAAAAAATGTTTTCAAGCGCACGTGTCATACGTGCGTTATACATCAAGGAAATAAGCATGAGTATTGCTGTTTATCATTTTCCCCTCAAAACTACACCTGATTGGTTGGGAAACAAAGAAAAAGTTCCCCAACATTTGATTGGTCGAAATACTGAAGAAATCACGTTCAGTTAAACTCGGCTTGAGGTCATTTTCTAAAACAATTTTTAAAAGAATGTGCTCACTCAAAAAAACATTAAAAAGCTTTAACCACGTGTTTATTTTCCTTCCATTTCTCTTCAATACCATATTTTTCCCCGACAAATACAATAAACTGGAATTGCCCTAAGAAAACAATTTATGCACCTTTCATGCTAGAATTCCCTGAAAGAGCTGACTCTAATGAAGAATATTTAAAATCTTCTCCAAACTGATCATTAATGTCAGTGGAAATGACATTTGCATTAATTTTAGGGCCAAAAATTTGAGGAAAGAGGGACACAGAATGAAATATACATCTGGCTGGAATGTGGTCTTCTGCAAAGGCACTATCTAACCTAAAATCAATTTCAACAATAAGTAAATCTGACATGTAGCAGGGAACATGTTCATGAAGGACTTCATTGACCATGACAAAGACTAAGAATGGGATGAGCTGTTTCATGGCGAGCAAGGAGAGGTTTATGAGCTCAAATTCTTATAGCGTTTCGCGAGAAACCTTGCCAAGTTGTAACTTGTACTGAACAATTTCAACCCTGAAATCTTTGACGTAGGTACTGGACAACAACATATCATACTGATCTCTTTTTTTAATCTCACATTCTTACACAATGTTGAAAATTAAAAACACTATGGTGATAAGAGCTGATATGACATACCTGATGCAGGTGTAGATTTGCTTTTCTTCAAGGAATTTGTGACATTCTTTTTGGTGCTAAATATCTCATTCTCTCTGTTAAGAAACTCTTTGATAAACTCCTTGACATCTTTTGCTTTCTCTGCCTCCTCTGACACGATCCATCGCCCTAGAACGATCTCAGCAGCATTCCTTATCAGAGTTCGCAGAGCATTATCTTCCTCCGCACTTGATCCCTGACCTTTGCTTCTTATCTTTTCAATACAATTCAGCACTTTTTTGAAGGTAGATTTTCTAAACATGTCTGATACGTCAGTGGATGTACTGTCCACACTCTGGTATAACTGATACAAATCCGCTAGATTCTGAATATCCATTCCAACTTGTTCGAAATTACCAGCATTTGATTTCCTGCGGTTCCAAAGTACCCACCCGATTCGTTTCATGGTTTGATCTTCTGTGCATAAACTTCCAGTGGCATTCTCATGAAAAAAGTCAAGAATAGTTTGCTGAAATACAGGATCATCCGTGTAAGAAACAAGACAATCGCTGTTCAGGAAGTAGAACAGGTCATCTTTCTTACGATAGGAACATGCACAGGAGGACACAGAGAAAGATGCACAGCAAGACGTGCAACATGCATTCCTCTGTGCAGGAAGATCTTTGTTCAAATGCATCCCACCATTTAGAATATCTGTGAAGATAAAAAACATACACTTCTTAGCAAATTGGTAATACTTTTACTGAAATTAGTTCAAAACTGGGACAAAATTAGTACAAATATATCTAGATGAATAACATTCACCTGTTTGTAATTTGATGATCATTGTACAGAAATTGTTCTAAAATTGTGACTTCTTGAAATGTTGAATCGGTAGATTATTTTGAAGGAAAATTTGAATGTCCTGAGAATTTTTAAGATTAAGATGCAGAACAAATTCATTAGTATGAGGTTGCCTGACTGGAAGAACCTGCAAAACTTGAATCTGCCCAGGTATGACCTTTGGTTTGTTAAGATAGCCAGATAACTTTCACATCGATAAGCAATCATGAATATATCTATCCAATCCTCCTGAGTTCCAACACACTCGGGACAATACACCAGTTCACAGATCCAGTCTGCTCATGCGCACAAGGACGTATCGCCTTCAAGTTGCAAGTGAACAAACCAACCAGCTTGAGCGCACACCAAAATACACTCTTGGTTTGCGTAGTATTTATCGCACATCGTTAATATAAATATGCACATTGTACATGGCCTAAGGTTATAAAATCGATCTTAATTTTCACTTTCTGTGTTAGGACGACATAAGTTTTTTCCTGATAACTTAATTTTACCTTTAATACTAAAAGTTACATAACATATTAAGAAAAGAAAAAAATCAAAGCCAGAGAATTAAAAAAAAAGTGACTTAAGAAATTTGTTATCGTTACAGTCAATGGGGAATATTGTTTGTTTACTCGCACCTTATAATGGCGGAAGGAACTGTGAACATGTGTATCACAGATTTTGAAAAAAAGCTGTGAAAATATCAACCATGCCATTTTAATGATCAGTCACTTAAAGAATTAGTTCAGGGGTCCGGCAAGTCGATCTCATATAAAAGAGGGCTGCAGAAGAAACATAATGGTGAAGAAAGCATTCAAAATCCTAAAGTTTGGTATCCTTTGTGTAAAAACGACTGAAATCAGACTAGTTGCATGATGTCATAGCCTCAGAATCCTCAAAGTCTTTATGTATTCTATTATATTTTGTCCTGCGATTTTGTGTGGCTTAAGAACCATTGGATGTCAGGAAAGTAGTAAAACAGAATCTAGTCAGGTTAATAATAATTCACCACCTGAAGAAAGTTTTAAGGAAAAAAATATGTTTTAATTTGTTGATGTTTAATGGCACCGTGACAGTCAGAGTCATAAGGTAAAATAATTCAAATAGTACAAAAAGTAAAATTAATTTTCTTCAGTATACATTATAACACTTTTTAGGAATGTGAGGATGACAACACCAACCTTCCATAGTAGACTTAGTACACCAGTCATTTCTACACAGATAAGACAGAGCTTTAAACTTTAATAATTCCCTAATGAAATAAGATATTTTTTGAATGCTTCCTTCACCTCTTTCATATAACATGGACTTGCTTAGCCACTGAACTAATCCTTTAAATGCCAAAAAGCAGAATAGATGAAAAGTGTTAAAGAAGATACAGACAGCTCAATTAAACAAAAAAATGTTCAAAATGAAAAACATCCAAATAAAACATGATGCAAGAAGAGGAAATATGGAATTATGATGAAGGAATAACTTTTTGTCTGACTTACTTCTCTTTGAGTGATGAGGCTGTGATCGACTGTCATCACTATCATATGTCTGCTCAGGTTCATAACCATCACTATCCATCCAATCGTTATCTGCAAAAAACCAAAATCAGTGCAAGATCAATCACATCTCAAGATGGTCCTTTTGCACATAACATTATATGCATTCTGCAAATGGCTTATCAAAGATAGTGTGAAGTCACAAACCAAATGTACATCAGCTTAAAGTTGAAAAAAATTGCCCGTAAATGAAGGGAATTTCCCGAAAAGTTATGAAAGTATCAGAACAATGAGGAATATTTTCCAAAAATTTAGGAGATCCTCCCAAAATTGGAGATTTTCCAATTACGAGCCACTTGAATGTTGATAGAAACTTAATTTGAGGAAAAGATCATGTTCTGAAATAAAGGAAATTTTCTAAACATTGGCCAAAAATTCCCGAAAATGGGAAATTTTCCAAAATAAAAAAACTACCCAAAAATGAAATACAAATTCGTAAAAATAGAAGAAAATTTTCCAAAAATCACAGAAAATTGACTGAAAATTTCACAAAAAGTGAAGATGATGAAGAAAATTTTGTCAAAAATTTAAGGATATTTTCCCGCAATCTTGAGATTTTCCTATTAGGAACAGCTTCAACATTGACAGAAACTTATTTTAGCAATATGCCCATTTTCTGAATTTTCCCTAACTGCCCCCCAACCACCACCATATTCCTATGTCACTGCTAGGAAGGGGCCTTTCCAGTGGCTTGCCCCCCTGTGAACAACCCCTCACATCACCACTGGTTGTTGGTAACCTTCAAGCAGCTACTGTAGTAAAGGGGAACACATGTGTGGGGGTAACCTTCAAGCAGCTAGTAAAAGGGAACACAGGTGTGGGGGATAGGGGGTAAAGGTGTGGGAGAAAGGGGGAATAGGAATGAAAGAAAAGGGGTGGTGTTTTACCTGAAGACTGTTTCCTTGTCTCTGCAGCCTCTTCCTCATCTCCCATTTCTAGCTCCTTCTCGTTACCTCCCACCTGCTCTGTATCCTCATCACTGTCACCTTCCGATGAAGATTCATCTCTAGCTGACCTGGTCTTGCCCACTGTACACAAAGAAAAAGTTGGTCTTTAAAGTATAATGTAACTCAATGAGTAATTATATGCAGATTTATGCCAGATACATCTCAATTATATGATTTTTGTTGCATTGAAGTTAATTATGAAGTAAGGTACTAACCATTACATAACTTGCCATGACCATTTGTTGTGACATCAGAAAAGCTTTGGCTATTGTACTTGTCATTACTGCTTGTTATTTCAGAACAGGTCATAATAATACTATGATTATCCTTCAAATAGATAGTAAGTGAAATTCTACTCAATAACGTTTGGTTTGTTGAATGTCTCAAATAGTTCTAACATGTAAAAAATCAGCATAGTTTAATATTCTGCACTAAACCTAGTACTGTTACAATCACTTTCACATTCTTAAAGGTAAATGGACAGGTACAATAGTTTTTGAACATTGAAAATAGCATGTGTAGTTTTCATGTCATGAGGAATCAAAGTTTGAAACATTTTAAATATATTGAAAAAAATGTGATGTATTGACAGGAAAACACCTCAAAATGCTTTTGTTTTTCTTTATATTTCTTCCTTTAATTTCAGACCTTGAAAATGTTAAAAATGCCTTCTCCAGCTTGAGATTGGTTGGGGGTATGGTAAAGATCAAATCCCCTTCATTAGAATAAAGAGGATTTTTTAGAGAGAAATGGCAGAGGATTAAAAAACAATGGATTAACATAAAAAAATAGAGACTATGTCCCATTCATACATCACAAGAGTAACACAAACATTTGCCCATATTTGCACAAAATTCTTCTAAAAGCTGTAAAATGGCCAATTTTTAACTGAATTTGATGAATGTTTTGCTATCTTCATGTATTGTAATGGACTTTAAATCAATTTAGCTAATGTTGCTTCTAACTGTCCATATACCTTTAATACTACTAGCACATACATTAAATGCTTGTAGTTCAGTTTAATTTAGGCTAGAGCTGTGACCGTTTAGCGTGTACACGATACACGCTCGCAAATCTTGTAAACGTTTACTAAATACTTCATTGCGAGTAATCGTTTTTCATACATCATAGGGCCTAGTGTCTTGCCGTTGAAAATCAATATTCATGATTAAAATCACACACACATTCGGCTGACAAAATTCCATTCAATGACTTTTTACAAACTGTAAATCCGATTAGCTTAATCCTTTTTAAATGTGCGAATCACAAATGCGCAGTAATCACCAATGAATGGGGATATTATGCACTTTGATTTCGCCGAAATCTGAGTAATTTAACTTGTAAAATGCACCGCGAATGTGCAGCAGTAAACAGTAACAATAGGCCTAACGTTAGGCCATAAGGCTTTAAATCCCACGCAATCAAGGCCCGTTTTATCGACCAAAAAAAATTTGAATCGTGACAATCAGTACATTTACATGTAAATATTACCTGATGAGTCAAATAAATTTTGCAAGAAAGAAAAAATATTGCCTAATAAACAAACAGAAAAAGGTTTTAACAGGGCTGAAATTCTGCATGCTTCGCAAAGATGGCGGCCATCTTTTCCAAAGGACTGATATTTCAGAACTTCCTGGTGGTGGTGGCGTAGTTTTGAAATGTTTTACGGCGAGGTATATCATAGGCATAGTATGCAAGATTTTCACGGAAGAACTTCGAAAGCCGTAGCGAATAGGACAAAAAAGTTACGCGACGTTGAGTTTAAATGACATTAAAAGGAAGTTATCTGTTCTTTCTAAACTGAATTTCCATGCATATTTTCTATAAAAATGATGATTTATGCTGTAGAAGTAAAGTTTTTACGATTTGGAAAATAAAACTCAGCGTCTATTTGGGCAATGCAGTCAGTACTTTTGCCATACTAGTTGCGCGATTTTTTTACTTCGCCTCGTAGTTTTGGAACAATTTTGGTGTATTTCCGAAAATTACGGTACTAAACTCGTGTACACGATACACGCTCGCTTTTTTTGGCGTGTACACGTTTACTAAAATCCCTAAACGTTCACAGCTCTAATTTAGGCCACACATATTCATACCCTAGATGTTCCACTGAGTCTGAGAGTGACTGTGTAGTGAATGTTAGGCTAAAAGGGATTAAACAGCACAATATAGTCTTTTAAGTTTATCAATAGGGGCATAAGGAGAGTTGTTATTGAGGGTTTTACTCAAGGCTTCCTTTCATTGCACAATGCATATCTACCACATCATTTCATACCATTACACTTCTGATGATTTCATTGAATAGTTCTTGTCAAAGAAACTTGAGATTTTGTTAGAATTTTACCTAGGCCAGGCCAGTTTTAGCCAATAAATAACAAAATATTTCCTTTTTAACCCAAAAAAAAAAAAGAAAAAAAGAAGCAGTTTGTACTCACTAAATCAACTGTCATCACACCAGAAATTGTGGAACCGAGATTTTCTTAAACTTGTCTTCTTCCCATGATTTTGTTTCGATATTTCACACATTAATCTTCTTCAACGCAATTAATTATTCTACTCGATTTAAAGAAATATTTCTGCCAAACAAATCTGACGATGTTCACCACATGATAAAATATTATGTCCAATGACATGTGTTAAAGGTATCTGAACATGTAGATGCAACAATAAATACATTGCTTTAAAAGCTATCTAAAAGGTCATCAAATATACAAATTTGGGTCAATTAATGGATGACCTTGGAATTTCCTTATATATAACTCTTTTCTTTTTTAATTGTCTTTCATCATTTGTTGTTGGAGTGCAGCAAATTCTAGCTGAACAGGTTTTACTCAAATGAATACAAATAATAATAAAATTCACATCATTTTCATTGTTTGAGATTTAGGAAAGAAATTCTGATTTAGGAAAGAAATTTAAAGAATTATTACCAAATTTAGTGTTGTCAGCCCAGTATAATACATCACAAATTGAGCAAGTATTAAATATTCCTCAGGTACCATAACTCAGAAACTAAAAGGGCTTTTTTATGAACATCATGAAATGGTCTACCCCATATCTAAAACTCTATGCACTTCTGTCCAAAATCTTAAATATTTATGTATCATAAACATGCAGGATACAATTGGTCATGGCAAGCGCCTATTACTGCTTAAAGAATTAGCTCAGTGGTCAAGCAAGTTCATCTTATTGGAAAGAGGTCTTTAAACTGCCAGGAAATGTTAAAACTACTTCCATATTTTATTCCATTAAGGTGATATTCAAGTTTCAAGCTTAATCTCATTTGTATAGAAATGACTGGGTTGGCCCCCTCATCTTCACTTTCTTATGCTTAATTGATGAGGGCTTAACGGCACCACGACAATCGAGGGTCAAATTGTGCCTGAGAGGTTAGATCATTCTAGAGGTAAGAAGGAAAGAAAACAAGGGAGATTGAGAGAAATATAAGAACTAAAAGTCAGAAAGCTGGGATCGAGAGAGGAGGTGCATGCATGAAAAAACAAAGTAGAGAGAGGGGGTTTGGAGAGGAAGACTAAATATGGTTGTAGAGGGAAGCATGATGAAGGAAGGAGATAATTATTTTCGGAGGATTTTTCTGGAAGAACTAGGCAATTGAGTTGTGGGGAGCATGGGAAGCTTTGGGAAAGTTGTACAGGAGGCAAGCAAGGAGAACGTGATGGACTGTGAAGGTGCGATGACAATTGTTGCAGAGGGAATGGGGGGAACCAGTAAGGAGGAGGGAGTGAGTGTGTGAGTTTTTATCAAAATGTACTTTAAAGAAAATTAATTATAAAAATAATTATTTCTAACTTATTATATTATTTTTGGTCAAACTTTCTTTGGTAGTAAACCACAATTCGAAAGGTACCGGGTTTGATTCCCATCATGAGCCCTGCATTGTGCCCTTGAGCAAGAGACTTTATACTCTACTTGCTTCAGTCCACGCAGCTGTAAAATTAGTACCAGCACTGCTGGGAAGTTAATCTGTGATGGACTGGTGTCCCATCCAGGAGGAGTCATGTACTCTCATCCACTTGCGCTATGAAACCCGGGGATAAGCACCGGCATTATGAGCCCAATTGGTTGAATGGATTTAGCTTGTGCTTAAACCACAATTACCTTACTAAATTCTGTTTTACTACTTTCCTGACATATCGAATGGTTTTAAAGCAGCAAATCTTTGGTAAAAATAGAATAGAATACATAAAGCCATTGAGGAATGTGAGGATGTGATGTCGCAACTAGTCTGATGTCAATTGTTTGTACACAATTGAGACACAGCTTTAAACTTGAATACCTTCTTATAAGAATAAGATTTTTGAATGTTTCTGTCACCATTATGTTTCTTTTTCATCATCTTTCACAAAAATGGACTTGCTTGACCAGTGAACTAAATCTTTCATCTCGTAAAAAAATCTAATCCAATTTATAAGGGATATACACTTTTTGTCTTATACATCTGAAGAGGTTGACTAATAAACCTGCCAGTTGCAGAATGCTTTCCACCTGGTGCTAAAGAGTCTTGGCAATACGGGAAGTGCCTCAACCAGTTGCATTCAAGGGTTGGATGGTCTTAGGCTGCGATAAAACGGATTATGACATAGCATTAACCCTCTGTGACTGCGGTTCTAAACTCTAGAAGTGCCTCAACCAGTTGTGTTGAATGAGTGGATGGTTTTAAGCTGTGATGACAAAACAGGGCTATGACATAGCATCACCCTCTGTGACTGCAGTTCTGAGCTCCAGATGATGTAAAATATGTTACAATTCTTACTGCTGCAGGATTCATTCTCTACTAAAGACCTTGCCCTGAACAATGCCCAAGCCCAGAGCTTTTTTCATCATTAGAAGAAGAAGAAGAAGACAACTTGACTATCTTGATTCATGTGGAAGCTAGGAAAATGTATTTATTTATTTATCTTGGCAAAAATAACTTTCTTTTTGATATAGTAGATTTGTTTTTCTTTTTCTAAATGCATCATAAATATAGCTTATGACAACCAAGAATGCATGACATTACCTCGGGGATGAGACGTTGGAATGAAGCCCCTTCCTCTACTCTTAAACCTCTTTGGTATTCGAGGTCTCTTTCTGGGCATGGTGGTGGGTTCAGGTGCTATTTCATCTAGAGATGAAAATATTGATTATCTGATGAATGCATTGATTGATTGATTTATTACTAATACTTGTCGGCACATGGGCAGATAGGTTAAATTATAGCAAAATTACTTAAAATAACAAATGGAGTTTTCTAAAAGAAGGTAAACTATAAGGTATAAATTATTCCAGGTTGTAAAATTACTCCAGCTTGTAGGAGAAAGAGTATAGAAGTGATGAAAAAGTAGCTTATTACAGGGAAGCGCAGTTATCATAATTCTTTATACATTTCTTTTTATAATTATTCTTTAAGATTGTGTGATAAGTTCTAGTTGATATGACAACTAAACGAGAGGAAGTTGAGGGGGATTTTTTAAGAAAGAGTTCAAACACAAAATAAGTATATTATATAAATGTAAAGTTAACAATCAATCAATATGTTATTAAAAGATACAAAAGCAACAACAAACCAAACCACGATTAACACAGTTGTTTGATAAAAACAAAACTTAAACTAGATTAGCACAAAAATAATTACTTATCAATTAAAATTAACAATACAGATAGAAGGATATCTTTGGGCATAGTTGTTAAACAAAATGTCTGCTGTGGTTACCTCTCTCATTATCATCATTTCCTGTTGATGCGATGATAAACTCCATAATATCCTCCTCTTCACGTCTCGTTTTATCTGCACAAAATTGAATAAGGGTTAACTGTGAGAGGCTAATACACATTTAAAGAGTTAAAAGAGTTGAAAAGAGCAAAAATGCATCAAAACTCTAACCTTCTAATATTATTTTTATTAATGAATGATTACCTACACATTCTACCTTATGGCTGCGAAATGTGAACGATTACTAGGACTGATGAAAGAAAAGCTGAACATTTTCCAAACCAGTGTTTAAGATGGATTCTGAGGATCAGATGGCAGCAAAGGACAAAAAGTGGGGGAATTGCAGAGATAAACGACATCAGTTGTGAGGTACAATGAAAAAGGAGAAACTGGGTGGGTCACAGACTTAGGAGGGTTTGTTTGATGAGAGTGTAACGGCACCACAACAGCAAGGGTCAAATTGTGCCTGAGAGGTTAGATCATTCCAGAGGTAGAGGGAGAGTAAACAGGGGGAGAAAGGGTGAGAGAGGAGTGAGGGTGAGAACAACTGCACAACAGCACTGGGGTGGATGCCAGGGGGTTGAAGAGTGAGAGGGAGGCAGAAAACTACATGGACAGAAGGAGTGGAACAAGGCAGGTGGATAAAGCTGAGATGTGGCCAAGGCAGCAGCGCAGAACAGGCCGGGCTGGAGAGAATTAAGGTTAAGGCAAATCTACACATCTTTTCAAATCCAAATGAATTCTGTGTCCTGAGATAACACACATGATATATAGTAAAAGGCTTATACATATTAATAGGGTTAAAAAAAGTTGGATATAGCAAAAATTCACAGGAAGATACGGCACAAAAACTATTTTGTTGATGAATGATTATCCATTCATCCTGTCAAGTCCAAATGAATCCTGTCCTGAAATTACATGATCTGACTGTGTTAAGACCCTAACTGCAATACCTGGCTCTTCATAATAAGCTCCCTTGTTTATTTTTACAGATGGTAAGTAGTGGTTTAATGATGCATATCACTGAGTTTTATGTGGTGGGTTCTTAATTGCTTTTAGCAGAAGTCACACCTACAGAAAAGGTGGTTCTTGTAGGGAAAGAGAGGGTGGGGAGCGGAGGGGCAAAGGACTGAAAAGGAAAATTTGTATGTAATGACCTTACCCTGAATAACACTGTTCACCTGGGGCATGACTACGGCCAGTTTGCGTTTCCTAGGCTCTGTTGTCTCTAGTTCTTCATACGTCAGAAGAGCCCTTCCAAAGACATCCTCCAATGACCGTGACCGTCTTTGTACCGACTCTATTTCATACTCTAAAATTTGTAGAATTAAACAAATCAGGTACTAAAATATCTAAATTACGGACACAATCTTAAATACTTAAGTGTACAGTATATGACTATGCACATGCATTAGTTACTTTAAAATCTATTGCAAAACCATGAAAGTAACAAACACTTTAATCAAAATTAGTTAAAAATTGACCATTCTACAGCATTTTTAAATTTCAGGCATCAATATGCAAATTGATATGCAAATTTGTGATAATGGTTATTTCCTTTTGTAAATCCTTTGTGTTTATTTAAATGATCATCATAATTATGTGAAGCTGTGCAGCAAAATTTGATCAAAAGGTTTTGAGTATTTACCAGTTTCTTTCTATGCAAGCTTTGCTATTTTCATGATTTTTGCTGGATGTTCAAGTAGCAAAATGCAAATTATGTTACCTCTAACTGTTCAAAAATCTTTCTTAATGTTAAAACTTTCTTCAGCTGTAGAAAATAAGTTTTTTAAAAGATATACCAGTTCCATTCAGAATCTGCTGATATCACATAACAATATGCAAATGTGTATGATGTATTACAGGGTGACCTTGATAATTTCTTTTGCAAATCATTTGTTTTGTCAGCCCTGTCATACATCACGAATATAGCATAGCAAAGTTAACTTGAATATCAGCACTCTGTAGAGCGCATACCTCCGCCCCATGGCAATTCCAACATGCGTAGAATAATTTCAAAGTTAAAACAATCCCCAAACCCAATATAATCTACCTCAGTAATCCTAGGCCCACCACGATTATCCCCAAGTTTTGATCTGTAATGATCATTTGCATTCTGAACACTTGAAGTTTATCTTCTACTGATTTCTTCCAAGGCCATATCATGGTTTCAGTTTTATTCATGCTAAGCATTCTTTGTTCTGAGTTCCTTTCAGTTAAATTTCACATTCTATCATTTTCTATTCATGGCAGAAACCAATTGTTTTTGTTTAATTTAATTTTCTCCGAGTCCATCAAATTGATTGTTGGATTTCTTTTCATGGCATGAATTCATTGTTCACCACATTCCATTGGAAAGTTTCGACTATGACTTGACAGACTTTCCTAAACATTCCCAACCCTCAATTTCTGCCCTTTCCTTGTACCATTATGTCCCAAATCTAAACCACTTGTTCCTTAAACCAATAATGATACTACACATTAAATTTAATCAATTCCAACCATCACTTCTTGAGATAATTTAATGACAGTCAAACTCACTCTAAAACGTCCCCACTCCGCTTGAGCCCTTCTCCTGTTTCAATGTCTCAAATTTTAAATACTTTTTTTTAAGCAGTAAAAAATTTAATTTAAACAAAATCTAATCATCAGTTCTTGAGATATGTTAAGGCAAACAAACAAACAAACAAGCAAACAAACAAACAAACACATGTGAAAACATAACCTGTCCAACTTCCTTGGCGGAGATAGAAAAATAGATCAAACTTTGGTAAAAAGTGTTATTTACAAAATTCAAATCTGATCTCAGATTTTAAATCTGTTTCAGTCAGATAATATAGATAGTGCTACATGTCCATTGACCTTAAAGCAATTCACCTTCATATGTGCAATCACGAAATTCTGCAAAAGATCTTTTTCCTTTGTTGGCTTCCAGCATGACCTGAACAAAGTCTATGAGCTTCCAAATGTCATCCATCCTAACTTGAGACTCATCCATGACTTCCATATCACTTAGCTCCGCAACACACATATAGTCATCACTCATTCCAAGCTTTGAGCACCAAAACTGAAGCTCCATTTCGGACAGTTCCAATATCTGGGAGGTGACTGCTAAGCGCTCATGATAGTGAGTGTTTACAAGCAGCCATGGGTCACTGATGCCTGCCTCCACAGCATGTTCGTAAAGACACTGGATGCTGTTGAGCCTGTTAATAGAGTCAGAATACGGTATGGCAAAAAGGAAGCAGTTCTCCTTTTGGATGCTGACACTAGCCCGTAGATGAGTCAACAAAGTCACAGCATTCTTGCAATCGGGCGGAAAGAGAAATGGAATATCCTGGTTGGTCCAACCTGAAAGCACCCCGACCTGTGACCTGTTTAAGAAGCCAGAGAAAAAAAGCTTATCAAATTTAATAAAACACATGATAAATAACAAAGCAAAAGATTATATCTTTGAGTCTAAATGAACTACAGTACTACCATGCATTCCCCCCCTCCCTCCTCCTCCTCCTCAGCACTGTGCATTTTTAGATGTTTCCTAACTTGGTTAACTGCAACAACACATGTATGCAAATCTTGGTCAGTAAAATGTAACTTTACATAAAACTCTAAGAATAACTGAAAAAATACATAACTTGTATCTAATACAACAAAATAATGACCTAAACATGATTTTAAATAAAAGAATGGATATCAAATATAGCCAAATTTTTAAAAATGGCGGAGGACGTCCTCAGTGTTTAAACAGTACCACAGTACTTCGAAAGTGAAAAGATGTTTTTATTCAAATTATGGAATGATTTAAAAGGAGTCCACTTTTTAAATGTAGATACTCCAATGATGTGTGTTAGGTCCACATTTAGAAGTATGTCCTCATGCAGTTAGGTGTTTTTTCAAGTGTGGGTCCTCGTTTGCAGGTATAAATCCTTACACACAGGTCCATGTTTGTATGATAAAATCTGTAGTTCTTATCTGCAATCTTTACATGTCAGGGTGTGTGTGTGAGAATTTTTGTTGAGTCCTCACTGAATATATTAAGGCAAGAGTGTGTATGGGGAGGGAGTGCAACATTTGAAAGGTTAATCTAATCTGATTTTAAAAATCAAAGTGAACTTCCAATAGATATAGATCTCCATAAAAATAGGGGCTTAATTTTGTTGGAGTGGGGGCAAATGGTATACTTTCCCAAAATTTTGGCATTACTAACATTAGCCTCAACAAAGTTGAGGCTAATGTAGCCCAAAATTTGTTGTAGCCAAAATTTGCTCAGAAGGCAACTGAATATGTACTACTTGTTGGGTGGAGGAAAATTGCCCATTCTATACCCCTGCTTATGGGAAGAGGACAGATACCTGACATGCTACCACCACATGGGACATGAGGATAAAAATCACTTTCTTACTTGCGTGATAAATGCCTTTCCAGATGGTCCATTTTGTCAATGCTGACTTGACTACTTTGCCAAAATGAGGTGTTGGTCAAACCTGTTATATCTACACCGCTTGGCTTGTTAAATAGCATCGACCTCACCAGAACAGTCTCTGACAATTTCTGCCACACTTCTGGACTCTTTTCTGATGTCAGCAACTCCGACAGCCTTTCTATTTCTGATATCAAGTAATGACGAAACGTGAGAAAGGATTGAGTCATGTTTAAAATGTTTGGGTCATATTTTCTCTTCTTTTGAATTCCAAACTTTTCTGATCCAGTTGGTGGAAAATATGTTACCCACTTGGAAATGAATGCACTGATGAAGTCTGACATCTCATCATCCAGATTGGCATCTTCAAATTCCTCTGCCTCCACTGTAAGAATCAAAGCGCACTGCTTGATGGAGAATTTAAGATGCTCTGCCAGGTCCGGAGTGCTGTTTTCCTTTGGAACGTTCACCAAATGTAAAATAACTTGTAGTATTTTGTCCACATTCTCAACCTGCATCACGTCTCTCATATTTTGAATTGATGGATAGAA
Source organism: Chiridota heheva (assembly GCA_020152595.1). Lineage (NCBI taxonomy): Eukaryota > Metazoa > Echinodermata > Holothuroidea > Apodida > Chiridotidae > Chiridota > Chiridota heheva. Next base: position 182,893 of record JAIGNY010001689.1, on the reverse strand, counting down.
ACGTTTTGCACACAACAAGAAGTTGGCCAGCTCTCTCATGGTGTTGACGATCAAACTCTCATGCCCCAAAGTCTTACGTCTCAATAGCAGAGCTCCCAGGATCAAGATTAGCTCATCCTCTTTCACCACATTTGAGATGTAGTCATGTTTCATATATTTCGTCTGGAATTCAAGATAAGTTTCTTCCAATCTTAACTCAGAGAGATGGCTCATTCTGTTTGAATTTTCTGTATTTGTTTCTTCAAGTTGACCAGGATTCATGGAGGAATATTCTTGCTTGATTTGAACAAAAAGTTCTAAACCTGCTTCATTCTCTAAAGAATTATCATTCAAAGTTGTTGCATTCTCACAAATTCCATTATTTACACTCTCTCTTGAGTTGTTCTTCTTACTGTCAACTCTAACACCATCTCCATTTCCTGCATCAAATCTTTCACTTCCATGAATATCACTGTCGCCAACAATAGCACCATCTGCAACACCTTCATTTATACATGCCTCATGATGGGCAAAGAAAATTTCATATCTGTTCAAAGAAGAAGCATCCTCGTCATGGTCCAGAGGTTCTTCTTTAATCACCGGAGCACATGTAACTGAGATGGCTGCCTCCTCCCCCTCTTCTTCCTCTTTCACATCCACTACAATCTCTCCCTTGTCTGATAATAATTTACTGTTGGGATCAAAGAGAGCAGTGCCTCCAGAGTCCTCTCCATCTTTCTCTTGACCCTCATCATCTTGACCCCCTTCCACTCTCATCTGCCTCTCAGAATCATCATTCATATCTTCCCCTGATGGCTGAGATTCAGGTTTTTCGCTTTCTTCAATCTTGTCCTCTTGCGAGCCCATCGTCTGACCATCTTCAATAAAACCTACTCTCCATTCACCATCAATTTCACCAGAGCCAGTTTCTTCTGCATTCTCTTCTTCTTGTAATTGTGCAACTGGGTGAATAGTTGACTGATTCGCATTTTCGTCAGCTTCTTCGAACGAGGTTGTAATCGGCTGTTCAGAATTGAAGTGAAATGTACCAGAAGTCAAAGAATCTGGTAGTCCACTACAACCAGACCCCTCATTGTCATTTTGTTCTTGCAATTCAGTAGGATAATCTTCCAAGTCATTGCTATTGCTTGTTTCTCTAATTTCTTTTGACAGTACTCCTTCCGATCTTGAGTTATTTCCTCTTTTCCGTTTAGTACTTTTTCCTCTGTCAATCACATGACCCTTTCGTTTTGCTATCCCCTCCGACTCCTTTACCCCATCAACTCCACAACTTCCTTGAGCTTGCACAAGAACATTCTTTTCCTTCATTTTCGGATTAAACTGACACAGTTGCTTATGCTTCCATAGATACTTTGAAGAGTAAAACGCAAGGCAGAATTGACAAGGGAAGTAACCTTTCTCGAAAGATGAGATACTGGTTCGCTTCACCAAAAGTTCGCCCTCATTTTCATGAAGACACCTCAGGTTATGTTTGTAGTTTCCTTTGTTCCTTATCTTTGTGATGGCCTTCTTCCTCTCTGGTGAACCAACCGTAAGTTTTAAGATTTCTTGTACCTGCGGCTCATCCCTATGTATGTCGAGGATATGGCGAGACACCTTGAGGTAGGTCTTAGCGCAGTAGTAACAGGCAGACCTTTTGTTCCACAAACGTCTTCCATCGATTGAGGTGGAACCTGGTGGCAATGTGACTGAAAGGAAGTTGAGACAAAACTGAATACACATTGAAATAATTAATTAGACATCACTGATGTGGTAGCTCAACCTACATAGGTAAATTATGGGCTTAATTTTTCTCTAGGTCTTTATTGTATAATGAATTCAAAGGTTGTGAATGTGCTCAATGTAAAGGTGTGTATTGGTGAAAGAAGTGGGTTATTTGGTGGTGAGAATATTCCATTCACATCTTTTGAGACATCATAATTTACCAGTGGGCCCCTCCCCCCTCCCTTCCTCTTCATGCTACACCTAATAAAGGCAAGGGATATTCAATCAATTTGGCATTGCAAAAACTGAATCGGTTCCTCATATTGTCTTAATATGTGTCATCTATACCCTTATTGAAGTTAGGTTTTCTAAAGAATTTTATTGCTATTGTTGGCCTTTCAACATCTTATTGTTTGTTTGTTTGATGAGGGCTTTATGGCACCAGGACAACGAGGGTCAAATTGTACCTGAGAGGTCAGATCATTCTAGAGGTAGGAAGGAAAGAAAACAGGGGGAGAATGAGAGAAATTCAAGAACAAAAGTCAGAAAGCTGGGATCGAGAGAGGAGGTGCATGGTTGAAACAAAAACAAAGTAGAAAGAGGGGGTGGAAGAGGAGAATTAGATATGGTTGTAGAGGGAAGCATGATGAAGGAAGGAGATAATTTTATCCCGAGGATTTTTCTGGAAGAACTCAGCAATTGAGTTGTGGGGAGTGAGGGAAGCTCTGGGAAGGTTGTACAGGGGGCAAGCAAGGAGAACGTGATGGATTGTGAGGGTGCAGCGGCAATTGTTGCAGAGGGTTTGGGGGAGCCAATAAGGAGGTGGGAGTGAGTGAGGTGGGTGTGACCTATTCTAAGATGGGTTATATGAACATTGTCGATACGAAAGAGGTTGTTGATGGTGGGTTTGATCGGAATGGTGTGCTGGATGATGTGGAGTTTGTTATCAATTTGGGTTTCATGAGGTTTGCCACCGGTCATGAACAAGGGAAGCGATAAGCGGTTTAATGTCAGAGAGGGTTTTGGGAAAAGTGGTAGGGGGAGGTTGAGGGAAAGCTTAGCGGCTGCATCAGCCCTGTCATTGCCAGGGATGCCAACATGGCTGGGTATCCAGAAAAAAAGAACACTTTTCCTGCAGAGGGTAAGCAAAAGGAGTTTCGGGAGAAGAAGGTGGGATGTAAGGTTATTCCATTTAAGATTGAGTAAAGAAGTAAGAACAGCCTTTGAGTCAGAGAAAATGGCAAAGTGGCTGAGAGGAGAGTACTCAATAAAGTTGAGGGCGAGAAGAATGGCCTTTGCCTCGGCTGAAAAGATGGACAAGTAGTCGGGAAGTCTGCTACTGAGGATGATGTCTTGGATGACAGCAGCAGCAGCTGTCTTGTTGCCTTCCTTGGGGCCATCAGTATAGATGGAGGTGTAATTTGAGAGTTGGTCTTTGATTTGGTTGTGGACATTTATGAAGAGGTTAGGGTGGGTTTGGGTTTTGTGATGAGTGGAGAGGCCCAGGTGGATAGAAGGGAGGGGGGTGGCCCAATAAGGAAAAGTGGGCCAGGAGAAGGTGCCGATAGCGGCAGGGTTGATGCCGACATGGAAGAGGTCTGATTTTATGCGTAATATTAAAAAAAAATACTATCACTTTAAATTTCAGCACCAGATACGCTTGGGCAGTATACCGGTATTTCGGTACATACCGGCAAGAAACTGTATCAGTATGGCTGGCATTAAACATGAAGAAAACATTGGTATATAGCGCATTAACGGTATAATAGTTCTGCTCTAAAATCCAAAGAAATGAACTGCATTTAATACACATTGAAATAATGAGAAATATGTATTAGAAAATTGTTTTATCATGTTCATGTTAAATTTATCATTTGAAAAACATACTGAGCAACAAAATAAGTTTAAACAAATAACATTTAGATGGAATACATTTCTGCAGACATCCACATGAAAGTTAAACATTAAAAAACCAATCAAACAAAACATCGTTTTACCTCCAGTTGATTCTGTACGATTGCTTAGTCTGCTGCTCGATGTGCTGCGAGGGCTCTGACGTTTCGGCTATAGAAGGAAACCAAATTTCAATAAAGACTTTCAATAAACCTATCACCCTCACCCTGCTTCTTTCTTTGCCTGACATTTCCTTGAAACAAGAACATTAACAGAGAATTAGGCTATGTCAAAAATATCTTAATCAGCAGGGTTGTGGGGATTCCAAATAGTCAAATTAATCCCGGTATTGCAAAATCCTGACCACATATGAAGACATACAGTAACTACTACCAGGAGTGGTAAGAATCATTGTAAAAAGCCACCTTTGCCATTTTTAAGAGAAAAATAAAAAAGAATATGTTTTTCAATATTTTATGTAAAAACAACAATATTTCAGCATTTTGCAAGTGCACATATCAGCATGAACAACATTTCATCTTGCGATGAAATACAGACCAAAGTTTCATGAAGCTTTTAAGACAAAATTTATGCAAGAATTAGCATGGTCTGAACAATGTATATAAGGTTAGATCACATTCTATGTAGCTATTCGACAATCAAACCCCTTGCATAAAACACATAGCAATTTCTACATTAATCAATAGTTGCATAATTTGAGGAAGAGAGTGTTTGAATTTTCAAAAATAGTATCTTTTACTGTTTTAGTTACAGCTGATCAAAGCTGTTAAGTTTTTTGTTTGTTTGTGATGTATAACTAGAGTGGAGATGGTCTATTCTGAGGCAGATGATGGCGATCGCATATTGATGTTTGGAGAAGTCGAGTTAGGTTGAAAGACGGGGTTTTCCGGGGGCAAGTGAGAGCCAGGAACGGTGATAGAGTGGTATTAAAGGATGACAGTATCCTACCTCTCTTCTACCTGGCTGTTTATCCTTCTCATCTTCTTCTTCACTGTCTGCTGCAGATGATCTATCCAACTCTTTCTTGATACTTGTAAGAGTCTTGATGGCCTTTGCTTTGGAACTTCTGATGGGTCTCTGGAAAATAAATCAAATAAATAAAAATAAAATAAAATAAAAAACAAATAAAAAAAGAAATCAGTCACCTTTGTATGAACTCAGAATTTCATTATCTTTCCCCAAATATTCTTTACTGATCAAATATTCTTCACTGAATTTTGATTTCTACTCAACAATGCCCCAATCACTGTTTGTCTTTGTACACTATGAACAATTGCCAACATTGATCCTCCCCTTCCCCCTTGATCCTCCCCCTTCCCCTTGATCCCCCTCCACCCTTGGGCCCCACCTAATCCAAACCTGGGTCTGAGTCCCTGCTTAAAACAACTATAGAGGCATTTCAATGGTGAAAAGAGCACATTTCAAATTGATTAAACCTAGGCTGACCCACATAGATTATAGATAAGATGGGGAGCAAAATGTACTAGAAATATTGTATTGCCATATGAGATTGCAAAGCATGAATTCATTTTGGTGCAGGGTCTAAAGAATTCATATACTTAGACCCCCAACTTTTGATTTGAAATGTCTCAAATTATGGTTGGGTTTGTTGAAGTTTATCGGCACCGCGACAGTCAGGAGTCAAATGTGCCAAGAGGGTGGTAAAAAATTAAGGTGTAAGAGTTAGGGTAGAGAGAAGATGAAGGATTGAGAGGAAGAAAAGGTAGAAAATAGGGTGAATTTGGGACAAAAAAATAAATACATTTAAAAAAAATATGTAAAGATTAAGGTGAAAAGAAAGGGGTGTGTGAGGTAAGGTGTAGAAAGGAAGAGAAAAGTAGATTGGATATGGTGGAAAAGGTTGTTGTTGTAGAGGAAGTTGATAATGTTGGAGGAGGGATTTTCTTTGAATAAGAGGTTATGCTTGATGGAGAGGTCAGTGTTGCAGGTGGGGCAGAGAGGTGCAGAGGGGCCGGAAGGAGATGGGAGTGGGTGAGAGAAGCGTAACCGAGGCGGATGCGGGTAACAACGATGTCTTCCCTGCGATTGTGACTGTGCAGGGGGGTGTTGGTCCCAACTTTGGGTTTGATAGTGTGAAGTTTCTTGCTGGTTTCGTGATTCCAGGAGTCTTGCCAGGTCTTACTGATGTAATTGGAGATGGAGATATGGAGGTCTGAGTGAGGAATAGGAAAAGGAGAAATGTTATTTGACAGAGCTTTGTTGGCGGCTCTGTAAGCTCTCTCATTGCCAAGGAAGCCGACGTGGCTGGGGATCCAAAAAAGATAATTTTCTTTCCTAATGAGGAAAGAGTGTAAAGTTTGTTGAGGATTTGTAGTATGAGGAGGTTGGGCCAGAGCATATTGAGGATGCCAGTGGGTACGGATTTAGAGTCAGAGAAGATGACGAAATGGGGGTTAAAGAAGAGTTTTATGAAGTTTAAGTCCAGACGGATGGCCTTTGCTTCGGCAGAGTAGATAGAGGTTCCGTCAGGCAGCCTTTAGGAGAGGGTGAGGCCAAAACAGGCGGTGGCAGCTGCAGAATAGCCTTCGCGTGTGGAGCCGTCGGTGAAGAGGAAGGAGTAGCTGTGGAAATGTCAGTATTTCGAGTAAAAGAAGGCTGGGTTGTGGAGAGCTTTCAAAAAGGAGGAAAGACCAAGGTATACCTTGGGGGGTGAATAGTCCAGGTGGGTGTAGGTGGGATGGTGTGTCTGGCAATCAAGAAAATGTTGAAGTTGGCAGTGGGAAGTGGGAGTGCATCTGGATCCCGAAAGGTGGGGGGATGCGTTTGTTGAGAGTAAAGAGGTTGGAGAAGGAGGGGGAAGCAGATGGAATGGAATCAAGGGTTCCACAGAAAAGGTGAGGATGCGGAGAGCAAAGGAGAGGCCGGCCTTCGCACATCTAAGCTTGAAGGGGAGTTCGTTGGCCTCGACATGGAGATTGGTGATGGGGGAGGTGTAAGTGGCGCCAAGGCAAAGCCCTAGGGCAGTGTTTTCAGTGACCTCCAAGTAATTCAAGTAAAGTTTGCAGGCGGAGGCGTATATGAAGTTGCCATAGTCCAGCCTGGATCTGAGGAGGGAGTGATATAAGGTAAGCAGGGTGAGACGACTGGCTCCCCAGTCAGTGCTGGAGAGGACCTTAAGGAGATTCAGGATTTTATGACAAATTATGAATTAATGATCTACCAATTTACACTACTTAATTTAATATCTTAATGTTCAAATAAATGTATAGTCACTGTTACATTTAGCTTATGCATAATAATCACAGAAAAAATGGGAATTTGCGGAAAGAATTTATAATTTTTTCATTAATCTTTTTACTTTATTTTTTTTAGGTAACATTATTAAAGTAACATATGTGTGGCAAACATGTGCTCTAAAAATGTTCCGCATGTAATAGTGCAATGAATAGTGCATTAAATTGTGAAAGAAGGAATTGCATAATGTATATAAAGGTGTATTTATCATTTCTGTCATAATTTTTGTGGGAAGATTTCAGACGCCATTATTTAGAACCCTAAGAAATTGTATAATTAATTTCAACTCTGCATTCATAAATAAATGTAAAGCACAAGAGTGAGTTGCTCTAACTTGTATTAGCTCAATGCATAAACAAAAGAAATAGCTTTTCTACGACATATTTATTACAAAATAGATTGTCGATAGTCTCAAAAGTCATCAAATAAAGAATGCAAACCACTGGATTCTACATCCTCTAGCGAAGAGTAAAAGGGCTCCAAAATGGTGAAAAAGGGCTCCAAAATGGTAAAAAGGGGCTCCAAAATGATGAAAAAGTGCTCCAAAAAAGTGGAAAAGGACTCTAAAATGGTGAAAAAGGGCTCCAAAATGGTGGAAAAGGGCTCCAAAATGGTGAAAAAGGGCTTCACAATGGTGGAAAAGTGCTCCAAAATGGTGGAAAAGGGCTCCAAAATGGTGGAAAATAATGGCTCCAAAATGGTGGAAAATAAGGGCTCCAAAATGGTGGAAAATAAGGGCTCCAAAATAATGGAAAATAAGAGCTATCACATACATGTATTTTGTGGTATTTGTAGTACAGTATTTATGTGGTGTTCATCCCAAATTGTTATACAGTAAAGCATTGATGAAATTTGGGCACAAATGTCAATTTCGTGCCTTAGGAAATGGGCAATGGTTATACATGTAGGTACAGCTAAATTTGGCATAGATTTTGTTCAATAGGCCTATTGTAGTTTATTAAACATTTTTTGAAGGATGTCCCCTCTTTTTAGGCAGGATTTTAACCACAGGAATGCCAAAAATTGTAGAACTTCCAGGGGATTTTTCACTGGTCCCCAACTAGGGCTTTCCTCTGAACCCTATCAGGGGCCCTTAGGCAGACCCCTGGACCCCATGCCATTTGGGCTCGTGCTACTCGCTCGTTGATAAAGCCTTTGGGTCAGCAAATTTCATAGGACATTTAAGTCCCTCCCCCTCCCCAATCAAAATAATTATTTCATTCTACCGTCAGTGTATATTTCAAGCATTGTTGCAGTATGGCTTTCTATTTGTGGCTCTTGGGCAATTCTTTCAATTTAATTTGAGATTTTAATTCCAAAATAATATACATGTAGTATCAACTACTTACCGATGTGCTTGGCCAGTCTTCATCACAAACCTGACTGCTTGAAGCCTTTTCATCACCACCTTTAGACATGGTCAATGCTTTGTGTCTATTCTTTGTGAGTCGTGCCGGGATCTATGTAAGGAAAGAATGGAGGTAATGTTCCTTCAATAGCAACTAAACCCTGTTTCTCCTAAATGATTTAACATCAAACAAACTTGGCTCTACCACTCTGGAAGTTACCGTGGTCTCCTAAAATTGTAATGCTATACATCATTGCATAATACACATTAAACAGCACAAACTGTTGTTGCTTGTTGATATTTAACTGCACCGCCACAAACCTTCAAATTTAAGACACAGGTTGTAAATACTCTGAAAGTCCTTGAAGGAATATTCCCCATTACTATCTCATTCCTAGAAGAAATTATTGAACTGAAAACACTTTTCTTACTCGCATAAAAGTAACTTTTGTACCGAGTCTAAATTATCATTACGATGTCATCACAGCACTTCCTGTACTAATCTTTATGTATTTTTTGAAAATTAATCGTCAATTTTTCATAATTCAAATATAAGTTACAAGAACAGATTGCAAAACATTATTGTAAATTTTATTCTACGCTATTCTTAATAAATTTTGAAGAAACAAATGTTCCCAATCATTTAAAAAAATGAAATTAATTTTCAAAGAAATACATAAAGAATAGTACAGAAAGTGCTGTGATAACATCATAATGATGACTTAGATCAACAATCTCTTTTGCACTGACAAGAAAAATCTTAAAAATGTAATATCTTCTTGTGAGAATAAGACATTATCATTTTTTTTACCAATCTGTTTCTTTTGTCCTCTATCAAAAATTTTAAAATGAAATTCCATGGGATTATTCCTTTAAATATGACAATCCAGTCTTTCTTTAAACAAAACAAGTTAAAAATCCAGTTACATAATTTACTTTTATCATTCAACAAATCTGAAATTTGAGATGAAAATACATGTCACAAAAATATGGTGAATGTTACTGAATCATTATATAATTACAGTGCCCTAGCTTTGCTTTTTCAGAGGGGCAGCCTGTCCCACCAGGTCACTTAAGCGGAACGAGCTCGACTTTGCTGCTCGGAAGACAGAGGACCCTTCAATAATTAGCCTGTGCTGAACCCTTACTCTACCATGTGGCAATATTATCACCGTTTTGGGCGCCCCGTCTTTGACTCTGGCTCCCAGGTGCATTTTCAAAAGAGTGCTGGTAGAGTAAGGGTTAATCAACCCACAAGTGTGCCAACTCCATTGGCCCACCCACCCCTCCATTTGGTCCCACCCCTCTTTTGGTCCTACCTGCCCCTCATCAGAATAAAATGTAAAACAATAAAAGAAATATATATATGTATATATTTTTTGAAATTTAAAACAAATTATTTACTTCATAAATGAAATAGTTTACATGAATACAGAACACAACTAGAATATTAGCACTCTGTACAGTGCATACCTCTACCCCATTGCAATTTGACCCCGCACTGAAAAGGCTCAGCACTTCGCGAATTCATTAATAAGTCTTAACAAATCTATCACTCTGCCCTTTTTCAAATCAAGCTAGGGGTCTGGAATTTTGTTAGCTGTTGCAAACAAACTGCTGTTTTTAAGTCTAAAATGGCTTTCAAGTAGCTTCAAATGTTCCATTTTTTTCTCTAATACAGAGAAATTTTGAACTTGTTTCACTTCAATACATTTAAAAGGAATTTTCCTCACAATAAGAGTTTCATTAAGGCTGGGTAAGAAATAAAAACAAGCAAAAATCACACTTTCAGGTTTTTCCTGAATGTAGCGTAACACTATCGTCATAAATCTTAATGTGGCACAGAATCCCAAGGTTCTCTGCATACAAGAAATGAAACTCCCACACAAATAAAAGTTACTGAATGTTTTCATACTTTTGAGGAATGTGTAAGAGGGTGTGATGTTACAATTAGACCGAGTCATTTCTACATAATCGAGACTTAAAGCTTACTTCACTATATTGCTTTAATTTATGTCCTTTTTTTTGTATATAGAACAAGATGAACTTGCTTGATTGACCACAAAACAAACCTACAGTTAAAACCAATAGATGCTAGAATATCTTACTCTTAGAATATACATAAAAAGACATATTTTGAAACAGCCTGCACAGAACCAACTAAATGGAACAGCAATAGAAATGAGTAAAATTTCAGGTGGCATATTGTTCCACCCTGGAGAGCCGAAATCTGAAAGAAAACCAACCGGGGACATCCCCAATTGATAGGTCGTCCCTGACTAGGTGTGTTTTTATATAATACAAATGTCCCCGATTAATAGCAAACACATACGCACACAGTGCACACACATCCAGGTTTAATTGTCTGAGGACAAAAATAAAAATTGCAAAATTCATCTAATGAGGACTTGCATATAAAGTATCATGCATGCAAGCATGTTTTCAGTAAGAACTACTACACTCCACCAGACTGTTGAGTTTAGTCTGCGCGGAGAACATGTTCCCGCGCACACAAAAAAATGGGCTATTTTCCATCCGCGCAATTTCCTGGTTGTCTCCAAATCCATGCATAAAGTTTGGCCATCATATGGTAATGTTTGTTTCATATGCTTGCGATAATCTCCTAACTGTGTAAAACGCTCTGAAAAATCGTATATCCTTTGCACTTTAAACGTTATAACAAAAGAGTCACTGAATATTTTGTTCCATTTCAAATGGTACAGAATTCATTATCTATTGTTTGAGACCATTTTTGTTCAATTATTTAAAAAAAAGTACCATACTTTGTAAACTATAGAAGAATTTTTTCTTGTTTTCAATGAGTGAAGCAAAATCACAAGGTCACCACCGCTTTGACCTTTGTAACTTATGAATGAAAGTATTTGGGAGTCCATTTCACTTCGCCCGACAATTAACATATACCTATTTATACAAAGTGATTGTTGCGAAAAAGGGCACGTACTTTGCAACAAATAAAAATCGATGAGAAAAAAACATTTTGTGTCCGCTTATGTATCACTTTATTTCAATTCTGACATAATCCTAGTGTGCCCAAACTGTGTTGACTGTACTATTGTGTGCAGACAGTTTCCTGTTGTATGTGTTTTGTAAACATGCTGTGGAGAAGCGAATAAGTATTTTCCAATGTAGGATTTTGGCTAATTTTCTTCCATTTTTAACAGTTTTCTTGTATATTTTGTTACACTGATACATATTTCTTATTATATGACTGTCTTCATCAGAAATTAAAACACCGTTTGGCTAAAATATTTTGGAAAAAAAATCATGAACGAAGAAGCAAAAGCGAGGCATAACGACAACGTTAGGTTGCATGATTAAGATACCAAAAATTTAAGAATTATACAGGCTATTTATTTAAATTTTCTATAAATTAATATCTGTTTATTATATCCTTGCATAAACTTCTTTAAATCTTTCCTAATTACTGCACTCTTAACAATTGTTTTCTATTCAGCATAAGTACAGTTTGTCATACATTTGTTTAAGAAAAACGAGTTGAAAAAGTTTCTCATCAGTAATGCCTTGTCTAAGAAACTTTTGAACTGAAGTGTGTGTGCATTCAATTTAACTCAATTTGTTTTGCTTCAAAGATGTTTCATTGAAACTGGCTAGATGTTAAATAAAATGTTGTCTAAAGTTCTATTCCACTTGGCCTACATCCCATATGCGGTATAATTATTTTCCATAATTCTATAATTTTTTTGCCCTCAAAGAAAATCTTAACTCAACGAACTTGGCCTCCACTGCGTGCAACTAAAAGCATTTTACTCATTTCAATGACTTCATTCTCAAAACAAACCTGCATGTAATGGTACAATCCAAGTTTATTTATAGCTTTCCACAACACATCACAGCTAGTATCACAAATTTTTCCTTATGCATGTTTTGAGGTAAAACATTCCCATATGCTGCGGGACATTCCCCATGCAAAATAGTACCCCTCTTCATCTGCAACAACGGACAACCTTGTCTACTTAGCTATACTTTACTCTGAAAAAACTTTAACATTTTCTGAGGAATTCTCAAAAAACTTTTAAAATTCTGAGGAAATCTCAGGAAAAACTGTGGACTGCCAGATGACCGGAATCACTATTACATAGGTTTACATTATGCTTCGCATGCTCACCAAAAAGTAAAATTAAGAAACAAAAATATATTCCTACCAATTATAACTCACATTTCAATATGGAATGGTGAACAACATCCTAGACTTACTGTTGATGACCAAAATCATGAAGACAAATGGTCAATTTTCACCTAATCACCACCGAGCCCACACAAATTTAGTACTGACAGAAAGCTCATTGCGTCGCTTAACAGATTATTAATAAATTATGCTCCAATTCAAAGAAAGCGGGTCAGGAGTTCGGCAAATATTTAGCCTAAAAATTAAGCCAATATTTCACTACACAAATCCAAATGACTTTTACACAAAATTGGAAACAAGAAAATATGGAAAATTTGGTATCATTCAAAAGAAGAATGAACCAACTCCCGCCTACATTAGCTTATTATCTTTACTGCTACAACATTGTCAGGTGACACCCTAGTACTTCCCGTAGTACCGTCAGACTGATGCCAGCCGTGTTAGTGATGGCTGGCTGTCCGAGGGTACTACAAAACACCTATACCCTGCTGTACTGTTTTAAGCCTTGTAATAAAACATACTGTAGGAAAATCTCAGTTTTAAGATCTTTGAATGAACCATTTTACCTTTTTTTTCCACCCACAATGCTTATGCATGATATTTGAAGCCTATCCATGTCCTCAAAAACCGTTTTCACAGTGATTTTAGTTACCTTTTTCAAAGTATTTACTGGACGACTTTTCTTCTGTAAAAAGCGTCTCATGAGCTAGAGCTCCAAAGTACGGTCAAAGTTCAAAACACTGCTTATTGAGGCTACAACATTTTAGCGGGGGTAATATGTTTTAGATTATTTGTGGGAAAAAAATTAAGATAATACTTAGAAAGTACAATTATATAATCTAAATATTTCCTGCTTTATTCATTTGTTTTCGCACACAGTTTAATACTAAAACTATATTATTAAATTATATGAACCAAAAAATTGTTGTCAGCGAAAAATCAACCTGCACTTTAGTGGAACATTCTAAAACTTATTTGCAGACGTTTAAATAGTTGATCTCAAATGTGTGGTGACTAAGAAAGATGGCGACCAAAACATCAAATCAGATAACTTTATCCCGTTGTGGTGCTAAATAGGTAAAAATTTAGGAGGTTTTTTTTCAAAAGTGTATTATTTAGACTAATTGGTATAAGAATATCCAAAAAGTAAGTTAATTTTCAATCATCAATTTTCTACAACGTGTGAATATTAAAAAACATAGGAATTGTACCCTATTTTAAAACAGCACTTGTTGAGTATAGACGTATTTTCACAACTTACGTTTATTACTTGGAAATTTTACCTTTAGCTGTGGATTCTTTACCGTCACGTGGATATACTTTATTTTGTTTACTTGTCTGAAGGTTACTTGTACTTCTTTTTTTATTGTTTATTCTTGTTTAGTTTAGTGCATTTTCCGTGTTTGTTATTTTTGTGTAGCGTTAGTAAACCTAATGCTAATTAGCCTTACACACTATTTGTATTTACAACCATTTCCGCATTTTTGTTGTTGTTGTGGTAATCGGAAGTTAAGAACAATTTGAGTCCTGAGTAAGTTTATTGTTTGCTTCTTACATCATTTCATTCATTTTCATTTCCTTATCTTTCTATTACAGTATTAACGCCCATTGCAGCCTTTGGCTGTTGTTTTTCCTGTTGTCAAGTAAAGGGCCTATATTATTAGGTAGTAGCGTTAGGTCTAGGCCTATATTATTTGTTTATCAGATTCGTCAATCATGTTTATTTTAACTCACAACCTCTTTTTCCCTGTATTGTTCTTGGTAACATACTGTACTCTAAGCCTCCGACTGTTTAAACTCCTTACGTTCGTCACAAACCCACTTGTCTCAAGCCTAAAATTTGCCTCTAAATGCCCCACAAACTAGCTACCTTGTCTTGTTTGGTCTGAGTGATTATTCAAATCACACACTCACAACTTATCTATGTGTCGATGGGCAATTACATTTGTACAGATTAAGTTGGAAATTGTCAAAATTCAAATCACACAAGAGGAAATTACTCCTCTTATTCCTTACCCTTTCTGGTGATATCGAAAGCAATCCTGGACCCTCCCCAAAATTTCCTTGCAAACAATGCAACAAATCTGTCAAAAATAACCAGAAAGGTATTTGTTGCGATGACTGTGACTTGTGGGTGCACAGCTGAGTGTGCAGGCATTAGTAATGCAGCTTACAACACCCTTGCATTATCAACCGATGATTGGTTTTGTTCGGACTGTTCGGCTCCTTGTGGCTTGTGTGGACTCCAGTGTAGGAGATCTGATAAAGCGGTACAGTGTGACAATTGTGATCAATGGATCCACACCAAGTGCTGCAACATTTATAACTCAAAATACAGCAACCTCATGCATTCTAGCTGTGCCTGGATATGTGATACTTGTGACTTCATGAACTTCTCCGATTCTTTCTTCTCAACTAAGAATTCCATCAACTGTACTAACTCATATGAGGCACTTTAAAGTTATTCTTCCGACCTTGACTCAGGATCCAACCACCATCCCGATGTCAAATTAAAAACTAATCCAAAAAAGGTAAAAAGGAAGATTCTAAAATTTCTTGTAATCAACTTTCAAAGTAATCGAAACAAGTTTGTTTGTTTGTTTGATGATGGCTTAACGGCACCACAACAACTAAGGTCAAATTGTGCCTGAGAGGTCAGATCATTCTAGAGGTAGGAAGTAAAGGAAACAGGGGGGGAGAATGACAGAAATTTAAGGACAAAAGGTCAGAAAGCTGTGATCGTGAGGAGAGGTGCATGGCTGAAACAAAAACAAAGTAGAGAGGGGGTGGAAGAGGAGAATTAAATATGGTCGTAGAGGGAGGCATGATGAAGAAAGATAATTTTATCCGGAGGATTTTTCTGGAAGAACTCAGCAATTGAGTTGTAGGGAGCGAGGGAAGCTCTGGGAAGGTTGTACAGGGGGCAAGCAACAAGAAAGCCTCCACTGAAAGTCTTATAAAAGACAAAGCCCCAGATGTCATTATTGGCACTGAAACCTGGCTAAATTCTGAAATCAACAACTCTGAATTTTTCCCGACAACTATACAGTCATTCGCAAAGATTAAAGTACAAATGCTTATGGTGGTGTATTACAGGCAATAAAAAATGACCAGATTTTACTGAGCTCACTAAACTAGACTCTGACTGTGAGATCATCTGGACCAAACTCCAATTCCTTAAGGAAAAGAGCATGTATGTAGGAACTTTTTACAGGCCCAGTCACAATGACCTTACTAGTTGAGTTGAGAAAATTACTACAAAAGTTAGGGAAAAAATGCTGACAAAAACAATGTTATTCTTGCTGGTGATTTTAACAAACCTGACATTGACTGGAGCCAACACATTATTTCAGGTACTAACACTTTCTCCGAAGCAGCCAAAATGCTTCTTGAAGTGGCCGATTCATTCAACTTCACTCAAATGGTGCAGTCACCTACCAGAGATAACAACATTCTTGATCTTGTATTTACTAACAACTCACCAGCTGTTAACTTAGCTAACATTATACCCGGTATAAGTGACCATGATATTGTTGAACTGACCCTAAACATCTCCCCTCCTCGTTAAAAGTTACCTAAACGTAAAATCTATTTAAGGTAAAGAGCTAACACAGAACGCATAAAAGAAGACCTGTCTAAACTTAAACTGCGATATTATTCTTAATTCAATAGCTCATTCATTAATGTTGTTGAAAAATGGAATTTCTTTGAAAAGGAAATTAAACTGATTATTGAAAAAAAAACCTCAAGTAAACTAAATATACCTTGGTTCACCCATACCCAACAACGTCTCTGCAAGAAAATACATAAACTGTTCAAGAAAGCTAAGAAAACTCAACAAATTTATGACCAGAATACATATAAAAGCTTTAGGAAATTTGTCTGTAAAAATATCAAAGTAGCTCTAAACAACTTCATCTGTAATAAACTTAAAAATTCCCTAACTGAAAACCCTAAAGCATTTTGGTCCTACATAAAAAGACTTAAAAGTAATTCCGTGGGTGTCAGACCATATGAACAACGATAAACTTTGTAGTGACAGTATGACTAAAGCTAACATTCTAAACAACCAATTTTTCAGCGTTTTCACAGAAGAAGCTATACCTCTCAAATCCCTGTAACTAAACCACTCACCACCAACAGAATAAACCAACTTATAATCACTCCAGAAGGTGTCAAAAAGCAACTGCAAAACCTAAACTCAAACAAAGCCTCAGGTCCTGACTATACTTGGCCTATTAAAACGTAACCTCTCAAACTGTCCCACCGACGTTAAATCCACTGCTTATAAAGCTCTAGTAAGGCCAGTACTTGAGTACGCATCTGCAGTCTGGGACCCCCATCACCAGTGCGATGTGGATAAACTTGAATCTATTCAAAGGAGAGCAGCCAGGTTCTGTATGGCAGACTACTCTTATAAATCTAGTGTAAAAAACATGCTTTACAAATTAGATTGGCCCCTGCTTAAAACAAGAAGATACAACACCCGGCTACATATGCTATATAAGATTAATAACAATCTTGTCGCCATCAATAAAGATGAACTTATCCCCACCGTCAGAACTAATACAAGAAATAATCATGACCTTAATTTCCAGGTTCCCTATGCTAAAAAGAATGTATATAAACACTCTTTCTTCCCTCACACACTAAAGGATTGGAATGCTTTACCGTCAGACATTGTTCATGCACTAAGTCTCAACTGTTTTTATGCTAAACTTACTAACACCTGTATTGCTAACTAGTTTTCTTATATTATTTTTTACTCATACTTTTTACGCTCGGTTGGCGTTCATGTCCTCTTGAAGGATTTTTGCCGACTTAACCAATTCAGATTCAAATACCACCATGGTTCTTAAAAACACATGTGGAAGACCTTTATGAAATCCTACCTGATCTCTTTTAAACCTCTGTAAATAACGGTACTATACCAAACAAGTGGAAAGAAGCAAACATATGTAGCATTTTTTAAAAAGGTGATAAACACGACCCAACTAATTACAGACCAGTCTCTCTTACCTGCGTGTGTAGTAAAATCCTTGAGCATATAATCCACTCACATGTGATGAAATTTCTTGATGAGCCTAATATCTTAATTGATCTCCAACATGGCTTTCGAGCGAAAAGATCAACTGAAACACAACTTCTTTTAACAATAAATGATATTTCTAAACAAATTGACCAAAACAGTACCATCTCCATGGCTATACTCGACTTCTCAAAAGCATTTAATAAAGTCCCACACCAACGTCTGTTATCCAAACTTTCCACATGTGGCATTGATGGAAATCTACTGGCTTGGTTTGTATTCTTCCTCAGCAAGCGCATTCAGCGTGTTGTCTGTGATGGCGAAATCTCAAATCCTAAACAAGTTCTATCTGGTGTACCACAAGGTACCGTTTAAGGTCCTTTACTCTTCCTTTTATATGTCAATGACATCCCTGATGATATAAACAGCACGGTTAAACTGTTTGCTGATGATTGTCTTGTGCATAGAACAACTGATAAACCCTCTAGCCAACAAATCCTCCAAGATGATCTAAATAAACTTGAACAATAGCAAAATCAAACTCTCAATATCTCCTAGAAAATGCTATAAATCACCAGTTTATACCTTGTGCAACCAGCCACTAAAACATGTCAACTCCCACCCATACCTAGGTGTTGAAATTGATAATAAACTCAGATGGTGTAAAGATATACATAACATCACCAACAAAGCAAACTCTGTACTTGGCCTATTCAGACATAACCTCTCAAACTGTCCCACTGACGCTAAAACCACTGCATATAAAGCTCTAGTTAGGCCAGTACTTGAGTATGCATCAGCAGTTTAGGACCCCCATCACCAGTGTGATGTACAGTAGATAACCTTGAATCAATTCAACGGAGAGCAGCCAGATTCTGTATGGCAGACTACTCTTATAAATCCAGTGTCACTAGCATGCTTCATAAATTAGATTGGACCCTGTTAATAACAAGAAGAAGGAGCACCTGTTTAAAAATGCTATATAAAATCAATAACAGTTTTTGTCGCCATTGATAATGATAACCTGATCTTAAACGCAAGAATTAAAACAAAAAATAACCATGTTCTTAATTTCCACGTTCCTTATGCTAAAAAGAATATTTATCAATACTCCTTCTTTCCTCAAACACTAAAAGATTGGAATGCTTTACCATCGGACATTGTACATGCACCAAGTCTAAACTGTTTCAAAGCTAAACTTGCAAAGCTTGTTAATTGATTTATCATTATTATCATTATTTTTCTCATACTTTTGCTACGCTCAGTTGGTGTTCATGTCCTCCAGAATTATTTTTGCCGGCTTAATCTATTCAGATTCAAAACCCTCGTACAGCAATCCCAATGTCAACAGTACTGAGGGATGTGTATAATATCTAACACCCCACGTGATAGTACATGTACTGTAAATAGTCTCATCGAGTGATCAGTTTTGTGAAAATTGCGAAATTCTGGAAGTGGGTGGAGTTCTGACCGACGAGAATGACATCATGACACCTCATTTATTGCAATGCTGGGAACTGACTGGAAATCTCAACAACGTAACACTGAAGGCCAGGCCCAGTATCATTTTATCAACCCCGTTATCAAACAACCAAAGCTAAGAGTAAGACGAATCTAGAACTAAAGCGTGATAAATGTATGTACACTACAAAGATATTCATACCAATAAAGCATAATCTAAATGCTGATACTTTTAACAGAAAAACAGCATTAACATTTAATACTAGGCCTAGCCACCGTCTGACTTAGACTCACACCGTGTGTATCATCAGGGACCTGGTATCATTACGGTAACTATAACGGTTGGAACGTTAGGCCCCCTAACGTTAGTGTTAGTGTTACATATATTTGTGTAAAGGTGTGGAGACTCGCACAGTTGATCATGATGTAAAAAACGTTAATGAAAAAGAGAAGCATAACTTAAAAATGCACTGCATTGTCTACATACCTTTGCCGGAAAATGAAAGTTAAAAATACCCGAGGATCCAAATCTGATCGTTACAATTTCCGAGCAAGACACGGCTTTTTCGTTGATTTCCAGGCCTCAGCTTCATCATCACACAAACAAAACTACAATGCCGCCCTCATTAACCCCAACACAGCACGAGGTCGTATGTGATTCTTGAGGTCAGAGTCGACATAGCCGTGTACTACAGTACGCTTTTGCCAAGTTGCGAGGGGAAACTGTATCATTACAGTCAACAAGATATATTTATTTTTATCTTTATGAATACTTGTGTTGCCTCAGCCACTTAGCGAAAATGAATGGTACTCATGTATGTTAGAAACTATTATCTAGTACACAACATTTGTGAAGAAAAATAAATTATGTCCAGTATATGTTGAAAAATGACAAAAGATAAGTTTTTCTCCCATTGACTGCAATGATAATTAACTGTTTGTTTTCCCCTTTCACTGAAGTTTAAGATTGTCAAAAAAGCATTGTTACGTCGCCGTGCATCACAACATTCCCAGATGTCCGACCTCGAGAATAGACCTTTTCAAATTTTAATCGGCAATTTCCGGAAAAATATTCCATGGATCGCGACAATCGCGAGCAACTCATACGCATCTATTTTAATCTAGAACTTTCCATACCCTGAAAATTTCAAGATTCGATGTCAAATTTATGAGATGAAAAGAAAATTTTGAAATTAAATGTCAAAAGTTTGAAATTTTTTGTTTTTTTGTTTTGCCATGTGCCTTATGCTTATTAGTAGGCCCGAGGATATGGTTCTGCATCAAAACCTCCCTGTACCATAGGCAATTTATCATTTTCCTTGGAAATGGGGTGGGAGTTACGCTAGTCTATGCCATAGGCCTGGATCCACTTCATATACTTTTTAAAAATTCCCCACTAATTTGGGGTGGTTCACACAATCTAGCAATTCAAGGTCCTGTTGAAAGGCGTGGAAAATAAACTAGGTCACTGCAGGCAGATGTGAATGTTTCTTTTGAACGAAAACAGTTCAATGTAGTGCTGGTTGAAGCATGGATGTTACTTTCAGGGAAACTGATTATGAATTAATTTTATGCGCGTGAAGCGTGTAAGGTATTACAATATAGTATCTTTTAGGGCTATCTTAAATTTGTGTACGCGGCTTTCAGTTCTTCAATAATCTGAAGTAAAAACTTTTTCAATGTTTGAAAGGGAACGTCCCTTCTAAACGTCCCTTCTTAACGTCCCTTCTCTGAAAAAGGCATTTTTCCTCAGAAAAAAATGAAATATTCCTATCAGAAAGGGCACTTTTAAAATTTTGAGAAGCATGCAGGGGAGGAGGGGGAAGTGTCCCCAGTGTCATCCGATTCCCCTGCCTCTGGTGGGAGATATGTGCTATGTATTTCCTAATTGTCATGCAGTCATATCTTCTATTGATTTAAAGGAGAGATATAGACAGACAGCAATTCACTTAGGAGGCATGGTTAATTTTCCAGTAAACACAATGTTTTTTTAAACATCTAGAAATCTTTTTTCAAAATGATTTGAATAACAAAAATATTTCTATAACATTGATAACGTTTGATAAAAACATAAAAATGATATAATAAAAACATTTTTTGCATAACATTATTTGAAAAAATGTTATAATAAGATATCATAAAAAAATTATAACTCAAAATGTTTTTAAAACTTTTTGTGTTTTCTGGGTTGAGATTTAAGTAAGTGTAGGTAGCGAGGAGTGAGTACCTGGGAAAGCTTTCCACTTAAATTTCCGACCCTGAAATATATATATATATATATATATATATATATATATATATATATATATATATATATATATATATATATATATATATATATATATATATATATATATATATATATATATATATATATATATATATATATATATATATATATATATATATATATATATATATATATATATATATATATATATATATATATATATATATATATATATATATATATATATATATATATATATATATATATATATATATATATATATATATATATATATATATATATATATATATATATATATATATATATATATATATATATGTATATATATATATATATATATATATTCATATATATATATTCATATATATATATATATATATATATATATATATATATATATATATATATATATATATATATATATATATATATATATATATATAAATAAATTGACAGTTGGTGTGTTCCCCTATATATATATATATATATATATATATATATATATATATATATATATATATATACCTTATCTGACAGTTATCGCCCCCCTGGCGTCATTTGTCCCACTAGGTGTGCCCCTGAAAATGAAAAATATATTTATATAAGAAGTGACAATTTTCCAAAATAATGATGAAATTATCTAACACTTCATTGCAACACGTTGATGTTCTTTTGATGTGTATGATTTTTGATTTGTTTTACATGAAGAGCTAGCTTAGCTGACTGGATACCAAGCTCTGTAAACAGCTGTTACAAGTTCGAAATCAGTGTACAAACATCCAGGCTATGTGCTTGTGGTACGTGTAATTATACAGCTAGGCTACAGTCTTACAGCAGTCTGGCAGTATCTGCGGTGCATACTGAGGCAGCTAGATCTGTCACTGTGTCATCACAACTTCATAAACAAGTGCAGGGTACTTTGTGTTCAAGTCGAGACTCAGTAAGGAGTCTTCACTACCGTCATCAATAGGTCGAACACATTAGAAATCAAATGTGAGTAGGCTATGATTCTAACGTGAGTATTAGGATAACCTTTTCTGGGTCTGAGTGAATATATTTTGACACAATGTCTGAAATAAGACATTAGTTTAATAATAGTGTAACGTAACGTTAGGCCTAGGCATTACATTTCCATAACAAGCTTTCAGTTTCATGAAAGTTTAAAAGTAACGTTAGGCCTAACTAAATTAGTAAATAGGCTTCATTGCAGAACACTCCGCAACTAGGCCTTTAGGCCTACGTACTCCACTGGTAGGCCTAGCCTACTGCTCCACTGTACGTTTCCCAGTGTGTATTCATGAGATAATGAAAAAATCAAGTGCGGCTAGGCGTGGGCACTTTTGATTTATCTATGATTTCGAGAAAAGTTGCACATTCTTAACTGAAATTTGAAAACTCCCAGAAACCTAAATTTTATGATCTGATTCGTCATGATCCTCCTTCACAGCCTCCTATAGGCTACAACCTTCCCAGAGCTTCCCTCACCCCTCACAACTCCATAGCTGAGCACTTCCAGAAAAGCCCTCCATATAAAATGATCTCCTTCCTTCATTGTGCCTCTACAACCATATAGTTCTCTTCCACCCCCTCTATCTACTTTTGCCTTTTTTAGCACCCCTGCACTTCATCTGTTGATCCCTGCTCCCTAGCTATTGATCCCTGTACTTCTCTTAGACTCCTCCTATTTTCTTTTCTTCCTACCTCTGGAATGATCTAACCTCTCATGGAGTCTCAGGCACAATTTTATACTTGCTGTTGTGGCGCCGTTGAGCCTTCTTTAAACAAACAAACATTGTCATGATATTTCAGCAAAACAATAAAATTCCACACTCCGGAATAGCTGAAAACGAGGTATTTTTGTTGAAAAAATTAGGCCGTAATGCTACGCTATGAAAGTAGCGTACCTATTGCACAAAAATGTTAATTTTCGACAATGTCAAATGTCATTTTTCCACAAAAATACCTCGATTTCAGCCATTCCGGAGTGCAGGATCTTTTCCTTTTGTTGAAATATCGTGACATATCAGACAATAATTACATTTCTTTGAGTTTTTAGTTGAGGTATGTGTAATTTTTGTTGAAATCACAACAAATTGTGTTTTCTCCTACTGATACTATGATAGTAATAATAGTGAACCTAATGATTTTTTTTTTTCCGTGTCAGCCCCAGGCCCACGCCTCTGTATTTGACTCTAACTTGTATCGGCTACCTGGTGGGGCAGCCCTGTAATCATAGATAACGGGTTATTGACTTCACACCTTGTAAAGATTATTCTCAAAGCTATCATGCTACGTGATGAGATCACTTTGTCAGACAAGCTGCTGTTCCAAGCATTAACAATGCTGTAGCTAAAGGCGTTTGATCCCAAATCTTTATTGGCTTTTGGTTTAAATAACTTTTTGCTACAGTATGGCCTAAATGCTATTGATGCTGGAGGTTAATCGGAGATTGACTGTGACTTCCTTATCATAAACATTAAAAAGTTTGTAAGCTTCAATCATATCGCCTCTCTGACATCCATATTCCAAGGTTGGCAAATTGAGGGATTTAAACTTGTCTCCAAAACTAATTTATCCTTATGAGACCATCTGCTCCCTGTGCTTTGGGAGGGATCCTCAATACAGGCTCTCCAGCCCTCAAGTGAGGCATATCTGTCTTTAGGATTCTTATTTGGGTCACTCAAAAGTATAGGTTTGTATGCATGAGACAGATTATGCTCCCACCATGACAACTCTTCCCAGGTGTCCTTTGAGATAGATCTATGCTAATGAGTCAAAATTACTCTTGTTTGACTTTAAGGCCGTGAGTTTATCATTCTCTAGTTCTCTATAAGACAAAGGGCCATGAACACCAGGGTATGCAACCAATGCTGGCAAGGTTTGAATCCAATGGCTTGTTTGAGTTCCAAACTGCCAAATTATATTAGACACCTTTTCAATCCTTTCTTTAGTAGGCATTACGGACATGTATTTTGCATCTAATAAAAACCCCAGAAAAACTAGGGAATTAGATGGTCCGAGAACCGAATTATCCGGGTGAATAGCAAACCCAAGATCTTGTAATAAATAATCTTACAGTTCGATCAACTGAATAAGCACAACTTTCTCTGGAGCTGCCTTGAATAAAAAATATGGTCTATATAAGCTAGACATCTATGACCTTGATGCAGCTTAGCAAAAACTGGCTTTAGTACTTTAATAAATAATAAATCTTCTTGGGGCAGGTGCCAATCCATTTGGTAAACATGTTTTTGTACTATGGTAAAGATTATTTTTCAACATTATTCTGGGACAGAATAATAAGCATCCTTTAAGTCCACTGAGGACATGAAACAGCCCCCACTCATCAAACATTTTGCTGTTTGTAAGGTACCCATATTGAAATGATGATGTTCAACATTTTGTTTCAATTTTTCAAATTGAGAATCAGTCTGTGTGAACCATCCTTTTTTGGCCTAATAAATACTGAGGAGAGGATTTCTCCATCACAATGGCTTTATCTCTCTATCACACCTTTATCTAAACGCTTTGTGATTTCATTGTTAATAATAGACAGGGGAAAACTTAAGACTATGATTTGCAATCTGAAAATATTGAACAGTTGGATGAGAGTCAAATTCTATATCATAAGCAGAAACATGCTTAAGGATGGTATTCACCATCATCATATTGAGCAAACTCAGGCACTGCCGACAAAGATTCTCCACTGCTTGCGATCATCCATGGCACCTGGCAGGACATCTCTTTCAATTCCAGTGTCCTTCTCAAGAACATCATTGTAGGTTATTGCTGGCCTTCCACGACTTCTTTTTCCATGTTTTGGGTCCCAGAGAAGTGTCTGATGTATGACTTCATCTCTGCTCCTCCAACAGTGGCCAGCAAATTTAAGGCACCTTGCCTGGATGACTTCAGAAATAGGCTGTAAGTTTCCCCAAAGTTGGCTGTTAGGGAGGTGCTGTTGCCATGACACACTAAGGGCAAATCTCAGCAATTTTGTGTACGTACCATCCAGTCTCCTTAAAAGTGCATTTGTCATAGTCCATTCCTCAGATCCATACAACAGCACACTTCCAACAGCTGCCTTGAAGAAATTGATTTTGAGATCTCTGGAGAGATCACTACGCCATATGTTGCTCAGCTTGGAACAGGCAGTCCATGCTTTACCAATTCGGACATCTATGTCTTTCTTGGTGGAGTCTACCCACGAACCAAGATACTGAAAGTTGGTGACTTGCTTTATATGGTACCGTTAATGTCCTTGAGGCTAGCTTGTGGATGGTTGTACATCATGTACTCAGTCTTTTGACTATTTATTGTCAGACCAACCTCTTTGGCAGCCTGTTCAACTCTGTGTAATAGATGTTCAGCATCAGCAATGTTGTCTGACAGCAGCGCAATGTCATCTGCAAAATCAGTGTCACTTAATGTTGTAGATGGGTGGCGTCTGCTCTGCCGTTGCTTTAAGGTGAAACCCAGGTGTTCATGGTTCTCCATAGCTTTCCTCAAAGCATAGTCGAGTGTTATGATAAACAGAAAGGGAGCAAGAGTGTCTCCCTGTAGAACTCCGGCCAGAATTTGGAAAAAGTCTGTATCACCATCAGGACTTCTGACCCTTGCTGTTGTGTTTTTATACATAATACCAATGGCATTGACAATGAAAGGCGGTATACCATAAGCAAGGAGGATTTGCAGCATTTTTTCACAATGAATACTATCAAAAGCCTTGCGAAAATCAACAAAAGTGAGCACCGCAGGTAGGTGTTTTGCCTTTATGCCTTCAATGAGTCTGCGAAGTGTCAAAATTTGCGATATTGTGCCCCGTTTTGGTCTAAAACCATTCTGATTGTTACGAAGAAATGGTTCAATGTGTGCTCGGATACGATGTAACAATAATTTGTTAAAGATCTTTGCTGAGATGCATAAAAGGCTAATACCCCTGTAATTACTGGTCACACCAAGGTCACCTTTCTTTGGATGGTATTATCAGAACTTAATTCCTTCCATTTTGACAAAAAATGCCTTATTGTGCCAGTAATGCCAGAGGCATTTTCCGGGGTAAGAGAAGACATGGAACTTACCGTACCTTTTACTTTTTCTTCTGGAATTCTATATTGCAAGGTTTTACTCATGGTTCACTGGCCTAAAACAGGCTGAAGTTGGTAAAAACCATGACCACTTTGCAGATTGCTCCGTGGCAAAAATGACACGATTTCTCACTTATGCTGCCTCCGAGAGGTCCCACACTTGTTGGAATATGTTGTCCCCCAAAAAGCTGTGTTGTTGCCGGCATTGTTCTAACACACAAAGCCTTAAAGTCTGCCTTCATTTCAGGCTTAATCAAGTCTCGTCCAAACTGATTAAGATCTAAGTTTCCAGTTCCCAAAAGGGCTGGTGTATCTGTGAGGTGTGGAATAATACTTTTCTTGTCCATTCCAGCTTTGCTGGTGAAGACAGCATTTAGAACCGACATAATTGCCGTCGTGGCTTTAGTGTTAACAAGCTGCATATTGCCATCGTGGCTTGAATCTTAACACGCTGCATATTGCCACCGTGGCTTTAATGTTTAACAAGCTGCATTTTAGGCAACCTGATGTCCTTGGTTTGGGTATTCAAAGACAGATTATCCCAAACCGATTTATTGAACGTTCAGGTTCGTAAAATGGTCAAGTTTGAACCAATTTTGATGAGATTTTGAAATTATTCCTGTGATTCTCCATCAATAAGAAAACACTATCTACAATCAGCAACAAAATACTTGGCACCTTTTCCCTCCCCCGCTTTAATTTTGTCATGACTACCCCTTTAAAAATGAAGAGGCCAAGAACTTTATTTTCAACTTTTTACCAATATAGGAGGGGGAAGAAAAAGTGGCAAATAATTTTGTGGGTAATTATAGCTGCTGCCCAGGCAACCCAGAATTAAGGTCTGGTTTAAGCAAACAATTAATATTGAAGAAGAACAAAATCCAAACATGCAATATTTCAAGAATAGCCTATTCCTTCAAAAAGTTTCTCATGAAAAAAATGTTATCAGAAAATCTGATAATATACAGTATTGCACATTGTATACTAATGACAGATGTGCTGTGCAAACACAGTAAATAGACTGAAAATTATGCTCATTAGCTCAAGAGTTTTTCTTGTTGATTTGGAGCATCCATCTGGAAAGGATTTCATACACTACACACGTGATCTTTCTTCTGTTATAGATTTAATCAAGTGTATTTGATATACTAGTATGGTTATATCAGTACTTATACTGATATTTGTACCTATATCAGTACTGTATACAGTATGTTGTTGCTGCCTGTTACTGGGTACAAGTTCAGTTTAAGTTAATGGTGTACATACATGTAGGTAGGCAGTCTTGGATCAGTTTCTGTTGACAGGCCTGATGTAGAGTTGTCTGTAGTTGATGATTGTACAGGTACCATTGTAGTTGATGATTGTACAGGTACCATTGTAGTGTAGTTGATTATTGTACAGCCTACAGGTACCATTGTAGTTGATGATTGTACAGCCTACAGGTACCATTGTAGTTCATGATTGTACAGGTACCATTGTAGTTCATGATTGTACAGGTACCATTGTAGTTGATAATTGTACAGGTACCATTGTAGTTGATGATTGTCCAGGTACCATTGTAGTTGATGATTTTACAGGTACCATTGTAGTTGATAATTGTCCAGGTACCATTGTAGTTGATGATTGTTTAGGTACCATTGTAGTTGATAATTGTACAGGTACCATTGTAGTTGATGATTGTCCAGGTACCATTGTAGTTGATGATTGTACAGGTACCATTGTAGTTCATGATTGTACAGGTACCATTGTAGTTGATTATTGTACAGGTACCATTGTAGTTCATGAACATTGGTCATGAGATTGTTGATTCACCTAGTACGTTGCCTGTGGATTCTGTTAGAGATAAGGTATTATGGATAGGGGATTCACTTGTTAGGTTTGTTGACACACAGTTTTGTAGAGTAGATCGTTGTTAAAGGATTAGGGTGTGTCTTTCAGGGGCTAGGGTTGATGATATTAGTTCTCGTGTTGAGACTTTATGTAAGGGTAAGAATACCGTAGTAGTTTCAATTAATACAAATGATACTTCCAAGGAGAAATGTTGATTCTGTTTGGCGTAGTTTAAACTAGTCACGGGTGGTAAGAGTTTAAACCCACCTGTCAGGCATGTTTCTGTGGATAGGGATTGTTCTTGTGCTATAATTAAGGTTATGTTTTCAAATGTTTGTAGCATTTTGAATAAGCGTGTTAAGCTTCTGGCTAAAGTTTCAATTAGTAGACCTGATATAATCGGTATTACTGAGAGTTGGATTTATAGTGAAATTAGTGATTCAGAGATACATATTCCAGGTTACTCAGTTTTTAGGCAAGACAGATAAGATACTCTCAATGGTAGAGGAGGTGATGTTTTATTGTTTGTGAAAGATAGTTTTAATTGTATAGATAGGACTGCTTAGTTTTCTTTTGGTTTATTAAATTGCCTATGGTGTGAGCTTATTGTTGATGGCGATGTTGGTAGTTCAGTGGTTGTTGGTGTTGTGTGTAGATCACCACTTCTAGTCCTGAGAACAATCAGAAATTGCTTGACTGCTTCAGGACAGTTGCTTGGGTTATTGGTTTTGGGGACTTTAATTTTCCAGACATTGATTGAAATCTTTGTACTAGTGGTCCACATGGTAAAGATTTTCTGGAAGCTGTATCTGACTGCTTTTTAACCCAGCATGTGTTGTTTCCCACGTGTGATAGTAATTGTCTTGACTTGATTCTCAGTAGTGAAGAAAGTATGGTTAAATATGTGCTAAGTAGCGGTAAGGTAGGGTGTAGTGATCATGACCTCATTTGTTTTGATCTGTATTTGCTGCACTTCAGGATAATTTGTCATTTGCTTGGACTTCTTTGCTCTGTGACTAAGATCCTTCTAAAGCATAGGATGTTTTCCGATCTATAGTTTTGGAGGGTGTAAATAGGTTTGTCCCATTAAAGAAAGTCTGTAGGCGTAATCGGCCAGTGTGAATGTCTCGGGAGGTTTTGCAGGCTGGTCGGTTGTTATAAACACAGTGGGTGTCCTGCGGAGCTTGCTAGGTATACAGATCTTGAAAAGTTCACTAAGGGTTTGATAAGAGATACTAAAGTGCTTTTTGAAAAACTTTTGTCTAAAGAGGTTAAGATTAAACCTAAGTCATTTCACTCTTATGTTTGCTCAAAGCAAAAAACCAAGGAGGTTGTTGGTCCCCTTCAGGGTAATAATGGTGTTACTATTCATAGTGGTAAGGATATGGCCGAGGTTTTGAATGATTACTTTGTGTCTGTGTTTTACTAAGGAGTCCCCTGCTGACGATGTTGTGGATTATCTTAGTGTGCACTCTCCAGTATCCATTAAGAATGTCAATTTTTCAGTTGATGTTGTCTAAGAAGTTGAAGGGTT
Organism: Chiridota heheva; assembly: GCA_020152595.1. NCBI lineage: Eukaryota > Metazoa > Echinodermata > Holothuroidea > Apodida > Chiridotidae > Chiridota > Chiridota heheva. Next base: position 153,315 of record JAIGNY010001689.1, on the reverse strand, counting down.
TAAATTCAATTAAAGCATCCGGTGTACATCCTGCTGTTTTTACGTGAGTGTTCTGATGTTCTTTCTGTTCCCTTGAGCATATCTTTTCATATCCCACACAGCCCTGTTCGTGTGCACACCGACCTTCAGGCCATCTGTATTTCTATCTCCCTCCACAAAACTTTCACTCTCTGCAATATCTATCTCCCTCCCAACACCAACATTCAACAAACCAGCCTTAACAACCTCATCTCTCAGCTTCCCACCCCCTTCATCCTTCTTGGTGACTTCAACGCTCACAACCCTCTGTGGGCTCTAATACCACCACCCCTAGAGGCAAGTTCATCAAACGCTCTCCGTCAGCACAGCCTGTTCTTACTGAACACTAACTCCCCGACCTACCTTCATCCTGCCACAGGCTCTCTCACCTGTATTGACCTGTCTATCTGTTCCCCTAACCTCCTCCCCTGATTTTAGTTGGAGAGTCACTGCTGACCTCTGTGGTAGTGATCATTACCCTCTTCTTATACACTCCAATCTTCAAATCCCCACTGAGCACACCCCAATTGGAACCTCGACAAGGCTGACTGGTCCCTTTTGAAACCCTCTGTGACTCACACCTCTCCCCCATCTTCTCTAGGATGAGGATCCATGTCTAACTTCAGTAATATCCTTATCAACATCGCCACCTGCTCAATTCCCAAAACCTCCAAACCCCAAATCATCCCCCAACCCTGGTTCTCAGATGACTGCAAAACCGCCATCAAGAACAGGAAAAGAGCCCTCAGGAACTTTAAAACTAACCCGACCACCCATAACCTTAACCTCTTTCGCATCAGCCGTGCAAGGCCAGACGCCTTTATCAAGGACAGTAAAACCAACACTTGGAACAACTTTATCTCTTCTCTCACCACCAACACCCCCACTAAGAAGATTTGGAGAATGGTTAACAGCTTCCACGGCAGAGTAGGCAAATTTCTCCCATCTCTCTTGGAATGGAGACCTTCTCACCGCAAAAAAAGACATCGTTGACCACCTCGCCGCCTCTTTTAGCAACATCTCGTCCTCGACCAACTACTCCAATGCTTTCAAAATCAAAAAAGCTTGCGATGAAGCCCGGAGAATCACTTTTCCCTCTGACAACTCCAAGCTACAACACCCTCTCACCCTTTCTGAATTAAACCAAGCCATCAGCAACGCTGGCTGCACCTCCAAGGGCCCAGATAACATCCCCTATCAGTTTCTGAAACACCTCCCCATCAAGGCCACCACTACCCTACTCGCCATCTTCAACCACATTTGGTCCTCACACTCCTTTCCCCCTATCTGGAGGACAACTATTGTCATCCCGTCCTTAAACCGGGAAGGATAGCATCGACCCCACCAGCTACCGACCCATCGCCATCGCCCTTACTTGCTGTCTCTGTAAAATTATGGAAAAGATCATTAATCAGAGACTAAACTGGTTCCTCGAGACCAACAGAATCCTCCTTCTCACCAAAGCGGCTTCCGAAAACGTCGCAATACCCTAGACCAGTTCATTACGCTTGACACCGCTATCAGGGAATCCTTTGCAAAAAGGAACACCTCATTGCCATATTTTTGACCTCGAGAAAGCTTTCGACACTACTTGGAAATACGGCATTACCGGAAACTTCACACCATTGGCCTCAGAGGCCACCTCCCCATCTTTATTCAAAACTTCCTCTCACCCAGGCAGTTCCAAGTTTGTATTGGCCACACCCTCTCCAAGCCGTACCCCCAAGAAGAGGGCATCCCCAAGGCAGCATCCTCTCCCCACTCTCTTCAACCTGAGCATTAATGACATCGGGAATGACCTTGGCCCCAGCATCAAACGTACCCTCTACGTGGATGACTTCACCATCTTCTACTCCTCCCCTAGCTTTCCTATTGTTGAAAATAGGCTCCAAACCAGCCTCAATCAGCTGCAAGTCTGGAGCAACAATAACGGTTTTAGATTCTCCAAAGACAAGACAGTCTGCATGCACTTTTGTCATTTCAACAACCTCCACCCCAACCCGAACTTTGTGCTCAATGGGAATCGCATCCCTAAAGTTGAAAACACAAAGTTCCTTGGTCTAACTCTAGACCCCAAGCTCACCTACAAGCCACACATCACCAACCTGAAACTAAAATGCAATAGCTCCCTCAACATCCTCCGACTGCTCTCCAACACTACTTGGGGAGCGAACCGCATGCTCTCCTCAAAATTTTCAGGCTCACCATTCGTGCCAAGCTTGACTATGGCAATATTGTTTACTGTGTCGCTCACAACTCATACCTCAACCACATTAACACCATCCAAAATGAAGCCCTCAGGCTTTGTCTAGGAGCCTACAGGACCTCCCCAATCACTAGCCTTCATGTTGAAGCCAACGAACCCCCTTTCTACTTAGATGTAAAAGCTTAGCCTCTCCTATGCTTTTAGAGTCCTCACCAACACCCAGAACCCTGTTTACAACCTCATTAGGTACCCCAATTTCTCCTCCCTCTTTGATAGGACTAAAACCCTATCGCCCCCTTCAGCTTACATTAAATCAGACCTCTTTCAACTTGGCATCAACCCCGCCACTCTCGGCACCTATTCCTGGCCCACTTTTCCGCCTTGGGCCACTCCCTTCCTTCTGTCCACCTAGACCTCTCCACTTATAACAAAACTTAAACTCACCCTAATCTCTTCATCAATCTCACAACCAAATCAAAACCAACTCTCAAATTACACCTCCATCTATACTGATGGCTCCAAGGAAGGCAACAAGACAGCTGCTGCTGCCATCATCCAAGACATCACCCTCAGTAGCAGACTTCCTGACCACTCATCCATCTTTTCAGCCGAGGCTAAGGCCATTCTCCTCGCCCTCAACTTTATTGAGTACTCTCCTCTTAGTCACTTTGCCATTTTCTCTGACTCAAAGGCTGTTCTTACTTCATTACTCAATCTTAAATGGGATAACCTCACCTGCCACCTCCTCCTCCGAAACTCTTTTCTCCCACCCTCTGCAGTAAAAGTGTTTTTTCTTCTGGATACCCAGCCATGTTGGCATCCCTGGCAATGACAGGGCTGATACAGCCGCTAAAGCTTGCCCTTAACCTCCTCCCTTCCCCTTTTCCCAAAACCCTCTCTGACATCAAACCGCTTATCGCTTCTCTTGTTCGTGACCATTGGCAAACCTTATGGAACTTCCAAATTGATAACAAACTCCATGTTATCCAGCCCACAATCGATCAAATCCACCATCAACAACCTTTCTCGTATCGACAACGTTCATATTACCCGTCTTAGAATTGGTCACACCACCTCACTCCTCCCACCTCCTTATTGGTTCCCCCATCCCCTCTGTAACAATTGCCACTGCATCCTCACAATCCAACACGTTCTCCTCGCTTGCCCCCTGTACAACCTTTCCAGAGCTTCTCTCGCTCCCCACAACTCAATTGCTGAATTCTTCCAAAAAAATCCTCCAGATAAAATAGTCTCCTTCCTTCAGCATGCATCCCTCTACAACCATATTTAACTCTCCTCTTCCACCCCCTCTCTACTTTGTTTTTAGTTTCACCCATGCACCTCCTCTCTCGATCACAGCTTTCTGGCTTTTGTTCTTGAATTTCTCTCATTCTTCCCCTGGTCTCTTTCCTTACTACCTCTAAAATGATCTGACCTCTCAGGCACAATTTGACCTTCGTTGTCGTGGTGCCGTTAAGACCTCATCAAACAAACAAACAAACAAACTTTTCATAGCGCTTTGATGTTGGTGTTGTTCCTAGTGATTGGAGAATTGCAAATGTCACTCCTATTTTTAAAAAGGGTGACCACAGTTTGCCTTGTAATTATAGGCCAGTGAGTCTTACTAGTGTTGTGTACAAGGTCATGGAGTCCATTTTTAAGGATGTTGTACTAGATCATTTACTGGTCAATGGTTTGTTGAATTTGTCCCAGCATGGGTTCTTACCTACTGTACATGTAAGAGGTCTTGTGTTTCTAAATTATTGGAGTATCTTAATGATGTTACTAACTAGTTGATTCTAGTCATAATGTGAATGTTATCTATTTAGATTTCTAAAAAAACTATTTCATAAGATTCCATTAGGCAGGCTCATGATGAAAACAAGAGCACTTGGTATGGAGGGAAAGTGTACTAGTTGGAAATATTCTTGGTTAGTTGACAGGTCACAAAGAGTTGTTGTTAATGGTGAAGTATCTCCATGGAAGAAGGTTACAAGTGGTGTTCTTCAGGGTTCTGTATTGGGTCCACTTCTTTTCTTAATCTTTGTGCTCAATGGGAATCGCATCCCTAAAGTTGAAAACACAAAGTTCCTTGGTCTAACTCTAGACCCCAAGCTCACCTACAAGCCACACATCACCAACCTGAAACTAAAATGCAATAGCTCCCTCAACCTCCTCCGACTGCTCTCCAACACTACTTGGGGAGCGAACCGCTATGCTCTCCTCAAAATTTTCAGGCTCACCATTCGTGCCAAGCTTGACTATGGCAATATTGTTTACTGTGTCGCTCACAACTCATACCTCAACCACATTAACACCATCCAAAATGAAGCCCTCAGGCTTTGTCTAGGAGCCTACAGGACCTCCCCAATCACTAGCCTTCATGTTGAAGCCAACGAACCCCCCTTTCTACTTAGATGTAAAAAGCTTAGCCTCTCCTATGCTTTTAGAGTCCTCACCAACACCCAGAACCCTGTTTACAACTCATTAGGTACCCCAATTTCTCCTCCCTCTTTGATAGGACTAAAACCCTATCGCCCCCCTTCAGCTTACGCATTAAATCAGACCTCTTTCAACTTGGCATCAACCCCGCCACTCTCGGCACCTATTCCTGGCCCACTTTTCCGCCTTGGGCCACTCCCCTTCCTTCTGTCCACCTAGACCTCTCCACTTATAACAAAACTCAAACTCACCCTAATCTCTTCATCAATCTCCACAACCAAATCAAAGACCAACTCTCAAATTACACCTCCATCTATACTGATGGCTCCAAGAAAGGCAACAAGACAGCTGCTGCTGCCATCATCCAAGACATCACCCTCAGTAGCAGACTTCCTGACCACTCATCCATCTTTTCAGCCGAGGCTAAGGCCATTCTCCTCGCCCTCAACTTTATTGAGTACTCTCCTCTTAGTCACTTTGCCATTTTCTCTGACTCAAAGGCTGTTCTTACTTCATTACTCAATCTTAAATGGGATAACCTCACCTGCCACCTCCTCCTCCGAAACTCTTTTCTCCCACCCTCTGCAGGAAAAGTGTTCTTTTCTTCTGGATACCCAGCCATGTTGGCATCCCTGGCAATGACAGGGCTGATACAGCCGCTAAGCTTGCCCTTAACCTCCTCCCTTCCCCTTTTCCCAAAACCCTCTCTGACATCAAACTGCTTATCGCTTCTCTTGTTCGTGACCGCTGGCAAACCTTATGGAACTTCCAAATTGATAACAAACTCCATGTTATCCAGCCCACAATCGATCAAATCCACCATCAACAACCTTTCTCGTATCGACAACGTTCATATTACCCGTCTTAGAATTGGTCACACCCACCTCACTCACTCCCACCTTCTTATTGGTTCCCCCCAACCCCTCTGTAACAATTGCCACTGCATCCTTACAATCCAACACGTTCTCCTTGCTTGCTCCCTGTACAACCTTCCCAGAGCTTCTCTCGCTCCCCACAACTCAATTGCTGAGTTCTTCCAAAAAAATCCTCCAGATAAAATAGTCTCCTTCCTTCAGCATGCATCCCTCTACAACCATATTTAATCCTCCTCTTCCACCCCCTCTCTACTTTGTTTTTAGTTTTACCCATGCACCTCCTCTCTCGATCACAGCTTTCTGGCTTTTGTTCTTGAATTTCTCTCATTCTTCCCCTGGTCTCTTTCCTTACTACCTCTAAAATGATCTGACCTCTCAGGCACAATTTGACCTTCGTTGTCGTGGTGCCGTTAAGACCTCATCAAACAAACATTAATGATATTGATGTTTCCCTTCGCTCCAGGATTGTAAATTTGCTGATGACACTAAGCTGTATAGGATTTTTGATGATGCTAGGGATTCTTTACTTTTGCAAACTGATCGGGATAAGTTATTTTCTTGGTCTTAAACATGGCAGATGTCATTCAATGTTGATAAATGCAAAGCTATTCATTTTGGTCAGAACAATTTGGGCTTTTGATTACTGCATGAATGGTTCAAATCTTGGTTGTGTTGATCCAGAAAGGGATCTAGGTGTTGTCATTACTAGCAATCTGAATTAGCAGTCTGAAGCTTTCTAAACAGTGTGCTTTAGCAGCTACAAGGGCAAATAGGATGCTTGGTTTGATTAGAAGAAATATTTGTTTTCTTGGTAGTGAGGTTCTTTTTAATTTGTATAAGCAGTTAGTCAGGCCTCACCTTGAGTATGCTATTGAGGTTTTTATGAGAAGGATAAGTTATTTTGGAGCAGGTTTAGTGAAGATCTTGCCACCAGACTTATTCCCGAAGTAAGGAATCTCTCTTATTAATCTAGGTTGCAAATTCTTGGTTTGACCTTGCATAATTTAAGAAGAGTACATGGCAATGTGATTTAGGTTTTTAAGTTTCTATCTGGTAGTGATGCTTTGACTTCCTGTTATTTCTTGCATGTCTCAGCTGATCCTCATGTGACACATGGTAACAGTTTAAAGTTGACCAAAGAGTTATCACGGATAGATAGTCGGCATTTTAGCTTTTCGCAAAGAGTTGTTAATGAGTGGAATGGTTTGCCTGAGTGGGTAGTTCCACTTCTGTTCAAAATTTCAAAGTCAACATTGTTTAAAGTTCTTTACAAACTCTGGATGTCTTAGATTATTTATTTTTTTGTGTGGTGGTGATGGTGTTAGTTTGGGCTTTTCATGGGGTGAATACCCTTTCTTAGCCCATAATCATAAACCAGAGATGAAGAAATAAAAGTGTAAGTAGGTAATACAGTATATGCAGGATATATTGCTTAAATTATGTTTAAGTCTAACTTTTAGGTTTCAATTACAAATTAAGGAGCAGAAATCAAACATATGAATATTCAAGGATGAGATACATTATTATAAATGAATTATCAAATTTTCGTGAATTATTTGTCATATTTTACTCAATTGATGTTCAAACAGTCCAAATGATACTGTAGTATGGAGTAAAATGTGATTGTGAAAATCTATGGCGTCATCAATATGCTCACAGTACACCTGAAATAGGTGAGAATATTTGTTTACTTCTTTAACAGATTGCCAAAGCTGTCATTTACCATTCATGTACAGTAGGCCTGTATGGATAATCCAAATTTTGAAAGTTCTCCTTGGACATGTACAGTAAATTAGGACTGTTTACATGTTCATTTCGTTTCATTTCATTTATTTTTTCCACATTCTTTAACAATATGCAACAGACCTCACAATATACAGACCTCTGTGGTGTAGTGTTTAATGCTGTGTCCTCTCACCCGCACGCCCTGGGTTCGTATCCCAGTGGGTCTGCAACCAGTGAGTTCACAACTGGTTATCAAAGGCCGTGGCCGTCTTAATATAATGTCCAGCACTGGATGCTTTCGGATATTAAACCTTGCTATGCTAAATTGTTTACATAATATAGATTAAGTAGAGGGCGCCTGCAAAAGCAAGTGCTTGATAAGCATGCCACTTTTACAAAAATAAAGAAAAAATAATTACAAAAACAAAAACCTACTAAACAAAAGTCAAAAATTACATTTTACAACTTAAATATATACTCTACAACAGCACCCCTGCACCCACATATCCCACCCCTAACCTGAACCCTCCCACACCCTTATACCCACCACCCACCTGTTATACAGCTGCCCCTCGCACCCACATATCCCACCCATAACCTGGACCCTCTCACACCCTTATACCCACCACCCACCCGTTATACAGCTGTACCTAAAATTAATGTTCGGTAACAAGGCAATTTTTTAGTTTTGGAGTAAATAAAGAATATGAGGTGATATTCTTAAACAGAGGATCTAGGTTATTCCAGAGTTTGGTACCCAAATAGACAAATTAATTTTTGTTGGCAATGGTTTTAAAGCTGCATATATGATAATTATCGAGTGTCTGGTAAAGTGGCTATGAATACTTTTGTTTGGTTGAAATAAATTACAGAACATAGACTATGTTGATATTTGTGTTAAATTATCAGGAATTTGTTAATTTGTGCATGCACTGTACATTTCAATAACAAGTCAGTGCGCAATATCACAGCTTGTACTACTGTAACTAATCTGACACTGCAGCTCGCACAGTAGTTCTTACTGTTGATGCAATTCTACAACTTTTGTGGCCTTACTGATGATGTCAGCAACCATTAATAATGTAGTTGTATGATAGTACATGTAGGGGTAGGGATGTTGCTGTATAACATCGCCACTGTTCCAGTTCTTTAAGGATCAACTCAGTACAGTTCATGCACAAATTGATTTAAATGTCCATGCAAAGGAAAAGAACATCAATTTCTCTTTAGAATTTAAAGACTGGTTACAGTATGTACATTTATTTACAGTACATGACATTCATTGTATGCATTGATTGTGGTACTATCTCCAAATTAAAAATACAATATCTACTGCAAAACACGGGAGCTCTGCTCATGATAAAGTAGTAACTTTTGGAATATTTTGCTTTTCCAATAGATTTCAATTTTTCAGGACATCTGGTAACTTATGATTGCTGTCATGGAGTGACATGGCTACAGCTGTTGTACAATCGGCTCACATGTTCCCAAGATGACAGAACGACTGAAGGCAATGGAGGAGATCTTAGCTGAGATTTATGCAGAAGCATCGTCATCAGCCAAGCTCATCGCTTTGAAGGAATTAGCCAATCACGCAAAAGGTAAAAATTTATAATGACAGCAAGGTTGGGATCACTTCAGAGGAAAATAATAACTTAATTATTCAGGAGGAGTAGTGAAAACTGGTTGCAAATGTTCCTTCCCAGAAACCCACAAATTTGTAAGGCTCTTTAGCTTTCAATTAATTGATCTCCACCTTGTTTAATAGGAGTTTTCTAATTGCACTTGGCTTACAAGCTTCACAAACAGCAGACGTAAGAAAACTATTCAATCTTTTATGTTAGTGGGTATACCACAAGCTCTTTTTTGACGATGACTGACAGTTCCTTCACTGTCGCTGATAACCTCCACGTGTATGGTTGATTACACGGTTTCCACCTACTGTATACCTACAAGAGATTATGTTTGCTGCACAGTCGTTCTCCAAGTTCCTTTGTCACACCCACCTTTTCAATGTTAAATGGATTAAAAACTGGCTGTTGATCATTCAGAATATGAAGATAAATGAAGAGTGGAACCCTTATTATCATCATTAGTCCGCTGAAATACAGGTGGCTGTAAGCTTCCTCCAGCGTTAGAGAAACCACTCAAAATATAATTGTGACGATTAGAAATGTTATATATACTGTGGTACTCGCCACACTTAAATAAGCCTCACCAAGGTTGGCGAGTGACTTTTTTTTTTTTTCAACCCTGCAAGCCTCCATCCTATCACTAACAAGGTTGTCTGTCTGCTTTGGCCTTTCCTTACTACCTCTAAAATGATCTGACCTCTTAGGCACAATTTGACCTTCGTTGTCGTGGTGCCGTTAAGACCTCATCAAACAAACAACAAACTATATATCATCTCCCGATAAGTGTTGGATATAAGATGTGTGTTGACTTATTGGCCTACTGTACGTCACCCATGAGGTAGGTAGTAGAAGGCATACAGTTTAGCTGGTTCAATCTGTGCCATTTGTACTACCAATTTGTTATCTTTTTTGTTTTGTATTTTGGGAGTCTTGTACTTAGTTTAGCTCATTAGAGTTTTTATACTACACTTCCTTTCGCAACCATATATATTCTTCTGTATATACATATTTTGTAAATTTCATAATATAATTGCAGATAAAACTATTCTGTAATTATATGTAGTTTGGTTGTGAAGAAACAAATAAATAGAATGAAATGAAATTTGAAGAATGTGGCCTAGGAAGTTGAACTGTATTCTGCATGGAACCCAATAGACTTGTGAAAGCTTGAATATCCAGTATCTCCCAATATTTTCGAGTCCTGGTTTCATCACTTTGTTTCTTTTCTTCTTCTTATCTGTTAGTTATTAGTGTTAATACTATAAGCTAGAGAGCCTTCATCAAAGTCTATACATCTTTTGGAATTAATGTTTGATGTTTTCTTTATCTTTAGAAACTTTGGGAAATGAGAAAGAGAAGCCATCAAAGGCAACTTTTGAGCTGAGAGAGATTTGTCTTCAGCCAATGAAGCTAGCTTTGGAATCTAAGAACAACAAGCTATGTGCATTAGGCCTTACTGGACTGCAGGTAACATAACCTCTTTGTCAGATCATTGTGACATTTTATTTGTTCTCTATGTAACTTCACATTTTGCATACATAGTTATTTTATATAAGTTATAAGAAACCAATAAGACGACAATGGAAGTATTACAAATTCAGCTTTAAAAATATTTTTAAAAGTCTAGAGGGCTTAAGAAAGTAGAGAACTCCTTTTTCTGTACAAATCTAAGAGATTGGAAGGGGGAAAACTGTTGAAGTACATGTATATATGTACAGTGGGAGTGCAGTAGCTCAGTAGTTAATTAAATCTCAAACAGGGCGCAGTGCTGTGTCCTTAAGCAACACACTTTATATATCATTTGCTCAAGTCCACTCAGCTGTGATATGAGTACCAGTTTCGGCTGGGGAGTTAAACTGCTATAGACTTGTGTCCCATGCTGGGGAGTCAAGTACTCTCATCCACTTAGCACCATGGAAACCGGGTATAACCACCGGCTCTATAAGCCCTCGAGGCTTGATGTGATTTAACTTTTTATATGTACATAAATTATGTACATTGCTATTATCAGTACTCAGTCTTTTCATCCTAGACAAGCTCTTTTTAGAAAAAGAACCCTTCCCTTTTCGCAAATATTCAGGAAAGATTCTATTCAATATGACTGAGTAGTTTTTTTATAGTTTTTTTTTTAATAGACAGAATGGAATATTATGTAACAAAACAATTGTAAAGGTTCTCATAAATCATTACTTTTGCCTGCATTGGTGTAGCATCAGTGCCTTATAATGTTGTTTTGAAAAATATGTTGAATATTTAGTTTAGTTTTGACACGTGTTAGGCACACGCCAGGAAAAGCACACATGTAACCTTTGACTTGACTCCAGTAATTTGCCAGGATGTGAAGTGGATGAACACAGGGTTAACACCCTACTCATTCTCATATCATTAGAAAGATCTTCAGATCCCAACAAAATTGTATAGAAATTGGTAATGTCCTTGCTTGTTTAAATATTGAGGTATATTTTTTTCATGCTGTGTAAATACCGTTACTACAATTGATCAAAATATCCACCATACGGCAGATTGCCTTAACTTTCCACGTCACTAATTCAATGAAAGGATCCATTGTTAAGCAGCTTCATCACACAAGTGCAGTGTATTTGCTTGCCATATTAGTTCAGGATAGTGGAGCAGAAAGCTTACTGAGCAACAATAGTTTGCTGTTTATTGACATTGAGAGTTAAAGGATTTGTCTGCAGTGGGCATGCACGCCTACCTTTATTTGTAATTGATGCAGTTAAGTTGTAGAAATATTTTCAGCACAGAGCCTAATTGCCTTTACGCCTCATGTAGTGAATATGCAAATTCTTGATGTCATCACATCAACAGTTCGCCAAATTTGTATGTAAATGCAAAAAAAATTCTCTTCAATCTTTGATCTGATAGCTTCAGGTTATATTAAATATAACGTTGGAAGCCTGGTCACATACCTATTAAGTGGAATATATGTTCTAGTAGTCGTCAGTTGCAGAGTGTAACAAAGATCTATGGAATGCATTTAACTATTGGACAATGCCATATATTTTGTACATATTTGAAGATATTGAAACAGTGATCAGCCATAACATAATTAGCTGTTTCTAAAATTGAAAAAAATTCTTCTCACAAATAGGCAATAAAATCCTCTTCCTCTCCCCCTCCCCTCAAAAAGAGGTGTAAACAGACCTTTAAAATAGACAGAGACATATGGATAGTCCAGTTCACAAGACTGCAAATCTATTATCGGTGGGGTGGCAGACTGTTACTCCATTTATTTTACCACCTTGACAACACCATTGGCTTTTATTCTTATGTTGATCATCATGTAGATAAGAAGTGCTCTATGCAATGTGTATCTTTTTAGTGAGGTGCAGTGGCTCAGTGGTTAAGGAGTCATGCACATAGGAGTCATGCAATTAATTTGTATAAGCAGCTAGTTAGGCCTCACCTTGAGTAGCTATTCCGGCTTGCAGTCCCTTTTATGAGAAGGATAAGTTAATTTTGGAATTTTGGAGCAGGTTTACTGTAGAGCCACTAGACTTATTTCTGAAGTAAGGAATCTCTGTTATGAATCTAGGTTGCGAATTCTTGGTTTGATCACCCTTGAGTTAAAAAGAGTATGTGACGATATGATTTAGGTATAAAGTTCCTACCTGGTAGTGATGCTTTGACTTCCAGCTATTTCTTGCATGTTTCAGCTAATCCTCATGTGACATATGGTAATAGTTTGAAGTTGACCAAAGAGTTCTCACGGATAGATAGTCGGGTTTTAGCTTTTCCCAAAGAGTTGTTAATGAGTGGAATGGTTTGCCTGAGTGGGTAGTTAGCTCCAATTCTGTTCACAATTTTAAAGTTGATAAGTTCTTTACTAACTCTGGGTGTCTTTGATTGTTTTTTTTTTTTGTGGTGGTGGTGGTGTTAGCTTGGGATTTTTATGGGGTGACTAACCATTCTTTGCCCATAATCTTGTTATCTTATCTTATGTTATTTTATGTTATGTTTTGTTATGCAAAGGGTATCAGGTTTGACTTTCATCACAGGTGAGGTGTTCCTCAAACAAGACTCTTCTTGCTTCAGATAATCAACTGTAAATGAGCACCAGCACAGCTGGAAATGATGAGATGGACTGACATTCTGTCCAGGGAAGCCAAGTGTTCTCATCCGCTTACGCCAAAGAAGCTAGGATTGGGTCATCTGGTTTGAGAATGGATTTAAATGTTGATATCCTTTTCTCTTCCCTTCTAGAAACTTTTGGCTGAGAATCGCTTCAATTCTTTACTGGGTGATGAGAATGAAACGGAAGAAAATGACGTCGTGGATCAAATCTTGAGGGCTGTCAAATCAACTCCGACTTTCCATGAAGATATACAGGTGGACATCATCAAGGTAAGAGATGAATGAAACAGGGGGCATCTTGTCCTCTGGCAACTGAGCTCTACATATATGTTCATCAAGGGGCATGGATCCTGGGGGTATGTCTACCCCTCACCTTTTGATTAAAGGAGACCTAAAGTCTGGCATAATCCTTATTTCAGATGATAGAATTGAAAACAACAAATTTTCTGACCCAAGTGTCATAACTCCCGAACAATCTAACACAATTTGTGGAATTATCACAAACTTTAATGCTACTACTTAATAGTATCATGGGAGCTACCATTTTGATTTCAAAAGAAGCAGAATATGATGTCATCAGCCCAGCAGGATGTTGGAATGCTTTGTATTTTTTATAATCTACCTCAAGTTTTCTAGCTTATGAAAAAGTGTTTTTCTTTTGTAAGGGTCATGGAAATTTTTGTGTACACATGAAATTATCAAAACATGCTGTTAAAACTTTAAGTCACATCATTTTGGAAGAAATACTTTAATAACATTTATAAAGAAATACATTATAATCCTTATGTCCCTATCTGCCTATTGGGGAAATTATGTCATCTTGCAAAATATTTCAATACTGAATTGAACAAAATGGCAGCCTCTACGTGTCGACTTCAAACATGAATAACTTGAGATAGGAATAAGATTTTGACTGGCAGTTGGGAGTTGTTAAGATTTCTATCCTCTATCATATGAAATAATGATTGTATCAGACTTTATGTCTCCTTTAACTCCCAATACATCAGTAGAAAAACTCACCATTTTCTTTTGTAAAGTTAGTGCTTTGTAATCTTGAGTCACATGCTTGATGCAGCACAGCAGACTGTAAGAATTTGGTCAAACTTGGTCGTACTCCTGTCCCCACCATCCCGTTACTTTTCATATTGATGAGTAACTGTCAGTAACATCCCTATCCTATGCTTCATCAACCTCCACAACCAAATCAAAGACCAACTCTCAAACAATACCTCTATCTATACTGATGGCTCCAAGGAAGGCGACAAGACAGCTGCTGCTGCTGTCATCCAAGACATCACCCTCAGTAGCAGGCTTCCCGACTACTTATCCATCTTTTCAGCCGAGGCTAAGGCCATTCTCCTTGCCCTCAACTTTATTGAGTACTTCCCGCTCAGCCACTTTGTTATTTTCTCCGACTCAAAAGCTGTTCTTACTTCTTTACTCAATCTTAAATGGAATAACCTCACATGCCACCTCCTCCTCCGCAAACTCCTTTCTCCCACCCTTTGCAGGAAAAGTATTCTTTTCTTCTGGATACTCAGCCATGTTGGCATCCCGGGTAATGACAGGGCTGATGCAGCCGCTAAGCTTACCTTCACCCTCCTCCCTGCCCCTTTTCCCAAAACCCTCTCTGACATCAAACCGCTTATCGCTTCCCTTGTTCAAGACCGCTGGCAAACCTCATGGAAGTCCCAAATTGATAACAAACTCCATGTCATCCAGCCCACAATTCCGATCAAAGCCACCGTCAACAACCTCTCTCGTATTGACAACGTTCATATTACCCGTCTTAGAATTGGTCACACCCATCTCACCCACTCCCACCTCCTTATTGGCTCCCCCCAACCCCTCTGCAACAATTGCCATTGCACCCTCACAATCCATCTCGTTCTCCTTGCTTTCCCCCTGTACATCCTTCCCAGAGCTTCCCTCGCTCCCTACAACTCAATTGCCGAGTTCTTTCAGAAAAATCCTCCGGATAAAATTATCTCCTTTCTTCATCATGCCTCCCTCTACAACCATATTTAGTTCTCCTCTTCCACCCCTCTCTACTTTGTGTTTGTTTCAAGCATGCACCTCCCCTCACAATCACAGCTTTCTGACCTTTTGTCCTTGAATTTCTCTCATTCTTTTCCTGTTTCCTTTCCTTCCTACCTCTAGAATGATCTGACCTTTCAGGCACAATTTGACCTTAGTTGTTGTGGTGCAGTTAAGCCATCATCAAACAGACAAACAAACAATCAGTATATAAATAATGTCATGGTCGAGAATGAACTTAAGATAGCTGATGATTTTAATATCCACTTAGTTAATGATTATATTTGATGTCTTATCTATTTTTACCCAACCACTTGATTACTTTTCCCCTAGGCCTCTTTATGTTACCGGGTTGGGGGAGGGAATGGGGAGGAAAGGGGGTTTCTCTTTTCTTCTATTTTCACTATTTCACTTTTCTACAAGTCCCTCCCCCTTTTTTTAAATTCTCCTAAAAATTACACATGGGGTAAAATTCCACCCCCACCCCCCACCCCCCCAAAGAAAAAATGGGACTCTAGTATGAATACTTAAATTTTATACATGTTTATGTTTTTTTCTCAGATTGGTTTGTAAAATGCTTAACAACTATCAAAAATGAGTTCTGCATTAAACTCTAAATCTAGCAGCTGTTTTGAGTTTGGAAATGATATATGCAACAAAATACTCACACTGATATCTTCTATTTATCTGTTTAATAGTTGTAACATGATTCTATGGTATTCTTTTCTCAGCTTCTGTTGGTTCTGACATGTTCAAATTCTTGTGGGATGGATGTCAACGCTCTGGTTAAGGTCATTGAGGTAAGTTGAGGAGACAGTGAGCTTCATCAGGAATGAATGGAGAATAAGGTGGATTATCTTTTCTCAAATCAACAACATAATTAGTCTTGAAGAAATGGTTAAAGAATTTTTATAGAAGTCAAACAATTTCCATATTTTATGACATATGACTTGAAAAGAAATAAAATGGTGAAGAAACCATTCAAAAATCTTATTCAGTTAACAATATATTCAGGTTTATAATTTTGTGGAAATAACTGGAGTTACTAGTTGTGATGACATATCCTCACATCTCTTTAAATTGCATCACCAATTCTTAAAAGTGAAGACTAGGGTGCCAACCTTCTATAGTAGACTTTCCACTGCAGTCATTTTTACACAAATGAGACAGAACTCTTAAACTTGAATAACGCATCTTCAGAATACGATATTAAAGGATTAGTTCAGAGGTCAAGCTAGTCCATGAAAGAAGACTTCAAAAGAAACAAAATGGTGAAGGTAGTATTTAAAAATCTTATTCCGTCAAGGAGATATTAGGTTTAAAGTTAGGTATCATTTATGTAAAAAGGACTGAAATCAGACTAGTTGTGATATCATAGCTTCAGATTCCTCAATGTCTTTATGTATTCTATTATATTTTTTCCTTCGATTTTGTGACTTAAAAACCATGGGATATGTCAGGAAAGTAGTAAAACATAAACTTGTAAGGATAATTATAATCAACCACCTGAAGAAAGTTTTAGGAAAAATGTTAAATATATTTTCTTAAAAATACATTAACAATTGTTGAGAATGTGAGGGTAAAGGCGCCAACTTTCCATAGTAGACTTACCACACCAGTCATTTCTACAAAGACAAGACTTTTGACAGTTTCTTCTTGCTTGACTACAGACAAATCATTTAAAAGAGTTTTGTCACCATTTTGTTTTAAGTCCTCTTTCATGTAAAATGAACTTGCGGGACAACTGAGCTAATCCTTAAACTGTTTCTCAGTGACTTATAGTTGTTAACATTGTGGTAATATTTTCTGGTACTGATTGTATTGTCATATTTCACACTCTTCATTATAGTGGAACATTAAGCTACCCCACCATGTTGGCTTGCATGGCATTACAGATCATAATTCTCTTCATAGCTGTAAGTTCAAATCATGTGCATTTATATATGAGTATGTTCAATTCAGGTTATCATGCAGATATTTGGTTATGCCGCCAAGTAAGGTGAAGTGTTTCTGTAGACTTTGCAAACTTGGTTGATGTCAATGACCTTTCTGTTGTAGCATGAGGGTGCTGAATTTTGTTCACTAAAGGAATTGAATTTCTCCGTCATAAAAATTGTAAGAAATATAAAGAAATTGTTCCTTTTCATATTCGTGATAAAGTCATAGAAACTTAACCTTCTTATCCAGATAGATCATCAAAGACAATTCATAAATTTCAAACTCCTTGCTTCTGGTTGGTTGATTAGCATTATTTGCCTATGTTCGAATGAAGTATCGAGATATAGCTCCCATCCTCAAAACTAAATGTTGGGACATAAAGATTAACACAAAATCACTATTGTCCTCTGTCTGTCTGACCACTGTCGTCTGTTTGACCACTGTCATTTGTCTGACCACTGTCGTCTGTCTGACCACTCTGTCTGACCACTATCCTCTGTCCTCTGTCTGTCTGACCATTGTCCTCTGTCTGTCTGACCACTGTCCTCTGTCTGTCTGACTACTGTCTTCTGTCTGTCTGACCACTGTCCTCTGTCTGTCTGACCACTGTCTTCTGTCTGTCTGACCACTGTCCTCTGTCTGTCTGACCACTGTCCTCTGTCTGTCTGACCACTGTCCTCTGTCTGTCTGAACACTGTCCTCTGTTTGTCTAACCACTGTCCCTCTGTCTGTCTGACCACTGTTGTCTGTTTGACCACTGTCATTTGTCTGACCACTGTCGTCTGTCTGACCACTGTTCTATGTCTGACCACTCGTCTGTCTGTCCTCTGTCTGTCTGACCATTGTCCTCTGTCTGTCTGACCACTGCCTATCTGTCTGACCACTGTCCTCTGTCTGTCTGACCACTGTCTTCTGTCTGTCTGACCACTGTCCTCGATCTGTCTGATCCCTGTCCTCTGTCTGTCTGACCACTGTCTTCTGTCTGTCTGACCACTGTCCTCTGTCTGTCTGACCACTGTCCTCTGTCTGTCTGACCACTGTCCTCTGTCTGTCTGACCACTGTCCTCTGTCTGACCACTGTCCTCTGTCTGACCACTGTCCTCTGTCTGTCTGACCACTGTACATGTAAGTTAATGGAATTACATTCAAATCACATATCTCACAATGCCACTTAGTATAACTTCTTGTATGCATGTTTAGTACACTAAGCATGTTTAGTACTTTAAGTGCATCACTACGGCCTACCTGTATTAATGGCAATTCCAATACCTGATAATAAACAGCAGACACAAAAATCACCAGTTTTAACAGCATCATGTTCAACTTTCAACATTACTTGGACAGTTCAACTTCAATGCAGAACATGCCTAAGCCTTGGTAAGTCTAACTAACGCTGGGCCTAACGCTAGTAACGTTGCTCAAAACACCCAAAACAATGTGAATAGCGAAAACGGTGATTCTGTAACTTATGGGTGCTATGTTTTCAAACTGTCATTTCTCCGGCAATGTTAATATGTACTTTCAAAAGTGAAATGATATCCTGGTTCATGTTGTAAAACTTTCACTTTTTGCACTAACAACATTTTAAAAGTCCAGTTGCTCGAGAAACGGAGAAATGTTTGTTGTGATGATTAATTTGTGTGACACAGCAGGTACTAGGTCATGTCAGTGGGTCAAACAGTCAAAAACCTTATAAGTTTTACAGACGACGAGTCTCTCAGCTCAAGACTTATTTTGTTATGTGAATT
This sequence comes from Chiridota heheva, assembly GCA_020152595.1. Classification (NCBI taxonomy): domain Eukaryota; kingdom Metazoa; phylum Echinodermata; class Holothuroidea; order Apodida; family Chiridotidae; genus Chiridota; species Chiridota heheva. The sequence continues at coordinate 134,597 of JAIGNY010001689.1, read as the reverse complement.
TTCCCCAACTTAAATGTTTTCAAGTGTTTGATTGTGTCACAGTAAAATTTAATTCATCGAGTTGAATGCATATGATTCAAAATTGAATTCTGAAACAATTGCTTAATTATCCTCAATATGATTTTCAACAGCGGAATTGTACAGTGAAGATGTTTGTCTTTTTAATTTCGACTTAACAAATTTATGTATGTGAGGAGACTTTAGATGTTCAACATGCTATTTAAAATTAAATAGTTTCTTTTCTTTTTGTTTGAATTTGATTGGTATTTATGAATCGGAATCAAGTTGAGGGTGCCTTGGTCTCTACTGCTCATTCAAAATCAGGTATGACGTCCACAGAAGGGCAGAGGGCCCGGCTATTGCCTCTGGCCTCTCAGCCCATCTGTGACATCATACCTGGTTTTGATTGAACAGTAGAGACCTCGGCACCATTGACTTGATTCCTTCAAAGTAATTTTTTATTTTTTGGCAAATCGGTGAATACCCCAAAGTCCATGCACCAATGATAAACATTTGTAACTTTTAGCAGCTGTACCAGTTAAGTGTAAAATGGCTTGATCGAAAATATGAGAAGAAGGAATTTGAAAAAAAATATTCATTTTAAATTAATAGGTGAAATCATGAACTTGATGTTATCTTTTGTCTATTGGAGAAATATTTGGGTGCACTAACTTCAGGTGCATACGAAGTGGGCCACTGAGTATGCCTAGATCTAACAACAAGACACTGATTTGGCATAAGCATGCCTGTGATGTGGGGAATAGATGGAGGGTGGGTGAGTGATAAAAATGGAGGGAGGGAGTATGGGGTAGGTGAGGACGAAGACCAACAACAAATTAGGAATGAGTTAAAAAGAGTGTAGTAGTGGAGAGAAAGTAGTAAGGGAGAAATGAAGGAAGGTGGGAGGGCTGGTAGGAGTTGGAAAATAGAATTGGTGAGGTATTGAAGATAGGGTATATTTGTATTATTTGTCTATTACATATGAATATCAAATATACTTTTGATACCATGAAGAAAATTTATAAGACAAGATTTGTAATCATATATTCTTGATTTTTTGTATCTAAAACGAGGAAAATTCCTTTCAACTTTCAGGTGTACCACTTATGTAACAGGTGAAGTAGAAATGATTTTGATTTGTGAGCGAAAATCTGCATAATAATCGCTTTGTAAGTTTTTATTCACCCACACCAACGTGATTGAAGACGTTGACTTATAATTCTTGATGCTAGCATTTAACAGAATTCATCACCAGAATTTTAGTAAGAAATATAAATAACCTATTATCTGATTACACAATTTATGTTTCCTCAGTTTTGCATGGCAATCTACTCCGTAAGTAAGGGTGAAGTCCGCAAAGCATGTCAGGTGACCATATTACAAATAGTCACTGACCTGGCCCAGAGCAGTCACAACATTGAGGTAATGGCCATCGCTGCTCGTTGTGCATGTAGTTTTAGTGTTATCCCTTGCATGCTTCTTGTTTAGTGAGTCATATCAAATCATCCTCGTGCACTTGATGTGCTTTGTGTTTCTAACTGTAAGCTCAAATCATGACATCTTTTTCGTAAAACCTTAACGCTTTTCAAGTTTTTCAGACTTTTCTTTTAAAGGGTCTGTGAGTGCGTAGAGTTGCCAGCCTTTCCTTCTTGGGAGAATGGCAGAAATTAATTTCTCGGCTTTAATTATATAAATTTTTTTATGAGGGTGAAGTTGGGGTTAGCTTTGTGTGTTTGCTGCATATGCTCCCCCCCCCCCCCCCCTCTATTTCTTGCTAGTGTCACTGATGTAGAACCAAAATTAACCACATTTCTTTGAAAGCAGATACAAAGAATTTTAGTTGCTACTTGCATTTTATTTCTGATAAATTCTCTGCATATATAACAAATGAATTTGCTGAAAGGGAAGATTTTGTATATGTATAGCAGTTAAAACAGCATTGTATGTACTATATTAAACTCTCAAGTGTGAGAAATTGAGATTGTGTTACATTAATACAAATTGAAAAATCATATTTGTATTGTGTGAGAGAAGGTTTAGTTATTTATGTAAATGAAGAATTCCAGGACAACACAGAGCCTTCTCTTCAGTCCCTTTGCCTAGTGACAAGGCCTAAAAAAAAGTTGTTTGTTTGCGCTCCTCTACCACCCCTAACTCGCCAAAAAATAACGGCAGCATTTTTTTTTAATTTCAAAAATCCCTACCCTTTGTAAAAATCCCTACAAAATGGTGTAGCAACCACTTTTGTCTGTTGACTACTGCTGTTACTGCGGAGAAAATGAAACTCATCGCCCACAAGAGCTTGAGAATACAAAGTTGTCCTCCCTGTTTGTACGTAGTGTGTCAGGCAAGGAAAAGAAATTCCCAAAACACAAAATTTAAGAGTGTGATATAAAAACTGAGCAAAATAAAAGGAACCAACAATCTGAAAATGAAGTGAAATTATTAATATTCTTGATATGTAAACCTGAGAAAGCCAAAAAAAAAACTTTACCGCCCGCCCCTCCCTTTTATTTTCTGCCCGCCCCTCCCTTACATTTTTTGCCTGCCTCTCCCTTACATTTTCTGCCTGCCCCTCACTCACATTTTCTGCCTGCCCCTCCTTACATTTTCTGCCTGCCCCTCCCTTACATTTTCTGCCCACCCTCCCTTACATTTTCTGCCCGCCCCTCCCTTACATTTTCCACAAGAAAGGGCAAACAAATTATATTTTTAGGCCTTATGGAAAGTAGGGCTTCGTCATCTTTGTGTCTGAGAATCTGCTGGGGACCACAATGCCTATTATCTCTCAGCAAAGGGACCCAAGTGTAAGTTTGTACATGAAACCTGTTCATGCACATTTTTCATATATTAGAGAAAGGAGGAGATTCAATGTTTCATTTATGCTGAAAAATCTAAAGCAGAATTAACCACTGAATTTAAGTTAGTAAAGTAACTTCCCTATGAATAAGTAAAATATCTCAGTATTTATTCAAATTCACAACGTCCATTTGTTACGAGGTAATGTACAAGACAAACAAGAATGAATTTCTTCTCCTCCAATTAAATTGCAGAGAAATAAAACTAGAAATGTATAATATCAATCATTTCTGAAAAATTTTGTGCAATTTGTTGAAATTTTTGGACATCAAAACATCAAGCATGTAAAACAGAATCCTATGATGTTAATGTATTTATTATATTGATTAAAGCAACCAGTAAAACTAGTGCATTTAATTTTCATTTAGAAACAGAGAAACAGGAACAGTTTAAAAAAGGATTTGAGTGTGTCCCTTCAAAGTAGAATGTATACCAGTCAATTTTAGGCAATTTAAGCAAACCTCTGATTGTGTTGACTGCTTAATTACTGATTGAGATCAGATTTTGGGTGGTTATTCACAATTTGGTGTCTATTATTTTCTTTTTCTGGTTAATCAACTTGCCATACTGAAAATTTTCTCCCAAAAAGTTTCTTCAAGACAGTTTGCTTTCATGAATTTATAGCAATCTGAAAAAGACTTCACAAAAGTGCATCCTATTAAGAAATGTTGGAAGGGTTTGTCTCTCCACTGAAGTACAAATTCAATATGAATTTTGCTGTTAATACAACATTTTGTTGGTCAAAACCACTGTCATCTGCTGTACACCTTAATTAGACTTACATACGTTTGCATTTGTTTTATATGATTATTTTTGTAAGATAATTATGCTGGAATCTTGCTGTGCCATTGGTTGCAGTAATAGATGTCTGCGGGAGAATAGAAAGACATTTTCTCGATTTCCATCTGATTTTGATTGACGTTCGAAGTAGGTTTCTGCTGAATGACGCGACGGCTTCAACCTATGGTTCACACTAGGAATTGCAGCGAGCACTTTATATCTGGTATGTAAGCTTTTTCTGAGTATAACGAACAATCAGCTGGTGTTAATGTTTAAGTTATTCTTCATATACCCGGTGAAAATATAAAACTTCAGAAAATATGAAGTAAAATCGCCACCGCGAACAAAAATAATAGAATTTGCTGAACTGGTACTGCTAGGTTAGCAAGCAGTATGTTTGTTGTACGTGTGATGTGACAGCTGTGTGAAGACATGTGAAACGCAACGAACGCTTTCCTGACAAAATGGCTTCCAGATGAGTTAAGTGTCACGTGTTGAAATCCCTCTATACAAGAAATTGGGATCCACTGGAAGAAGTTGAAATCAAGAATCCCACTACGACTACAAGATGTTGACTGGATGTACTGTGTGCTTAGATGTAAGCTTCAGTATAGTTTGCATTTTTCAGTGTTGTAAATTTGTATGAACACCTTGGAAAGATATTCCTGCAGTCAAATTTATGTAAAATTAAGGTGCATGAAATATGGGTGAAATATTTCGCAGAATAAAGCCATTTGTTGTGTAAGCATAGGCATGTAAACCAATAGTAGTAATCAGTACAAGTAGCATGGAACTAATTATTTGCCCTATTGAAGCCTATGATGAAAGAGCCATGTTCAGGGTTCCTTTTGTATCAGTTTTTGTGATGTTTTCCAAAAAGTACTATCGCTATCTAATATCTCTTGGATGAGGGTACTTTCAATATAGGGCCAGAGGTTTTGGCCTTTTTTTTAGGCTAAAATGAAGAGTTGCTAGATACCCTCACCAAATCACTTAAATTTTGGTGTGGGTCCTTAGTAAAATAGTTCTCCATGAAACTTATACTCCCATGAAACTTATACTGAAGCAAATCTCGTCAAGTTTGGATATACTATTATATAGGACTATTACAGAAATAATCTGGTTTAAAAATCACGTTGATATCTTTTTAATTCAGGAGTTACTGCATTTCAAAGATTGTGCGAGTGTGTTAAAAAAGTGACCTCGTAGAGTAAAATGTGATGTCACAAAGGCTGATCCAAGACTTGTATGGAGTGTTGAACAGATCACAGTTTTGTGGTTTGAGAAATAAGAAACGGATAACTTTTTTTTCACCGGCCTTGCTCCACTTCAGGGCTTGTCGGAGTGTTCCTGGTTTTAAGCATAGCTATTTCTGATTTTAGGAACAGATCAATTGTACAGAAAAAGAAGGTCTGATGCTCTGTTGAAATAAATGACTGATATCTTTACAACTTTAGAATGACAACGAAACAAATGAGAAATTAGGTGCAGCCGGGAAGACAATGAGAGTACTTTTGACTATTTTGCCTTGCAAATCTTATTTCTGAACAAATGCAACCCCACCCCTCTCTAATTTTCCCTGCATTGACAGCCTGTTAAGATATGTACCCAAGCGGTAGCGCCATTCGTCTAATATGCTATTTTGATGATAGTTTGTCCAGCAATAAGCTACATGTAAACATTTCATATCAGAAATCTTTTTTTCTTTGCAGAATTGTATTCTTCACTTTCTTTTATTAATTAATTTTATGTACACTTTTTCTAATTGCCTAGTTACCATTGTAAATATTTCAGCTACAGTAGATGTTATTTAAACTGTCATGTCCTCTATCCTTTTTGTAACTTTTTATGTAAAATTTGTTTTGTTTTCCTATCCATTTATTTTATTTTGAAAAATAAGTAGAACGAGTATTTCAGTAATACCCTCTTTTATCCAGTTCATTTGTTCAGCAGAAGGCCCTAGTGCTATTACCACTGCTGCATTTAAAAATGCCTTCTCTTAATGTGTTTGCTTAGAAACAAAATCTTTGACTTTCAATGGTGTAAACTTCTTTTTTTTCTCGTTGAACTTTTTAACACTGCCTGATTCTCAGCCTTGCATTTTCTTGTCGTTTTTTGTGATATATAGTTTCAAGCAATGAAAGCTGTACTCATGTTGTGTGAATACAGGATAGCATTCTGAAATACAAACCGTGTATGTATGTCAAGTTTAGCTAAATTCTGATAATTAGTCCACTTTGTACCATATCTATATATCTGTGTATACATAAACAAAAACTTTGCTTGTTTGCTTGAAAAGAAATGAAATTTTAAGAATTTGCAGAATATTTGAAAATTTGCACACTTATTGAAGTGTGAAGTTGTGTTATTCAAGACAATCTGCAAAATGGTGATATTATACGTGTTAAGTTTTTCATGGAAGTCCATATTAAAGCTCATGTTTAATATCTCTTACATGGAAAGTGTTATTTTTTCTGAAATCAGATTTTTAGAACTTGATTAAACAATAAATAAAAAAGCAGGAATCAAAACATTAAATGGTTGAATATAATTTTTTTTATATTATTATTGATTTCAGATGTTGTATTCCCTTACCTCTATAACATTACAAACTTTATCATGTAAAAGACTTATTACTTAAGTCCTCTGAAACCTGATGGCTCATACCTTCATAAGGCAGGTGCCTATCCCTGGTGTTTGTGGTGCAAGTAGATGAGAGTCAATGGTTCTCCTGGGTTGGAACACCAGTCCATCTCAGGTTAACTCCCGGTGATGCTGGTACTCTTACAGCGAGTTGACTAAAACAAGTGGAATAAAAGTCTCTTTCTCAAGGACACAGTTTAAGTCTCATGCTGGGATTCAAATTCAGTACCTTTACAATACAGATTTGATCTGTTGCCAGTCAGCCACCATTCTTTCTTAAAAGACTTTGGAAAATTGAAAAAACCAAGTGTAAATTGAAAAAAAGGGAAATATTGAATGTTTTTTCATATGTGTGTGTTTGTGTGTGAATCCATCATTGCTTGTGTGTTATGAGAGAGCCTTGAATGACAGAGAGACCAGGTTCACTGAGAAATATGGAGCCCTCACACTTCCAAGATTTGCTGGAAGGAGGAAATTGGCACCTATTTTAATAGAATCAGAATGAGACTATTTTAATCTGAGATGGTAAATGCTGTACACCTCATATGCTTGCATATTGCATTCTCCAAAACCAGATTTGGATAATATACTGTATAAGGTTTTCCAACAAAGGGCTATTTATTGAACATGTGGTGTTGTGTGAATGTGTGGTGTTGTTGTGTGATGTTGTTGTGTGAATGTGTGATGTTGTGTGAATGTGTGATGTTGTGTGAAAGTGTGTTGTGTAATTGTGAGGTGTGAATGTGGTGTTGTGTAAATGTGTGGTGTAATGTGTGGTGTGAATTTGTGGTGTTGGGTAAATGTGTGGTGTGAATGTGTAATGTTCTGTGAATGTGTGATGTGTGAATATATGGTGTGGTGTGAATGTGTGGTGTTGTGTGATGTGTGGTGTTGTGTCAATGTGTGGTGTTGTGTGAATGTGTGGTGTGTGAATGTGGTGTTGTGTGAATGTGTTGTATTGTGTGAATATGGCCTTGTGAATGTGTGGTGTGTTAATGTGTGGTGTGGTGTGAATGTGTGGTGTGTGAATGTGTTGTATTGTGTGAATATGGCATTGTGTGAATGTGTAGTGTTCTGTAAAAGTGTGGTGTTGTGTGAACGTTGGGTGTTGTGTGAATGTTTGGTGTTGTGTGAATGTTTGGTGTTGTTGTGAAAGTTTGGTGTTGTGTAAATGTTTGGTGTTAGGTGAATGTATTCTGTGAATGTGTGGTGATATGTAAATGTGTTGTGTTGTGTGAATAGGTAGTGTTGTGTGCATGTGTGGTGTTGATACATGGTAAAGTGGAATATGTGTGGAGCAGGAAGAAAAGTTATCGGATAAATACAAAAGGAAATTAGGAGAAACTTTTGGATGTGGGATTAATGCAGTGAGGAGACTGTTGATATCCATTCATGATAGTTTTAGGATACTTAAGTGGGGAAGCATATTTTCAAAGAGTTTGTCAATGCTATAATAGTATCAGAAAGAATGTGTGACACATTTGTTTGGTCCATTCACTATAAAGACATTGAAAGTCAAGGGCATCTAAGGAGGAATTTTAACAGAAGATGTCAGATTGAGGTAGGGTCTGGTTTGTAAAAGTAGCACATGTTAAATCTTGTTGAATAACCTCTTTCTCTCTTTTACAGCCTCAGCAGTATATAGAGACATCTCCAACAAGTAACAAAGGTAAGTTACTGTTAATGTCTCACTTATTCAAATTGAGTTGTAGTTTTACACATATGCCATGTAGCTATCTTGCATTTGTATACTTTTTCAAATCCGAATCTCCAATTTCTGGAACACTTAAGAATGTGACGTGGCCGAATTTCATGTGTCCAAAATGGAGCAGTTGACCTCTTTAAGTAGGGAAATAGGCCACGCCCACTGTAGCAACGCGGGTACTAGGTGGCGTAAATAAACCCTAAATCTACAACCATGCGTAGCCAATGCATTGATGTTTAGATGTCAAGTTTTGATCCATTTATGGCACTTCTCTGGATCTTTAGATTTTTAGCAAAAGGAATAAACAAAATTCCGTTTGCTAAATGTTTTGGGTAATTGGAATCGGATTTGCAAATCTTGTAGCGGGCTGATAGGCATGTGCAGAAATTTGTTATGTGCAGTATAGTGCATTAATGCATGAGCACTTATGCATATTTTGTTGCTAGGCAATTCTTGTGGTTGGTTGAAAAAGTTATCAATCAACTAACTCAGAGAGGTCAATCTATATTGGGAAAATCTTATTGAATACTAGGGAATTCTTGGCCATCTGCATAATTCACACACGGTATTGGGTCAAGCGTTTGAGAAAATGCTTTCAACAGCTAATCATATGTGTGTCATGAAGGTATTACTTACATGCATTGTTGCTTACAACTTTCCTTACAGCAACTGCAGCTGATTGGTTGGGTAACAAAGGAAAAATTCCCCCTAGCAGTTGATTGGTCAAAGCACTGAAGTAATCATGTTTGGCTAAATTCGGTTTGACATAGTTTCATTAGAGGGTATTAGACTGTCATTACATATGTTCTTTCAACTGGTTTTTTTCCCCCCCAGGCAAAGAAAATTTGAAGGATCTTACTGAAATATTGAACATTCTTTGTAAGAAAGTTTCTGAGACCCACAGGTAAGACAAATTGATTGTATGCTCCCTGAGAGTAGTTTATTTACTTATATTTTACTGCATGCAGGCATATGAGGTGTACAGGCAGGGAAAGGTGACTGCCAAGCCTAATATGCCATTACTTTCAAGTGTAAATACACAAATTTACAAAAAAACAATGCCTGAATTTTAGGCTGAGAGTTCATATAAAACATGCCATTTTGTAGATCTTGAGCTACCAACAGATTCATAGATTGTAGTTCTATTATTCAGGACTAAATGCAAAGTAATTCAGTCAAAGGTGAATTAGAAACATATTTTACAATTGTTTCACAAAATATAAATTTCATTCAGTTTTGTTGTTTTCGGAAAAAACAGAAGCTCCGATCTTTTTGTTTTGAAGCTTTTTTGTGTAGAAGGTGCTATGTTTTACGCTGCTTGTGTTTTCTTTTCACAGAGGCTCATCGTTATTGGGTAGATCGTCTGGGCAGGAGAACCATCTCCTCACCCTGGAACTTGAGAGCATTCACACCATCTTTGCTCATGTGTCGCCAGACTTCGGCAAGAATCAAGACTTCCAAAAATGTGTCTGGTCAGTGGAAAAACAAACCATTTAAATTACTTTTTGTTGCCTGCTTTATTGTTTGTATCAGAAAATATTTCTTATAAGAATTGATTTGTTACCATGAGTTTTTTATTCAAGTTATGAATTAAGTTGATGAAAGTCACAAGTATTTGTCTTGCAAACTTTTTCTCTATGCTGGAGCAGCATCCATTCATTTGAAAAGAAGGAATTGTTTTACATATATAACTTTTTATGGAATAAATTCATATCAGTCAGCATACAACATCTACCTAAAATGAAACTGATACAATTTTTACATTTTAACGCACACAGGAAAGTGGCAACTCAATCTGGAAGCTGAGAAAAACATATTTTACTGAAGAAATATTAATAATAATAATACTTCAGTCGATTAAAGTCTTATTTCACAATCGTACTCAAAATGCATATACCTTTTTATGCAGTAATGTATTGAAATTGATTGTGATGTTTTCCCAGCTGAAACTATTGTAGGTGTTATGTACACCATGTTGGTAATACCATTTCCATTAAAAAATATCATGAACTTTTGAGAGAATTTACTTCTGTAGTGTACATTGATAATTGTAGTATCAACAATTTCTAATGTATTTCTATAAAAAATAAAATTATTTTCCTTTGATTTATAATGTAAGGTACAGGAGCAGACGAACAAAGTATGAAATGAAAGATGTTTTCAATAATTTAAAAAGAGGAAATTAATATTCAAAGAAATGCATAACAATTGTCTTGGATCTGCAATTATGTTATAACAATGCACACTGTGAGGTCACTTTTCTACACTGGTGAAATCTTTGATATGTAATAACTCCAGAACTGAACTTATCAACATGATTTTTACACCGATTTGTTTCTTAAGTAGCCCTCTAGCATAAAATGAAAATTCACGGAAACTTTCATTCAATGCTTGAATACCTATCTATTGATCTTACAGGCAAGAACTGTGTCCCACACTGATAGCCATCCTTGGGATCCCAAAGGATGACAAGATGGTCATCGCTTCTAGATCCATCGCCTCTGTGGTACAAAACGGCATCACAGAGAACATTCCCAACATCATTGAGCACGGGCGTGGCTCTAGTAGCCTCTCCAAGGAACCCCCTAAATTCCAATCCGCCAGACAAGTCATCTTTGCCATTGCTGCTGAGCTGGTGAGGTGCTTTGGGGGTGTGGAATCTATGAGACCCGTTCTTGGATCTTTGTATCATCGTATTTTGTTGTTTCCTCCGCCAAACCAAAGACATGATGCTCTTAAATTGTTGAAAGAGGTATGTTTTTGATTTGATTATTATTATTATTATTATTATTATTATTGTTATTATTATTATTAATATTAATATTATTCATTTTGTGAAACAAAGGGAACACAAGGTTTGGAGAATAGTCATTTTCAAATCTAAATAAGCAATTTCCTTAAAACTGATTTTGATAATGTCACATGGCCGAAATTAAAGTGTTCATAAAGAACCGATTGTATACTAGGTGTATCTTACCATGGAACCAAGCGTATGAAAACATGCTTTCAAATGCTCGAATCCTGCGTGTTTTATGCATGAAGGTAATACACGCACATTGCGTTATGCATGAAGGTAATACACACACATTATAGTTAAGAATCGTTCCTTCAGCAACTACAGCTTATTGGTTGGGTAACCGAGGAAACATTTCTTTAGCAGTTGATTGGTGAAAGTTTTGGAGTAATCCTGTTGGGCTAAAATTGATTTGAAAAGGTCTATAGGGCAAAAGCCTGAAACTTGTGTAATATGCTCTTCCTACAACAATCTTGGACAAAACTGTTGAATCTACATATGTTATAGTGTTATGTTTCTGTCATATTTTTTTCAAGAAATGTTACTCCCTCCGCCTTCCCCATTTTCAATGTTGGATTTATGTTTTAATGTCATTTTCAAAATATTAACATCAATCAACATTTAATGGGGGATGGGAGACTGATTAAAATAGTGAGGTAGGGGAGGAGGATACTGGCAGCGTCAATGAAAATATAACAATGTCCTTAAAATTTTAAATTATTAATTACAACTGAAAGAATAGGGATTGAAGAAGCAATAGAAAATATTTTCAGCATTTGTGATTTTTAAATGTGAATAATTTACAATAGAAAAGTAGGTTCATGAAAAGCATCACATATTTTTACTAAGTGTTTCAACCAGTTTTGTCCAAGATTGTAGCGTTCAAAAGGCAAAGAAAAATAATATGAAAAAAATGTACAGCAAGTTTATTTAATTTCTCATTGCAATTATTCATGGTAGTTTTTGTTCACATTGTAATTGTTCTTTGCATTTGTTTGTTGTAAATACAAATTTGAAGTATCTCTAGAAAATTAGTTGAATCTTTTTGGAGAGCAGCTATCTCAAATTGTTGATTCATCGATGATATAAATCAATGTTGTTGACATCATGTTCTGCTATTTTTCCATGAAGATATCACCCTCTTCCCTACTTCAATTTGAACAATTTGATTTGAGGTAAATTTTAAATATAAGAAAACTCTATTTAAAGTATGAAGGACAAAGATTTAATTTTCCAGGGTGGGGAATAAAAAATATAAAAAGTTGTTTAGCAGCCAAAAAAGTTGTGGCAGTTTCTGGGGATTTCAATTAATTTGATTTTAAAACAATCTGATGGATATTATCTTGGAGGTGACCTTTAATTGATTGTTTTATCTTTTCGTGTTTTTGGTTCCTAGTTGTTATGTGTTCCAGAAAGAATCATAGACATTGCCGGTCCTCCACATACAGCAGATAGCTCGACAAGCACCAACAAACACGATACGAAGCCCAACCTTGATCTACTTAAATTGTAAGTCTGTACAAAATTGAACAATAATAAATTATATAAGGCTTTTCTTTGCAAGCATATCCAAGGTGCTTTGCAATAGAAACATTTGAGACACAAAAAATTTAAAATGGAAATTGAAGAGAACTACAGGAATTAATTGTAAATGAATTTATGATTTTGTATAGACTATATGGGGAGTTTCATTTAGGAAATAAAATGCAGAGGAGATTGATTTGAAACCATTCACATTAGAAACATTCAACTAATCTTTGCAATGCATTTGGTGTTCCTTTTATGTAATATTAAGTAACAATATCCCGGTAGATTTTGGGGTTAAACTGCTCAATATCCTTCAGAAGTAAATTTCTAAGTTTGGCAGAGTTGAAAGTAGATTTTTTTGGTTTCTTAAAAGAAATTTGTAGTACATTGTATGAGTATCATATTTGTTGTCCTTCCCACTGTATGCAGATTTTTTTCCTAAAATTTATGTACAAATGTATACCCCTGTGGTTCTGTAGTCATTCTACAGACTTGCCCTTAGTTTCCACCACCCTCATGTATAAATCTATGTTGCAATGTAAATGATTTTGTTATGTTTCTGTAAAAGTTCTGATTTGTGCTCTCTGCTCCATATTGATGAGTGGAAATAAGTAAAATGAATAAGATTAAATACAGTACCGCCCACATTAAATTGGCCGTCGCATCGTGAAGCGTGATAAAATATCACGTTCCAACTATAACAACGTTTCCATTACACCTATTGCAAATGCTTAACGTAATATCGGCCGTCGCATCGCGTTCATTTTATCGTTATGGTGTGCATAGGCATCTAAATGGCACGATTCTGTTTTCGTTTAGCGTGAATTACGTAGCAGAAACGAGCGATCGTTCTATCGGGATTTTGAAGAATTGGGGAAGGCTTTTGCAGTTAGAAAAATCAAGAATTGTAGGAGAATTTTCCGATAATTGTCGGCTTCCGATAATTGTCGATCGCGATGTAATCATAAATAGACACTGACCAAATTTTTTTGCGGAATAAGCACTGGGCCTATATACACATGCTTTGGAGCTGTATGCCACTAGTGTTCTAATATCAGTGTAGGCCTAACGTTAGTAATAGCATTATACTTAGTTAAGTTAGTGTGCAGTCAGTGACGAGTATGTCCAAATAGGACACTGCATTGACTGCAACTTGTTAATTCGTGTCTTCTACGGGCAAGATAAGATCAAAATACGACATATGATAACCCTTAGATTAATATTGTATGCAATCATTATCTCATTTAAATATTTAATTAACAAAGAAATAAATAGACAAATCGCAAGTTTAAGTTATCTTTGGGGAGGAGAGTTAAGAAATGAGTAGGCCTACCGACATTTTTAATGTACATCCTTGTTCTTTTCCTATACAATTCTATATATATTGGCATTAAAAGGTTACCTTGAATTTTAAAGGAAATACAACAAATTTGCCTTCGAAAAAAAGGGAAATTCGACCAAACAGTTTCAACCCACCCTACGGTCCTACCTCTGACTTCCTCCCAAGTAAAATACAACTTCTACCCAATAGAGTGGGGGACCGCAGGCAAATTAAAACATTTTTTCAAGTTGGTGTCACCTTTATTACAAAAGATGAAACCTAATCTGATTAGGAACCTATGAAATGTTTTGTGATATATTCAGGCCTGTAGCCAGCAGGCTTTCTTTTCGACGGATATATGAGGGAGGGGGAACTTTGGCAAATTTTCCATATACATATTTTTCGTTTGATTATTCACAAACGCAATGTGAGTTTGATTCATCATATCAAAATTATTAGGGCCTACATTAATAGTATGTGAACATCCGAATTTAGTGTTTTCAATGTGCAGATTATTTTTAGTCGCTAGTACAATATTGCTTGTACCTTTTTTTCTTTTCTGTTATTTTTCATTCCAACATTTTGTAACCTACATTTGTATGTAATTTCAATCTCGGTGAAATAGATACATGTACAACCAACAATTTTAAGCAAACATTTTTGCCATATAATTGATCCATGGAATATTTTGAAAGCATGTCAAGTCAAAAAAGGTTAGCCAAACTGTTTTCCAACTTCAAAAAACGCAATTCCTTAGACGAGACAGAAAAAGCTGCGCAATGTTTATTGCAGCGAACGGCAACTTGTTAGGACTTTAAAATTACGGGAAAATATGTACAAATCGACTTGAAAAAAGTATGAGAGAATACACAACGAAATTAACAACATCAACTTACTTAGATATTTATATTCCGAATATTAAAGTCCTGGTCCAAAAAAATGTTTAAAACTTTATCAAAACAAGTTTCCAAAGATAAAGACATTTTTTTTTTTTACTTCTCCATCATAGAAAATAAAACAAAAAAATGTGAAAACTGTAAAACTGCAAACAAACGTTATTTCCTTGTTTTAAAAACGTATGCTTTACTTTTATCTTTGCACATAACAAAAACTGGAAAAAAACTTCCATAAACCAGTGGTACATTCCTTCCAAGCAGGGAGCTGTCGCCCCACTTAATGGCCGCCAAGTTAATGTATAGCAAATTATTACCACACATCGCGTCAGTATAAATTCTACATTTTTTTCAAAATTATTAGAACTGTGTCAGAAAAACAACAAAATATCTTGTTCAAAGATATGCCGCCCGCGTTCCCCCTTCACATGTCTGGGTGGTTTATAACCTGACGACAGGTTTCCTCGAACTTCTCGGCCTCGCGGCGCTTAATTGTTGACAGACATATTGCAGGCATGACACTGTAAACATTCAAAATGGAGGAAAGCCGTAACGTATTATAAATTAAGACAACAATACCAAAACCGGGAGGGGGAGTGGACATCTAACATTTTGTGAAGTGAGAAATATGAGGACATTTACTGAGCACGGGAGAGGGATGATGAAAGCATCGCCTTATCTTCATTCAGGAAAACAATTCATGAAAATGGGGAGGGGAAAGGACAATATCATATACCAAGTATGTTTTCACAGTAAAAGAATTCTCCCATCTTAAATTCAATGTTTGGTGATCAAATTTGCCGTTTGAAACCTGAAACGGGAGATCTTAACAAAGAACCATGGCACTGCCCCCCACCCCGCCCCTGTCCACCTTCCTATTCGTAATACTTCCATTTTTTGAGGAGAAATTGGGAGGGACGATCGATCTACAAAATTATGTTTTCATAAAAGAGAATGCCCCCACCCCAAATTCAATAGTTCAACGATCACAGTTTGTCGCTTCAACTTGCAAACGAGCTAGGAAATCATAACAAAGATCCACTTTTCCGCCGCCCTCGCCATCCCTGCACCCTTGCTGTCTTAATACTTCAATTTTTTTGGAGAAATTGAAGAAAACTGGAGAGGGGACGAGATAATCTACCAAATTACGGTATGTTTTCATAAAGGAGAATGCCCCCACCCTAAATTTGATAGCCTGATAATATTAAATTAAACATGTATAAGAAGGAATCACTCATGGAGTACCCACTAATAATCGCTATGATCCCCGGTCCCTTACCCATAACCACCAAACTCAAGTTTATGTCAGACTTCAAATATTTGGAAGACAACATGAAAATCGGGAGGGGCATATACCTTTGTAAGTATTTCCCTTTAAATGTGCCAATCTTAATTAATTGGACGCTAGGCCAAAGTCCAGACGCAGCTGGCGTCAATTTGTAAACAAATCTGTCAAATGTGCTGGGAATGGGGGCAGCGGCATTATTTATGATCCTTTAGAAGTTTGCCGTGTTTTTGCAGTATGTGTTTCATAGAGATTAATGTTAATGGTGTTTATGTTAAGTAAGTTTGGGTAGGAATTAGAATATATCTGTTGAAAGGAAAGACATTTTCGCACGGATCTAATTTATAAAGAAATTTTTTTTTGCACCTGGGCTTATCAAATAGTGGGAGCATATGTGTGTTTCTGTTTACTTACGTCGCTGATTTGAAAAGATTTTGATGCATTTTTTCAACATGGAGGTATACACTGAGCAAAGAGTGCTTAGTTTAGAATTGTATTTGTTCTTATTTTATTATTCTTTTCTTTCGCGTTTTACTGTTACTGTATATGGAACAACATATTAAAAGTTTTTGACAACGTTTAGTAATATTTTGTTGGAAATATTTCACGAGTTAAATTTTACTTGACTATTTGGAATACTATATATTTCGAATAAAACATGAAAATCTCAGTAAGTTAAACTTGTTTATTTTTATTGCGATCCTTTGTATTTCGCTTATCATTTTAGTTTTAATTTATATTATTTCATTCAATTTCCATTTTATGATTTATAGAAAAATGGCGTGCCATGATAGTGCAGACACACGTTGCGTTGCCACGGTTCCTTACTTTTCAGGTTGTAATTTTTGTTGAACTTATTGAAAATAAATAATGATCGTAAATCTCTGTGGTACACTCTGCATTGTCGTTACCAATTTATTGTGGGCTGATATGTGTCCTTTGAAAAGGCATGGGAAATGAAATACTTAATTTTGCCCAAAGCGGCAAATTTGCATCAGTTTAAACTTATCTGAACTAAAGAAATTTGCATGTTAAGTGCGTATGCAGGCGTTAAATATTACACACAGTACCGGGCGGCATTACCGGCGCAATTGTCAAACTGCTTTCGCGATCGGTCACTACTTGAATGTTGGAAAATGGACTCGTACTGTAAGTAAACAATAAGACGAAGAAAGAAATATCCTTTTGATTCATGATCTGCCAGTTAGGAAATGCGATCAAGAAGAATGAAAACAAAATCGTGCAAAAAAACGTTATTGAAGACGATATAAAACCAATTAACTATAACATGCTAAACAGTAAATAAAGAAGAAAGAAAGCAATAATACAAGGATAAACTATACTTCTCTCCTAAAAAGAAAGAAACAAGAAAAAACATTAGATTTTCATGGAACAAAAAAATAGACAATCATGACCAAAATTGTATCAAAAAACTTTAAACCATTTCGCTGTAGGCTATTCTTTAGAATTTTTTTTTATTACGGGGTGGGGAGGGGGACGATCCGATTTCATGGCTATCATGATTGGCACACTTCAGGCCAGGGCGTGATTTAAATTACCCCAGTGACAGCTGAGAATAAATATGCTTCTAACAAAAGTTATAAGTCGTTTTGTATACATTTTAATGTGCAACTCAATGGTTGTTGCCATCTTGTTTTGTCAATTACCGATGATATCACGAAGGCAAAGGTCTATTTGACTGCAGCATATTGTGAAAAAATACATTTGATAATACATAATATGGCGTCAATATTTTAAAACAATTTTAACCCTAGGCTAATATTTTTACATGTAAGCGTATCATTAGGGCCCTAGTAGTACCGTTAGGCAAATAATACTAAGATTGTCCAGCAAACCTCCAGACAATATCGATTCCTAAACTTTGTCTCGCATAATATGAACTCACTGACGCAGGAATTTACGTTATTACGACCTACCAAAAAAGCGTGAAAATAAAAACCGGGCCGAATTTAAGTTCACGAATCTGGGCGCACTCAGGTTGAAATTACGATTACCTTTATGCAGCTAGAATGTACGATATCGTGGTGCGTGATATCACGATATATCGTTCAATCGTGATTCACTGTAGTATAGTTATAACGTTAGCAAGTGTTCAGGATTTCGATATGGAATGTTATCGTGATCACGATACACGATGCGACGGCCAATTTAATGTGGGCGGTACTGTAATATGTGAAATCTCATTGAAATATCAATTGTAAGTGTTTTCAGCTTCATACTGTATAAAAGCATCTGCCTTTGATGTAACAAACACTAAATACTGGTGTGAAGTGGACAAAACTCATTGCATAATGTTATCAGCTATATTGTGTAAAATGCAGTTGTGTGGTAGGTGGAAACCTTGTAGCCCCATCCATTTTATATGTGAACCTTGTGGGATAGACTTTTCAAAATCAGAATGACTAATTCAGTCACTAAACGGTTTAGCCCCCGTTTACCTCACTGATTTAATTCATAAATACCAGCCAACTTGATCTCTTCGATCAGAATCCAAGTCATCACTTACAAAACCTGTCATAAAAACAGCTAAGTATGATGGAAACAGGTGACTTGATCATTCAGCTGCTACATTGTGGAATCATTTTCCTGTTGAAGCCAAGTGTGCAAAAACAGATAATTTTAAGAAACTTGTAAAAACCTTTCTCTTTAGATCTACTTTTTATTATTCATGCTTTTATACTATTTTAATGTTGGTTTTATTTTGCATATCCCAGTTTACACATTTATTGTACATATGCCACCTCTTTTACCATTTTTATATTTACATTTATGATTTAAATATCTGTTTTATTTTTTTAAATTGTATGTCTTTTATTGTAAAGCACCTAGGGCAATTTCTGATTGGATAGGGTGCTATATAAATTTTGTATAATAAATAATAATAATGAGGTTGACATATGTCTCACTTGATATAAGGGTGTATTTATAGGTGCAAGAGTTGTGTGTTCGAACTACTCTCAGTTTAATAGTCTTTGAATTTTGAAAATAGCATGTGTAGTTTTCAAGTTATGAGTAATCAAAGTTTGAATACTTTTTAGAAAATTGGAAAAATGTGATGTATGAACAGAAAAACACCTGAAAATAAATGCTTTTGTTTTCTTTTTTTCTTCCCTCCTGGAATCACGAAACCAGTAACAAACTCCACACCATCAAATCCAAAGTCAGGACCCACACCCCTCTGCACAGTCGCAACCGCAGGGAAGACATTGTTGTCACCCACATCTGCCTCGCCACTCCTCTCTTACTCACTCCCATCTCTTATCCACCTCCCCTACCCCTCTCTGCTCCACTTGTAACACCGATCTCTCCATCAAGCATATCTTCGTAACCTGTCCCTTATACCAGAACTCCAGATCTCTACTCTCCTCACTATCCTCAATTTTGGGCCTATTCGAAAACAATTCTTCCTCAAACATCATCAACTTCCTCCGCAACAACAACCTCTTGCACCACATTTAGCTTCCCCCCTTTCTACACCTAAACTGACTTAGTACTTACCTCCTTTTTTTCTTCTTCTCTCGTTCTATTTTTCCCCCTTTTCTCACTTACAAACCTTCCTTTCCTCACTATCCTAAATCTCACACCATAATTTATTAACACCCTCTCAGCACATTTGACTCTGATTGTCGCAGTGCCATTAAACATCAACAAACCAAACCAACCTTAGTTTCAAACCTTGAAAATGTTTAAGATGCCTTCTCAGTTTGAGTTTGGCTGGGGGTATGGTTAAGATCAAAACCTCTTCTTTGAAATTATTTTCCATTTTTCATAGAGAAATGGCAGAGGGTTAAAAAACAATGGATTTACATAGTGGAGACTATGTCCATTCATACATCACAAGAGTAACACAAAAATGTGCATATTTGCCCCAAAATCTTCAAAAAGCTGTAAAATGGCCAATTTTTAATCATTTTGATGGATATTTTGTTTTCAAGTACTTTGGTGGATTTTAAATCAGTTTAGCTAATGTTGGGTCTACCTGTCCGTAAACCTTCAAGTATTGTCTATCAAGCCTTATGCATTGTATCATGTTAATGTTTACAGGCTCATGGATGGTATTCAGGAATCTTCAGAATGTAAAGAGAACCAAGTCAGCAATTCCAGTGTGGCTTGTGTTTATTCTTTGCTTACGTCGCTAGAGTTGATCTGTCAAGGTCAAGGGATACGACCTCAACAGGCTGAGGTCATTTTGGAAATATTTAAGGAGAAAGAGGAAGAATCGGGAGATGTTCTGAAAGGTAAGAAATATGGACAACCTGTGTGTTTTTCAAGATCATTAAAGGAGACAAAGTACATTCTTTAGACTTGATATGTTATAGAGCAAGGTTTCTTAATTAATTGTTTCTAAGGGCCACCATTTGACAACAGTCGCAGGCGGCAGGCCAATCGCGTGGCAAAACCAGCATCACATGACAAACAAAACCTGTTAAAACAATCCTTGAATACAAACAAGCTGAGAGCACGCGCGATAAGGATGTATGGCAGATGTCCATGGTTCTTCTATCCACCCTCATTTGACACGCCGTGAGTCTGCCTATTTTATAGCGGAACTAAAGATAACATTTTATTTGATAAGTTGTGATGTTCTAGTGCGCTGATCTATCTGCCTTAAAAAACCCAAAGTAAACGAGGATTTTGCAATTTTTACCGATCTCATTTGGGTTGATCGGGACGTACTATATATTTTTTCCACTATGATTATTGTTTATCAAGCTTTATGCATTGTATCATGTTAATGTTTACAGGCTCATGGATGGTATACTGATAACTTCAGAATGTAAAGAGAACCAAGTCAGCCATTGTACTATACATATTTTTTCCACTATAACTATTGTTCGCTGGCCAGACTGGATTGTCTGGTGGGCCAGATTTGGCTCGCCGTTATAGAGAATAATAACAGAAACCTAATGCTATGTAGTGTTGTGTCACATATTTTAAGCTTATTATAGTTTGGTTTTTGTTTGGTCGTCTAATGCAAAGGTAATAAATTCTTGAGCTGTTTATTTACCAATTATGAATTTATTTTTCAAGGGCCCTCAACTCATAGTTGCTCCATCAGATCTGCTTTGCTTATCATCTGACATATGTAGTTGTTGTAAGTAATACAGTGCATGGAAATATTTTGATAAAATACCCGAGTATATTAGAGAAATGTTTGTAAGTAATTTCACTTGTATTCCAATTCCAGTTATTCCATGCTGATTTGTTTGAGCTTTAAACTCAAAGAAGGAGACTTGTCTCAGTTCGTGCATGTTTTTCTCTGTAAAATTAGGGGATGAGAGCTTTTGATGTCACTTCCGGTTCTGGAACGCACAAGATCCCTGTCTGTTTGTACATGTGTATATTACATTGCGTTGTGTGTCACTGTGAAGATTCAATTGTAGTGCATAACGTTATAATGATCTACGGGAAAGTTGTTTCTTCAACGTATTTGTCAGAAAGAAAAAAAAAGTGAAAATGAAAGATTAGTAAGATAATACTACAATAGCAATCACCAGACGAAAATTACAAAGAGCGAAAAAAGCAAAAGCAAAATTTGAGTAGAATGGTAGGGCGGGATCGGAACATACAAGTATTGATTAAAAAAAAAAAAAAAAAACCGAAAAAGTGCCATCACCTTAACTGGCTGGGCTATTTCAAGTATTAAGCATGCATGGACTTTTATTTGATATATACTGTGAAATAAGGGCTAATGAATTGTGCAAACAATCAAACAATTTGAATGGAGTTCTAAACATTGTGTCTATATGATCATTTCCCTCTTTACATATCTTCTTCCTGGATGAGATTTGTGAATACTTTCTTCAGTTTGTTTCTTTTATTGCCCTCTATCTTGTAAGATGAACATGCTAAGCTCTGTTTTTCAATATCTTTTTATCTATGTCCTCAGAAACTGAAGTTTACATTACAAATTCAGTTTTGCCTGAAAGAAATGACCATGAGGCTGCCATTACAGATCTGAAAATAGAAAAGATGTCATGGCATAGCAACAGCATGGAGGAAGCCAGAGCAGGTGATGGAGAAGAGGCAAGTGCGAAGGAGGTAAGCCCAGCAGATGAAGGTGGTGATGGGGCACAAATTGCAAGAGAAAAGGACACCGCGGGAGAACTGCTGGAGGGTACCAAGGAGGACCACCTTCATGTCCTGGAGATGACAACTGCAAGCTCCAGTAGGGAACAGATGAGTGTCATCTTGGCTGCTAGCATGAGCAACATGTCCGCAGCGGATGAAGCTGCAGGTGAGCAATCTGTCGAGGAGAAGAAGGAGTCGAAAGAGGTTGATGAAACATCTCCAAATGATACAAATTTGGAAGAAAACGGCAAAGAAAGTGAACATTTTCCAGTTGGATTGATAGTTCATGAGGATAATGATTACTCGGCAGACAATGAGGAATCAAACAATGAATCCGATTCCCTCATAGATGATAGCCACGCCCTACCCCTCAAGCGTAAGATATTCCCTGACCTTTCAGACTTGTATCCCCCCCTGAATGTGACTGCAGAACTCCAGGCACAGGCTGAGAAACAAGGGGCGTTAGATTTTGCAAACAGCTTGGTTGCAGCTTTACCTAAAATCATGGACATAGATGATGTCACCAATGTAGATTATGCACTCAGACAGTTTGCATCAAAGTTTGTCGCTGGTAAGTTGCTGAAATTTATTTTCTGAATACCAGTTTTCATAATGCCATTTGAATATATTAACAGGTGATTATAGTACATAAACACCTGTTTAAGGTGCTCATCTTTTTTGCTGCAAACCAAATTGGAACCTTCCCATCCCTCCCTTAATTTTAAGTGCCTAACATGCTATTTTCTCATGACTAGTTTACATAATGTCCTTTGAATATATTTACATGTGATTAAAGTACATTGCTGTTAGGTTGCCACTTTTCTGAGTTCCTGATCTTTCATTCCAAAAATCAACTACACTTTCAATCTTAACAATAACTGCACACAAATTAGCCACTCCCCCTCCCCCCCTCCTAAATAAATTACATTAAATCAAGATTATTGATCTCTGTTCTTTTTCTATTACTTTTAATGGAAATGTCCAAAATTTTATGGACAGATATGCTTGCTTACCTTTTTGCCAAAGACTCCCCCAATTGAAATATTCTTAATGATCTTCTGTTCTCAATATGCATATTCGCGTAAATTTTGTATCCACTTGATTCTCTACATATCACATTTTTTTCTAAAAATGCCAAACTATATCAATAGCATTTGACACCCACACACCAAATAGGTAGGTAGCTCAGTCGGCTGAGTGTACGACAGATGCTGGAGGTCACAAGTTCGAGTCCAACAGTAATTTATCCAGCGATTTTTTCAAAGATATGCAAAACGATGTACGCTGACATTTAGCACAGAGGTTTGTATTTTGCATCACACCTTCTCCCCGACCTGACCTTTGGGAAAATTGGTCAATGGTTGCCTTCTCCCCTACCTGACCTTTGGAAAAATTATCCAATGCTTGGGTGGCGCTCACCGTCCTTTGGAGGGGACGTAAATTCATCGGTTCGATGGTAAGAGTTTCACCCCTGCCTGGTTCTCTGAACACTTCTTGAAAGAGCAGGGTCTTCATTCACTTTCCATCCAAGCAAATTCCCTGGGTCCACACTGAAAACAAGTCATTGTGAATATGTGTACTTTCCCTGGCATATGCCCTAAAGTGCAAAACAAATACCACTGTCAACTTCACCACTTGACCCCCTACCACCCCTTAGCCATAACTCCCATCAACACGTAACACATCTGCGCTATTTCAGTTCATCTTTTATCTAATTTAATCCTCTCTGGGAAAGCTTGACCATTGCTATGGAGTGTCGTTAACCTCTCCAACTAACCAGCGTATTCTCAAACTTATATATTTCAATTGAATTAAGTGAATGTATTTTGTCGTCAGGTTATACCATGAAGAAACCGATCCCGGATCACTGCACCCAGTCCCCAGACAAGCTGAACCTGACCCCCGTGATTAATGGAGATGGTATCTATGTTGCCTCTTGCTGTGGTCTTCTTCTCAATCTCAAGCTCATCAAATGTGGACATTATGAGAACCCTGGAAATCTCCCATTGACCCAGGTCAGTTTTAAGGACTAGTAGTCAGGCATATCCATTTTCTATGCTTGCTTAGGAAACATCATGGGTGTACCTAGGGAATCAACCCCCACCCAGTCTTCTAAATGGTAAAAAGTTCTATAAATTTTGCTAACAGGTCCACTTTTTGAGGCAATGTCCTTTTCTTTTTTGCTCTTCAGTAAAAGTTCACCTCTGAAGAGTATAAACACAGCTATATTGACACAATTTTGGGAAAAACTATTACGCCATCAGCAATTTCTTTCATTCTACCCTAACCCAAAGGGCTGGGTATGCTCCTGAACACTCATAAGAATGGAGTGTTATTATTATGAACAAAATAGGACAAACAAAAAGAGAATCAGTCTGAATGCGTCTTTGATATCTGAATCCATTCAGGAAATTTCAAGATCTGTAGCTGTAAAGTTGTCACATGTTCATATGAAACTGACTGTCATGAAAAGTCACACTGAAATAATACTTCATTACATTACATTAACAATTCTTAAGAAAGTTATTGTGTGAGTCACTCCTCTATCTAAAACCAAATCTTTGTGTTCTTTCTCACAGAAACAATTTGTGGATAGTGTTCACGGGAGCGGAGTCTTGGTTTACCTGTCGGCTACCTGGCTGGGTGAATTTTACCGCATCCTCATCACCAGGAACCTGCTGGAGGAAGGTGGCTATGATCCTTGTGAGGATGACGTGGGAACAGCTCTTATCACTCAGCTAATTGGTGAGAGGGCGGGCATTCATATGACACATGGGTTGTCCTTTTAATTAATCTTTAAAAAAAAAAATCCATGTTAGATTGTATAAAAAGCAGAAAAACAACAAAAAAGGATGAAACACAAAAAAAGTGTCGCTTTGTTAAGAAATTTCACCTCTTGTAAAAATGGACTAAACCAAATAGTCACACAGGAATTTGATGCGAGGGGCATGACAATGCAAAAAATACTCTATAGAAATTGTATTAATGCACTGGGCAAAGGGCTTTTGACCAGTGGAATGGCCCAAATCTAGGATGGCCATTCATGAGTACAAAGTCATTTGAAAATTGAATTATTATAAATAAACATGATGCCTAAACTTAGAAATCATTTTTATAAAATGTATGTGTTAAATTGTTTCAAATGTTAAAAAGAATTATCTGAAAAGAAATAAAAATAAGAAAAGTTTACATAATTTGTCACTTTATTAACAAATTCACCTGTTGTAAAAAATGGGATAAGCCATTCAGTCAATCAAGGTTGTGCATTACTGAGATTTGAAGCATTGGTCATGACAATGTAAATACTCAAAAGAAAACATGTGAGCATTTAACCCTTACTCTACCACACGGCAATATTATCGCCGTTTTTAAACCACCTTTTTCTAAAAATAATATCGGGACCTTATCAAGTAATCTTAGTATCATTTGAAAGTACTCAAATATTTCTTTCACAAAATGTAACTTTTTTATAAAAGCTAAATCCATTAGGCTCATAGGGCCGGTGCTTATCGCCGGTTTCCATGGCGCAAGCGGATGAGAGTACATAACACCCCTGGACTCCCCCCGATCCATTGCAGATTATTTCCCCAGCAGTGCACTGATACTCAATTTATAGCTGAGTGGACAGAAGCAAGTAAAGTGCCTTGCTGAAGGACACATTGCAGCGCTCACGACAGGAATTGAACTCGGTACCTCTCGAATACAAGCATGACTCCTTAACCACTGAGCCACAGCACCTTTTTTCATAGGAGTAATATTACAGATTTTTGAGAAGAAGTGTCTTGAAAATGGGTGAAACTCAAAAAATTGCTAAAATATTATATTTATATTTACAAGTCCTAAGACATGATAGTATTGATTTCTGGTCAATTTTTATTATACATATCTGCAATCTTTTTTTCTGGGAAAATTTCTTCAAAATTTCATGAATTTTTGCCATTTTTGACACTTGTTTTCTCAATCATGTACCAAAACCATATGTCGCTCATGCTTCGTTAAACCACTGTTTAAAACTGCTGGAAATTTCCTTTCATTTGATATATAAATAAAGGCAAACCCCTCTAAATTAACCCAAAACTGTAAGAATTAAATTTCACCTTTGAGTAGGTACTGACTACATATACTGTAGTATCAATGCGTACTAGCACAGTAGCTTACCAGGTTTGACCCTCTGGTAAGACTACCGCACTGTAATTTTTCTGCTGCGGTTTTCAGGGGTCATTTGGTAAAATTATTTTGAGTGTTTTCCCATCTTCCCCTTCTAGCTAAAAATTGTAGATTAGCATCATTGACAAGGAAATTTTTATAAAGAATCTAAATATTTAACACAAATCTCTGTTTTCAATATACACAAGAAATTATACTCGTGCAAAGAAAGATTGGCCCATTTGTTGACTGAATTTAGCCAAAATTGCCTCATTTGTGTATATTTGTCCAAGTTTTTTTAATTTGCTTTCATTATTCAAAAGATAAATATCGAGCTTCCATTAAAACAAAACTTAGAATGAAAGAAAGTGAATGGAAAAATGTCTAAAATTCATATGAAAAAAAAGTTACAAAAATTTGGCTCATATTTTTCAAACCCCTGGTAGAGTAAGGGTGAAGATTTTCTGATTCCCATTCTATAGTTGGATAATGAATTTTCTGTTCATAAAAATTGCAAGAATGATGTGCTTCATTGTAGAAAGTTTGTTGAAAATTTGCAATCTTTGTAAATTTGTGCTTTCTTTCAAATTTGAATTCTTGATTATTTTGCAGATATTGATGGCTTGGGTAGTCAGAATCGTGGAGGTCAGATGTTGCAGGAGGCAGCACCGTCTTTTAAGGATTCCAGTGGAGTGACACAGATGCAACATCACCCAGCCACTCGAGCAGGTTAGTTATTTCTTTATTATCAAACAATCTATATTCAATAATATGTGGTAACAATGCTAGAATTTGATTGGTTTATAAGTTAACCCTTAATTCTCTGATGTACCACATACATACTATCAGATTTCTTACAAATATCTACTTTCTTTCCCCAAAGTTTACTGAAAAAATGCCTAGCCTCCTGATGTCTGACCCCACTCATAAGTACCTTACTTGAGGTGCCGTAGAGAGCTCCTTTTGAGGGTTATTGGGAGGGGTACATCAAGTAGGTTTGTGGATATCAGGAGAAAATTCTTTCAATGTGGAAAGTGAATTAGATAGCTTTTACTCTTTCTTTTGTTTGTGTAGTTAACAAATTTTGTATATGAAAAAGAACTTTGATATTTGCAACCACTTTATTGCAATGAAACTTTTTTCTGAACTTTGAGTAAAAAAGACTTGACAATATTAGTTGAAGACTGTATCTCTGTCATTTGAGTGTATGTACAAGGGTGAACTCTTGTCAAATATAGCAGTATGAATAGGTAAAGAAGGAAGTATGCAGCTTCTTTTTAACAGAACACACCCTGGGATTCTGCTTAAAAGAAAAACAATATTTAAGGAGATTCTTTAGTTGTTTCAGCCCTTTAAAATTTCTTTTTATTGCAATAATACTAAATGGTCGTGCATTTTGATTGGCAACACAACAACACATCAGCAGTGTATTGTCTTCTTTTCCTAAGAAAATAAGGCTCATCTTTAAATTTGCAACTTGTAACTCTTTACGGAGATAAATATCTACTGATTGCTAAAATGGAAATTGACATTGGAATGTGGAGATGAAGAATCGGGACTTATTACATAAACTTGGTAAGAGAAGTGACTGTATTTCTATTACACCCCATTGGAACATTGAAGTGATTCCACGAAAAATATTCTCGCTACACAGTCCTGTATTCATATGATTTATTATCTATGGAGTACTACTTTGTGCCGGAGATGTGGAGCCCAACCCTGGCTCTAGAACTAATAAAGCCCCAGCAGCTAAAATGGAGTTAACAGCTATATTTCAAGAAATAAGATCTTATCTGCAGTCTCTCAACGAAAAAATGGACACAGTAATGGGAGATATGTCACAAATGAAACAAAAGATTGATGATCTTGAAGAAACCTGATCTTGCCGCAGAAAACCGAGAGTTAAGGAATTATATTTATGTAGTCAAAAGGAATGCAGACAAACTTGAGGGACAGAGCAGACGAGAAAACCTTATTTTTCATGGCATCCCAGATGACAGAAAAGAAACTTAGGAAGCAACTGTGGAAAAGGTAAAATCATTTATCCAAGACAAACTAAACATAAATGCCTAAAATATAGGGTTTGAACGAGTTCACCATCTACACTCTCATTATTGCAAAATTGTCACATTTCAAGGATAAGCAAAAGATTTTGAGTGCTTCAAAATGCCTAAGAGGTTCTGATCAGAAGACTTAACCAAACGTGCACATGTAAGAGCTAAGCTGGTACCATATCTAGTCACCGCCGGTGAAGAAGGGAAGAATGCTTTTTTAAGATATGACAATTGCAGATAGATGGAACAACTTTTATTTATGACCCACAATCTCAAAACATAAAAGTACACATGAAGATCAGGCCAAGGCTGAATTATTCATAATTCAAATGATGATGTTTGCATCAACCTAATAAACAATCAAGCTGCACCCAACGAAACGTCCTTTATTACCTGGAACATTAGACGACTTACGAGCAAATTAACCGATCCATGTGAGACATAGTTAAACAGAGACTCATTAATTGTTATTAATGGATATAATCGTTTTCTGATTTGTAGACCAAGGCCTAAAGGTGCAGTATGAGACTATGGCGGCATAAGTGTATTTGTTAAAAATCATATTTAAAGCGACATTTGTTATAAGATATGATAAATATATATGGATTAGAATAAAACCGGTTAGCTGTGAAGTTACATTGTTATGCGTAGTTGATTTGCCTCCTAAAGGCTCTAAATATTCCACTATGCAAGTATATCATGACATTGAAAATGATATTGCTGAATTTCAATCTGATTTTAATGACCCCCGAATTCTAGTCACAGGGGACTTCAATGCCAGAACAGGTACATTGCTTGATTATATTGACGACGAAAATCTTTTGTATCTGCCTATTGATTCTAATGTATACAGTTCACTAGCTCGCATACCAAGATACTCTCTAGATAAAGAAGTTAACTAGTAAGATTCACATCCTTTGGCTTTATGCAAAACATGTTCGCTGAGAATCTTAAATGGTAGAAGTGGGGAGGAGAAAGGTATCAGGGTTTTCATATCCATCTAAAATAATGGGAGTAGTGTCGTAGAATGTGTTGTGGCTTCAGAGTGCTTTCTGAATGACAAATCTGTTACCAATTTAAAGATATTAGATAGGTCAGAATCTGATCATTTACCGATTTGTTGGTCGATCAGGGGCATTACTTTTGTAGGAATATCGCAAGTTGTTGATAATACGTTAATTGACCCACGCAAAATCATATGGAAACACATCAAGTTAATGATGGTTAGCTAAGTTGACAAGTGAGATTATTGTTCATAAGTTCCACCTAATGAATGAAGTGATTTTCAATGGAAACTTAATAAAGCAGTTAGTATTATTGATAACATTATTGATAACCAGACTTTCTCTGGTATGGTTAAGGATACGAGGTTAACACTCCACAAGAATCGTAAAAGATTCCCCCGGGATTCATGGTTTGACAAAGAATGTGCTACCTCAAAGGCTAAAGTTAGGAAATATTTATGGAACTATCAATGTAGTGCCTGCCAAAATGCTAGAAGGGTATATATGGAGGTTAGAAACAGGTATAATGATCTCATTAGGAATAAGAAAAAGGAGTATAATGATATTCAGAGAGATAAGATTGTGGAAGCTGCTAATAAGAATAACAAGAGCTTTTGGTCACTTACAGAAACAAAGAGAACGAATGTAACCAACGTTGATAGTAATGCATGAGTAGTCCATTTTGCTTCACTATAGTCTTCAGACCCTGTGGACAGCAAGCCTTCGGTTGATTGATATTAATACATCAAGATGATGATGGTTATGTTTTAAACGATGATATTGACAACAGAGAGGTTGTAAATGCGATTAAGCGTCTACGTAGTGGTAAAGCGTCAGGTATTGAGGGCATTCCCAATGAGATTTTAAACATACATCAGATCATGTGGCTAATCACCTTACCAATCTGATTACCTTACCAATCTGATTACCTTACCAATCTGATTACCTTACCAATCTGATTACCTTACCAATCTGATTACCTTACCAATCTGATTACCTTACCAATCTTTTCAATTTTATGTTCACCCAATCTAATTGTCTTAAAGAATGGCGATTACGTCGTCCGTCCGGCCGTCCACAGATTTGTCCTGAGATTTCCTCAGAAATGTTAAAGTTTTTCGAGAATTCCTCAGAATTTCCTTATAAAATGTTGATAGTTTTTTAGAGGTACTTATGCTAGGATTAAAGACTAGTTCCTTAAAAAGTCTACAATACATTTGATATTTTCTTAAAAGATAACTGTAAAATGATGTAATTTTCCAATATTCTTCAGAGATCCTCAAGTCTCTCTTGTAGCACTTGAGATTTGAAATCCTTAAGATTCTTCAAAATATTTGGGCACCAAACAGTTATATCAGGCATGATTTTTTAAACTCCACCTTTATTATTGTGCTCATTTGCATAAAGTTACTACAGTATATGACCTGACCAGACTTTTTTATTTAGCATGCTTAGTCAGGGAGTGTGACAAGATGTGATTGCATATAAACATAGGGAGGAATGCCATGTGGGACATGGATGGGGGCCATGAGGGACATATGATATAATATTTACCATGTTGTATACACCAAGGGCTATATCAGGCATAATTATTTGACTTCACCTTTTGTTCTTATTCAACAACTCATTTGCATATAAGTTATTATATGAAGTGACATTTTGATACATAGTATGTTCAATCAGGGACTGTGATAGCTAGGATGAGACTTCTTATGGAGCTTATGGGACGTCATGTGAGACATAGGGTGGGATGACATAAGGGATGCCATGTGGGACATGGGGTTGGATACCACATGGGACATGGGGTGGGATGCCATGTGGAACAGGGTGGAATGCCATGTAGGATATGTGGTGGAATGCCATGCAGGACATAGGGTGGATTGCCATGGGATGGAATATCATGTGGGACATGGGATGTCATGTGGGACATGGCGTCCCACCCCATTTCAACAAGTCATTTGCATATAAGTTATTATATGAAGTGACACTTTCATACATAGTATGCTCAATCAGTGACTGTGATAGCGAGGATGAGACTTCTTATGGAGCCTATGGGATGTCATGTGGAACATGGGGTGGGATGCCATGTGGGACATGGGGTGGGATGCCATGTGGAATAGGGTAGAATGCCATGTGGGACATGGTGGGATGCCACCAGTAACACAGTGACATAGGTTGTGATGTCATGTGTGACATAAGGTAGGATGCCATGTGTGACATAGGGTAGGAGGCTATGTGGGACATAGGGTGGGAGGCCATGGGAACATGGGATGTGATGCCATGGGGTACATTAAGTAGGATGTCATTGGAACATTGGGAGGGATACCATGTGGAACATATGGTGGGATGCCATGTGGGACATCAGGTGGGAAGCCACTGACGCAGGACACAGGGAGGGATGCCATGTGGGACATAGAGAGGGATGTCATGTGGTACATATGGTTGGATTAATGTGAGACACACATGTAGGATGGGATCCATGTGGGTCATAGCATTGGATGTCATGTGGGACATATGGTGGAATGCCATGTGGGACATATGGTGGAATATGCCATGTGAGACACTGTGTGGTGGAATGCCATGTGGGAGATAGAATGCCCTGTGGGACATATGATGGAATGCCATGCGGGACATGGGATGTCATGTGGGACATGGGGTGGGATGCCATGTGGGAGATTTGGTGGAATGCCATGTGGGACATGGGGTGGGATGCCATGTGGGAGATATGGTGGAATGCCATGTGGGACATGGGATAGGATGCCGTGTGGGACATGGGGTAGGATGCCATGTGGGACATGGGGTGGGATGCCATGTGGGACATGGGGTGGGATGCCATGTGGGTCATAGGATGGGATGCCATGTGGGAGATATGGTGGAATGCCATGTGGGACATGCGATGGAATGTCGTGTGGGACATGGGGTAGGATGCCATGTGGGACATGGAGTGGGATGCCATGTGGGACATGGGGTGGGATGCCATGTGGGACATGGAGTGGGATCCCATGTGGGACATGGGGTGGGATGCCATGTGGGACATGGGGTGGGATGCCATGTGGGACATGGGGTGGGATGCCATGTGGGACATGGGGTGGGATACCATGTGGGACATAGGATGCCATGTGGGACTTAAGTGTGAGATGCCATTTTTAAAATTGGCCGGATCATATGATATGGGTGTCAGTTTGCATGGGCATGCGAACCATGACAGTATTTACCGTTCTAGTCTGAAATAAGATCATCGTATATTCTAAAGTATTTTATGTTAATCCATCACTTCAGCGATTCCATTTTATGTTACGCACAAATACCAAATCCCTTTTATTTAGTATATGTCATTTTTAAAGAAAGCTTGGGTATTTGAAAGAGAAATTGATTCATATGATTAGTTGCATAATCTAATTTACCTTAAGTTTGTTGAAAATGTATGTATTATATGTTCTATTTTGTTGCTGTAAGCATTGCCATGTTGTAAATATGAAAAGGCAAGCATTGCCATGTTGTAAATATGAAAAGGCTGGTGGTTTATCAAGTAAATATACTGAATTGAATTGGATTAAACTAAACAGCTTTTTTGCAGACCTTCATTAAATGGAAATTCTCATTATTTCATTTAAAATCAATCTTAGATAATTTTCTCTTAAATCATCTTATATCGACTACACCTAAATGTTGTACCTTTTTATTCAGGTTCAAAGTTCGCAAACTACATTTTGACATCCTTCTGGTCTCAGATGCTTTCTGTACTCTCTGTTCCACTCACTACAAGGCATGGTCAAGGGGTCAAAGGTCAGGAGAGTTCCACCAAAGATGGCAGCAGCAAAGGCGGTGATGCAGTTTTTCTTGGTCTTGATGGACTGAGAAAAGCAGCAGAGCTGACTTGTAAATTAGGTAAGATTCACTGAATCATTGCTTTTCCTTATTTTGTGGAGTTTTTGCAACAATGCAAAATCAAATGATTTTGCCCAGATTTAAATCTTTCACCATCAATAAACTTCAGGTCGCAGATGCTTTGTGTGTTCTCTCTCCTCTCACCGCAAGACACGGACAATGGGTCAAAGATCACTAGAGTTCAACCAAAGCTGCTTAAAGATATCCTAAAATTGGCAAAAACCTGCAACTTGTAATTTATAAGCATCAAGATATGGGAAGTACTTGAAATTGTTCTAAGGTATTTTATTCAGTTTTAATTTGAAAGAAGTTTTGTTTATGCAGCATTTAATAGTAAGTGATAAGAATTTCAAATTTGGACTTTTTGGTATATAAAGTGGTACTAATTTTTGGTATATGAAGTGGTACTAATTTTTGGTATATGAAGTGGTACTAATTTTTGGTTGATGAAGTGGTACTAATTTTTGGTATATGAAGTGGTACTAATTTTTGGTATATGAAGTGGTACTAATTTTGGTATATCAAGTGGTACTGATTTTTGGTATATGAAGTGGTACTTATTTTTGGTATATCAAGTGGTACTAATTTTTGGTATATCAAGTGGTACTAATTTTGGGTATATCAAGTGGTACTAATTTTGGGTATATCAAGTGGTACTATTTTTGGGTATATCAAGTGGTACTAATTTTGGGTATATTAAGTGGTACTAATTTTGGGTATATCATGCGGTACTAATTTATAGTGAATCAAAACAAGGAAGGTCTAAGTTTTAGTGACATTTTATGTATTTTACTGTAGTTTTGAAGTGAAGAGATAATGCCTCAGGAAATTAGCAAAAGATGTAAGCATAAGTTATTCTGATATTGATACATAAATATCTCTTGAATAGGTCTCCAAACACGGTGTGCTGCTGTGTTTGCTCATCTGGCCGAGGCCTCCTGCTCACAGGAAGACAATTCAGGTGTCTTTCAGGACAAGAGGAGTCGCAAAGCTTGGTCCACCAAAACCCCAAGTGGCACCCAGCTTCATGCAGCCCATGCCCTGAGTATGGATGCCATGTTGTCTATGGGCCTGGAGATGGGGAGCCATGCTAGTGACTGCTGGAAGCATGTCTTCAGGTTTGTTAATCAAATGCAGGGTTTAATTACCTCCACTAATCGAGTTAGATTGAGGTTGTGTTTTGTGGCTTCCTAAGTGCTTAGGGAATAAGTTTTCTAAAGTTTTCTTAGTGAGTGTTTTGTTTTTGTTAACATTTAGCAAAGGAGTGTGCTCTACAAATGCTAATGATTTATTAAGTGTTTTAATAAATGATTGATTAAATAAGCGATTGGTTGATTGAGTGAGTGATTGGTTGATTGAGTGAGTGATTGTTTAGCTGGCTAAGTGAGTGAATGATTGATTGAGTGAGAGTGATTGGTTGATTCGAATGAGTGATTGGTTCATTGATTGTGTGATTGGTTGAGTGAGTGATTGGTTGGGTTAGTAGTTGGGTGGTTTGTTCAGTGCTTGGTTGAGTGGTTGGTTGGTTGATTTGATGGTTGGTTGGGTGGTTGAGTGAGTGGGTGGTTGAGTGAGTGATCGAGTGAGTAGTAAGTTTGAGTGAGTAGTGAGTGATCGAGTGAGTAGTAAGTGATCAAGTGAGTTGTGAGTGACCAAGGGAGTGATCGAGTGAGTAGTGAGTGATCGAATGAGTAGTGAGTGATCAATTGAGTGAATGATCGATTGAATGAGTGATGGTTTGAGTAAGTGATCGATTGAGTGAGTGATCAATTAAGTGATAAATTGATTGATTGGTTGAATGAATGAATAAGTGAGTGAATGATTGATTGAGTGAATGATTGAATTGAGTGAATGATTGAATTGAGTGAATGATTGATTAGATGACTGAATAATTGATTGAATGAATGATTGTAAATGACGTGGGCGATAAAGAGTGTAGTTGTGATTAAGCGACTGTCATGGAATGCAATTAGTTGGTAAATATAATTGTATGATAAAAGCTCTGATAAAAGACAACACTGGAGATTAATGCAAATTGTTTTCACTTGTTTTCCCTTGAATTGTTCATTTTGATCACTTGATCTTTACCTTTTCTCTTCTGTGATTCCTTACCACTCTGCAAATACAACCATTCTCATCCAGTTGCAATAACCACTTTCTCTACAGATGCTGTGCCTATGTGTCTCAACTGGAACACACCCAGTTCAGCAGCACAAAACCTTCCAACACACAACATTCCATCCTTCCTAAAGTGGGGGACTCTCATACGCAGATCGGCGATCCAGTTTACGATCTGGACGATTTGGATACCTCTCCGCATACACACCTGCAGCTGGGCGGGCTGGTTTGTCAACCTTGCTTACCGTCGGTGAGATCATCAAGCAAGAGAAGGAAGAGAAAGGGTTTGAGATCGGTTCATCTACCGCAGCTCTGTTGTCATCGGTTTGTGCTGACAAGGTTGTGTGTGGCTTATCAGCAGAGGTTGATAGGTAGGTGGTATCAGTCAAGATCATTTTTAGCTCGACTATTCAAAGAATAGTAGAGTAATTCTACTACCCGTAGCGTCGGTGTCGGCGTCTGCTTAAAGTTTTTGGTTAAAAGTTTTTACCACTTAAGTTATGAATGGTGTACATTCATGTAATTTGGCATAGGGGTAGAGGATATGAGGACTGTTTAAATGAGCATGATAAGGGGTTGTGTGTGCATACTAATTAGCTTATTTGCATAACAATGAAAAAATTTGTCAGGTTAAAGTTTTTGGTTAAAAGTTTTGGTTAAAGTTTTCATAACTTAAGTAATGAATAGTGTACATTCATGTAACTTGCCATTGGGGGGGATATGAGTACTGTTCAAGTGAGCATGATTGGGGGTTGTGTGTGCATACTAATTAGCTTATTTGCATAACAATGAAAATATTTGTCAGATTAAAGTTTTTGGTTAAAAATTTTGGTTAAAGTTTTCATAACTAAAGTTATGAATGGCGTACATTTATGTAACTTGGCATCTCGGTGGAGGACATGGGTACTGTTCAAATGAGCATGATTAAGGGTTGTGTGTGCATACTAATTAGTTTATTTGCATAACAATGAAAATATTTGTATCTATGATATCTGTTAAATTAAAGTGGGTGTGGGGATTTTGTCTACACAAATGATCATATATGTGTAGAGCATTGTCTACACTCAATGGTGAGGTATAATATGCATATTAATTAGGTTATTTGCATAACAATAGACTCATAAAAAATATTCAACCTGAGATAATAAATTGGTTCAGTGGTAGCGGGCATTGGTACTGTCCAGTTGAGCATGATTGGGAGGTTGTGTGTGCATACTAATTAGCTTATTTGCATAGCAATAAAAAATATTTGTATCTGGTATCTCCTGAATTAAATGTGGATGTGGTGATTTTGCTTAAACAAAAGATCATACAGTATATGTGAAGAGCGTTGTTTACACTTAATGGCGAGGTATAGTGTGCATTTGCTGCAATATGTTTGACCTTTAGATCAAAAATAAGTGGCAGGTAAGACTTACTAACTTCACAGTTCTAGTTTTGTTATGATTTTGACATTACTGACATGAATAGCAATCAAAATGTTTCTCTTGCCATGAATAAAGAAGCAAATAAAGATTTCCTTATTTCTATGAATTTTTGGATCAGGGGTTTGGGAAATATAAACAATAAGCAGGATAGAAGATGACATGATGATAAAGTAGCTGAAGGAATTAGGATGAGGGTGGGATTTCATGTGGGACAGGGTGGAATTGTATGTAGGACATAGTGGGGTGGGATGTTGGTCAGGATGCATTGGCATGTTCATGTAGAACATGGTGGGTTGGCATGTGGAATGGTGGGTTGACATGTGGAACAGGGTGGGGTAACATGTGCGACAGGGTGGAATAGCATGTAGTGGGGTGTCATCTGGATTTCAATTGTGATGGCATGTGGGTCATGCAAGTGGTGGAATGGCATACAGTATCTGGTTTTCAGGTGTGATTGCATGGAGTATAGACATGGGACGACATTTGGGACAGGTTGGCATGTGGGACAGTCTGGAATATGCATTATTAGCGGTAAGGGGATTTGTATTGTTTCCAATGTCTAGTTTGTCATAGTTCAGCAATATTGTTTGCATATTTTTGCTTTAATGTTATTGTACATTTTTCATGCTTCTTGACTTTGCGTGACACACATATTTTCTTAAATTGGAAGTTGTATTACAGGATGTAGTTCTGGGAATGTGTAGGGGTTGGGAGGGTACAGGTTGGAAATGGGACTAAATGACATTCTTTCATTGACATTGGCAAGTCAGGGCCTCTCCTTTCTTTGTTATTCAATTAATAGAACTAAAAGAGGCGTTATAGTTATAAAGACTGCTAGGTTTTACATGTTTTCTGAGTTACTGCATGGGTGAGGTAACCTTTAACCTTTTTTTGTCTTGAAATATCTGGGAAAACTCAAAAGATATTTTGAAGCTTGTAGTAAAATGTGAAAATTAACAAAGCAAATAAAAACGTAAGTGCATCTTTCAAACTTTCAAAGTTATTTGAAATCATCTGCCCCTGCTGTCCTATTTCTGTATATACTTTCCTCTATAAGCCCATTCTCTATACTAGCTTTGAATAGTTGAGCAAACTGTCCTTCCGATAGTTCTTGTTATACTGGAAAATTAGAGCAATGTTTTGCAATGGCTGTAAAAAAAAAACATTCTGTCTTTTATTCTTATTACCTTCAATTGACCTCTCTGAGTAAGGAAATAGGTCACTCCCACCATAGCAATGCAGTAAGTAGGTAGGGAAAATAAACCTCAAATCTGTACTTGAATCAATCATGCATGACCAATGCATTGACATTCAGATAATCATGTGGCCTACCTCAAGCTATGATCCATCTACGGCACTTCTCCGTATTTTTAGAGTTTTGAGCAAAAGGAGTAAAACAAGTTCTTTATGCTTACCATTCTGGGTAACTGGAATCAGATTTTTAAAGCCTGTTAGCACAAATTTTGTTCACCATCTTGTCTGTCACTCGGTCTGTGTGTGCAGAAATTTGTTTTATGCAGTATATTGCATTGACTGCATGAGTTTCACCGCTAGCTACAGTGGCTGTACTGTACCGGTACAGCATTGAATATTTGCCCCTCTTAGTTGCACAGATTTTGTTGCTAGGAAAATTCGTGCAGTGATTAATTTGAAAACACTGTCAATGTACTAATTCAATTGGAATTGGAAATCTGACATTTAGAAGAGTTTCATTAGATATTTTTAGAAATTTGTCCATTTGTTCCTCATTGCCATATTTTTTGACCTCGAGAAAGCTTTCGACACTACTTGGAAATACGGCATTACCCGGAAACTTCACACCATTGGCCTCAGAGGCCACCTCCCCATCTTTATTCAAAACTTCCTCTCACCCAGGCAGTTCCAAGTTCGTATTGGCCACACCCTCTCCAAGCCGTACCCCCAAGAAGAGGGCGTCCCCCAAGGCAGCATCCTCTCCTCCACTCTCTTCAACCTGAGCATTAATGACATCGGGAATGACCTTGGCCCCAGCATCAAACGTACCCTCTCGTGGATGACTTCACCATCTTCTACTCCTCCCCTAGCTTTCCTATTGTTGAAAATAGGCTTCAAACCAGCCTCAATCAGCTGCAAGTCTGGAGCAACAATAACGGTTTTAGATTCTCCAAAGACAAGACAGTCTGCATGCACTTTTGTCATTTCAACAACCTCCACCCCAACCCGAACTTTGTGCTCAATGGGAATCGCATCCCTAAAGTTGAAAACACAAAGTTCCTTGGTCTAACTCTAGACCCCAAGCTCACCTACAAGCCACACATCACCAACCTGAAACTAAAATGCAATAGCTCCCTCAACCTCCTCCGACTGCTCTCAACACTACTTGGGGAGCGAACCGCTATGCTCTCCTCAAAATTTTCAGGCTCACCATTCGTGCCAAGCTTGACTATGGCAATATTGTTTACTGTGTCGCTCACAACTCATACCTCAACCACATTAACACCATCCAAAATGAAGCACTCAGGCTTTGTCTAGGAGCCTACAGGACCTCCCCAATCACTAGCCTTCATGTTGAAGCCAACGAACCCCCCTTTCTACTTAGATGTAAAAAGCTTAGCCTCTCCTATGCTTTTAGAGTCCTCACCAACACCCAGAACCCTGTTTACAACCTCATTAGGTACCCCAATTTCTCCTCCCTCTTTGATAGGACTAAAACCCTATCGCCCCTTCAGCTTACGCATTAAATCAGACCTCTTTCAACTTGGCATCAACCCCGCCACTCTCGGCACCTATTCCTGGCCCACTTTTCCGCCTTGGGCCACCCCTTCCTTCTGTCCACCTAGACCTCTCCACTTATAACAAAACTCAAACTCACCCTAATCTCTTCATCAATCTCCACAACCAAATCAAAGACCAACTCTCAAATTACACCTCCATCTATACTGATGGCTCCAAGGAAGGCTACAAGACAGCTGCTGCTGCCATCATCCAAGACATCACCCTCAGTAGCAGACTTCCTGACCACTCATCCATCTTTTCAGCCGAGGCTAAGGCCATTCTCCTCGCCCTCAACTTTATTGAGTACTCTCCTCTTAGTCACTTTGCCATTTTCTCTGACTCAAAGGCTGTTCTTACTTCATTACTCAATCTTAAATGGGATAACCTCACCTGCCACCTCCTCCTCCGGAAACTCTTTTCTCCCACCCTCTGCAGGAAAAGTGTTCTTTTCTTCTGGATACCCAGCCATGTTGGCATCCCTGGCAATGACAGGGCTGATACAGCCGCTAAGCTTGCCCTTAACCTCCTCCCTTCCCCTTTTCCCAAAACCCTCTCTGACATCAAACCGCTTATCGCTTCTCTTGTTCGTGACCGCTGGCAAACCTTATGGAACTTCCAAATTGATAACAAACTCCATGTTATCCAGCCCACAATCCCGATCAAATCCACCATCAACAACCTTTCTCGATCGACAACGCTCATATTACCCGTCTTAGAATTGGTCACACCCACCTCACTCACTCCCATCTCCTTATTGGTTCCCCAACCCCTCTGTAACAATTGCCACTGCATCCTTACAATCCAACACGTTCTCCTTGCTTGCCCCTGTACAACCTTCCCAGAGCTTCTCTCGCTCCCACAACTCTATTGCTGAGTTCTTCCAAAAAAATCCTCCAGATAAAATAGTCTCCTTCCTTCAGCATGCATCCCTCTACAACCATATTTAATCCTCCTCTTCCACCCCTCTCTCTACTTTGTTTTTAGTTTTACCCATGCACCTCCTCTCTCGATCACAGCTTTCTGGCTTTTGTTCTTGAATTTCTCTCATTCTTCCCCTGGTCTCTTTCCTTACTACCTCTAAAATGATCTGACCTCTCAGGCACAATTTGACCTTCGTTGTCGTGGTGCCGTTAAGACCTCATCAAACAAACAAACAAACAAACCATTTGTTAAATCTTTTGTTATTGTGATTTGTAAAGGGCATCTATCTATGTAAATGAGAAAATAAATGTCAAGCTAATAATCAAAAATGTAGTAAGACATGAAATAATTCAAACAATGATTAAAAGTCCAAAACTTAAATAAGACATATTAAAGAAACACTGAATACACTATGAAAGATCAAGCAATTAGCCTTAAAGAGACAACGTTAATCCCCAAGTGTTTATTTTTTGTGGTTTCTTATCTCAAAACGACAGATAACAGAAATCTTATTTACATGAGGTGACAAAGAACTTATTTGTAATTTTTTATGATTTCTCTGCTTTTCCTGTAAATTATCATCTGAATGTGGAAAGAAAGAGGAATTCACAGTGAAGTTGTGATTATTATTGAGAAAAATATCAGATCTTTGAATTGACTGATTATAGGGAACCCAGTAGATATGTATGATGTGGTGGCGATAAACTGCTAAACTTATCCCTGATGTATGTGATTGACTTGAGATATTGAGTATTTTCATTGTTTCATTGCAGGTTGTTTGAGGAGGCAGCAGCAAAGCTGAACCTGCAGGCATTGTTAGGCTTTTTGAGAGAATTATCCATGTCATCCCAAGACCAGCTCTATAATACCAACTTAGGCTACAAGAAGCCATACACGTTAGTCACACCCACCTCCCCAAGCAAATCACTCTCAATGAGCGGCAAGGCAGAAACGTCCTTGCATTTGTACCGATTAGGTGACGTCATCCTGAAATGCGTCCGTCATTCTGGCCGTCCTCTGTTACATCTCATGCAGGCGTGGAGTGTCATTGCTCCTCACCTAGTAGAGGTAAGTAGCCAAAAGGTGATTGGTGGGATGACAAATGATTGAATTTCCAGGTGTAGAACGTTCTGCTGTTTAAATAAAGGAATATAAAGAACATCTAAATGTCAATGCATTGGTGTTGCAGATTTGAGGATTATTTGCCCCCACCTAGTTACCGCATTGCTATGATGGGTGTGGCTTTTTTTTGTAACTCAAGAGATGTTAATTGTCCTATAACTCTTTTGGTGCTATATCACCTTAACTTGTGACGTATATACACGCCTCATCTATCAATCATTCCCTTTCAGGCTGCATGTCATCGTGATCGCCATGTGTCTAAACGTGCAACAGAAATCATTCATGACGTCCTCACAGAAATTTTTACCTGCAAAATGGAGTTGGATTACTTTCATTTTCACGAGGCTTTGCTGAAACCGTTTGAGAGCTTGTTGTGCCTGGAGCTGTGTGACAATGATGTTCAGGACCAGGTAAAGATACCTTTGTATTAATAATAACTTTATTATTATAAATGCAGGAATTGAACGGCAGTTTTGAAACAGTGCTGTTCTTCCTTCTTTCATACTTTAAAATAATATTATATCTCAAGAAAAATGCATTTGAAAATTAAACATAATATGCTTTGATAATATGATCAGTTTTGAGAATGTACTAATAATAAGTTTCTTTTCGTTACCATATATCAAAGTAAATAAAAGTTGGGATTCATTCACTTAACATTAATTTTGTGGTGACATTGCTATCCCTATAAGAAAGATGTGCCACCCTACTATAAGCTATCTATTTATTATATTCACAGGTTGTAACATCTATCTGTGAACTTGTAGAGGCTTCCTTCACCAATATTAAATCAGGATGGCGCCCTCTGTTTGGTGCCCTGAGAGCTGTGCGTTTCGGAAACCATCTGGCGCAGTCTCTAGATGGCGCTAGTGATCGTGGTGCAGAACATCCATTGGCGCCAGTATGCAATGTATTTGAGGCCTTTTTGAACACCGACAATGCTGCTGTTTTCGCAAATGCTGCTATTGACTGTATATTGTGTTTGCTTAAGTTTGTCAAATCAACAGGTAGGAGAATCTCATTATTTTTGATAGAAAAAAAGGGTGTGACCCATTGATGCCGCAAATGTCTTCTTTTTACTAGAGTTACCACCTTGCCTTTATCTTCATACACATTAATTTTCTAATCTGTTTACGTTTTAAGTGGCTGGTGATGTCACAGCAATTTTAGGAATCACTGTTAACCCTATGTTTATCATTTAGACTTTTTGAATACTATGAAGTGAAAAAAAAAGCATCAGAAATATGCATAAAAAAAACTGCATGCAGAAAAATATAAAGTCATCGGGGCACCACACAACTGGGGCACCAGGGGCACCCAGATCACACACAACTGATGGGGCTGGGGCACCACCACACACAACTGGGGCACCACACACAACTGGGGCACACACACAACTGGGGCACCACAAGTGGGGCACCACACAAACTGGGGCACCACACACAACTGGGGCACCACACACAACTGGGGCACCACACACAACTGGGGCACCACACACAACTGGGGCACCACATACAACTGGGGCACCACACAAGTGGGG
Organism: Chiridota heheva; assembly: GCA_020152595.1. NCBI lineage: Eukaryota > Metazoa > Echinodermata > Holothuroidea > Apodida > Chiridotidae > Chiridota > Chiridota heheva. Next base: position 91,723 of record JAIGNY010001689.1, on the reverse strand, counting down.
CACCACACACAACTGGGGCACCACACACAACTGGGGCACACACAACTGGGGCACCACACACAACTGGGACACCACATACAACTGGGGCACCACACAAGTGGGGCACCACACACAACTGGGGCATCACACACAACTGGGGCACCACACATAAATGTAATTGGAAGCCCTCACACAATATTATGGATGCTTTCTATTTATTATCTTAGGAATCTCTAAGAGCCCCTTGTTAATATTTCTCTGGCATTACATGCCTTATGGTACAAACACAAGCTAGACTTCAATCATCAATGCTGTTATCTGCAGGTGCCAATGACATTACAGCTGACGAGGAAACTCAAGATTCTGGTGTCTTGACCCCTCCCCCATCACCAAGCTCAGACTCTGCACCAGCAGTGACCTTTGACATGTGTCTTCCAGCTTTGAACTATCTCCATCGATGCCACAAAATTCTTGCCTCAATTTATGTAATGCCTGCTCATCCTGTGTTTCGAGGGGCTCAGTCTATAAAACTTGGGGCTGGAGAACCCCTTAGCCCCCTAAAGTCCCCAGTCAGGTAAGAGGTTATTCATTTGTCGACATGCAAACTTTCTTCAAGGGATTATGGATTCTTTGAAATGAGAAACTCCAGTATTCATTGCAGAATATTTGCAGACTCTTACAGTTATCACAGATTCAGGCTTGTGATTGGATTTTAAAACTGAAGTACAAAAACAACTTGAATTTTAAGATCAGTGATCTTCATGATGAGAATTTTACAAATAGAGTTACAAACATTATAAGCAAAAATGTGAAATCAAGCAATTTGTATATAAGTGGTATGAACATTTAAAAATAAAACAGACTGTTTAATTTGTGTGCAAATTGGGATACTATATATTGAACAAAGAGCTTAGGTTCAGATTTAAAATGCCTCATTGGAGAAAAAATGTGAGTATTTACTTTAGGTTATATTTACCTTCCATGCTATAAATATTATATCTTACCTTCCATGCTATAAATATGCAATCTGGTCCATGACCTGATTCTAACGCACTTCTAACCGACCTTAAAACATAGTAATCAGCCCAGCCCTAACCTTACCTCCATAATACCTCTAATATATATCCATTACTTCTTTTCTGCGCATTGTTATTACAACATTGCTGGAACTGGTCTAAAAATGTTTGCTAACATTTCCACCCTTTTACTACTATTTTTTTCTTCTGCAGCTCCACCGCACAGGTTTTTATTCAGTTTCACCTTTGCTGTTTACCTTTAGGAGTTTTCTGAGGTAAGACAAGGTAGCTACGGGCCACAGAAATTTTCGATCCGACTCACAGGATTTTCCCGTTAAGCTTACACTTAAGTTAGGATGTTTGTACTTCTATCCGTACAAAGCTGGTGGCTAGTTTGAGAGAGTCCCACTCTTGAGGCGGGCGTTTTAGTCCCTGGAGCACCTAGTGTGCCTGTTTAGAGGACCCTTTTCTTTGGCCTTGTCGGTACCCTCCCCAAAGTCTCTACCCTTAGATCCGGTGATCTCCTGGTGCACTGCACCAGGGACACACAAGCCACCACCCTCCTTTCCACCAAAACCCTATCCAACTCTGGTATCGACATCACAGTCACCCCCCATCGTTCCCTAAACTCCAGCAAAGGCGTCATACGCACCCGCGATCTTGCGTACATGACCGATGACGACCTCCAAGAAGAACTAGCTAACCAACATGTAACTGAAGCCCGTCGTCTCGTTCCAAAGAGAGACAGAGCCGAAACTCCCACTAACACCATATTTCTTACCTTCGCAACACCAACTCTCCCCTCCCACATCATTGCCGGCTACCTGAGAATCCAGGTCGCCCCTTACATTCCTATCCCTTTACGTTGCTATAATTGTCAGAGGTATGGCCACGGAAAAACTCCTGCCACAGCCAAGCGCTGTGGTAACTGCGGAGCCCTCGACCATGACAACACCTCCTGCACCAACCCCCACTCTGCACAAATTGTGACGGTAAACACCCAGCAAACCATCCCTCCTTCTTGAAAGACTGTCCCACCTGGCTTCAGGAAAAACAAATAACAAAACCTAAAACCCTTAACCCCAACATAACCTACCCTGAGGCCAGGAAACAATTCCTCGCTTCTCTTAACTCCAAGCCTTCCTACTCAAACGTAGTCTCCTCTAACTCTAATTCCGCCCCCCCCAAACACAACAAAAACTAACTCCCATGCCCAAACCGACCTCACCTGGCTCTTCTTACCTAGTCCTAAGCCCATCACCATTTCCAACAACCCAATCACACCCAATACCCACACCACCTCCACCACCACTTCTCTCCTCAACCTCCCTTCCTACTCTAAAGCCCCTACCACCCCCTACACCAACACCACTAATACCTTCATACATCAAGCTAAAACCAGCCAAGCAAACAATCAACAAACCAACAAATCAACCAACAAACAACCAACAAAAAACAACCAATCAACAAACAACCAATCAACAAACAACCAATCAACAAACAACCCACCTCTCAAACCCACACTGAAGAGAGTATGGATTGTTGATTACGAACACACCGATCATACTTCTCGTCCAATTTTCAAAAACAATCGCTCCCAAAGAAACAGATCCAAAGAAAAAACAAGCCAACTCAGACCCAGCAGATCTTCCTCCAGATAACCCCCGCCTCCTTTATGGCATACACCACAAACAATTACAATAACACCCACAACATCATACAATGGAACATTAGGAGCCTAAAGGCCAATTCTGAAGAAATCGACCTTCTGGCCTCCACCTTCAACCCGGTCGTCTTCTGCCTACAAGAAACTTTCTTGAAAACCACCGACCATTACTCCCTTAACAACTTTGCTTGCTATCACAAACATGCTGACAGGGCCTGTGGTGGCGTCTCCATTCTCGTTAGACACGATATCCCACACAGCCCTGTTCGTGTGCACACCGACCTTCAGGCCATCTGTATTTCTATCTCCCTCCACAAAACTTTCACTCTCTGCAATATCTATCTCCTCCCAACACCAACATTCAACCAACCAGCCTTAACAACCTCATCTCTCAGCTTCCCACCCTTCATCCTTCTTGGTGACTTCAACGCTCACAACCCTCTGTGGGGCTCTAATACCACCACCCCTAGAGGCAAGTTCATCGAAAACGCTCTCCGTCAGCACAGCCTGTCCTTACTGAACACTAGCTCCCCGACCTACCTTCATCCTGCCACAGGCTCTCTCACCTGTATTGACCTGTCTATCTGTTCCCCTAACCTCCTCCCCTGATTTTAGTTGGAGAGTCACTGCTGACCTCTGTGGTAGTGATCATTACCCTCTTCTTATACACTCCAATCTTCAAATCCCTTTGAGCACACCCCAATTGGAACCTTGACAAGGCTGACTGGTCCCTTTGAAACCCTCTGTGACTCACACCTCTCCCCATCTTCTCGAGGATGAGGATCCCATGTCTAACTTCAGTAATATCCTTATCAACATCGCCACCTGCTCAATTCCCCAAACCTCCAAACCCCAAATCATCCCCCAACCCCTGGTTCTCGGATGACTGCAAAACCGCCATCAAGAACAGGAAAAGAGCCCTCAGGAACTTTAAAACTAATCCGACCACCCATAACCTTAACCTCTTTTCGCATCAGCCGTGCAAGGCCAGACGCACTATCAAGGACAGTAAAACCAACACTTGGAACAACTTTATCTCTTCTCTCACCACCAACACCCCCCCACTAAGAAGATTTGGAGAATGGTTAACACCTTCCACGGCAGAGTAGGCAAATCTTCCATCTCCCATCTCTCTTGGAATGGAGACCTTCTCACCGCAAAAAAGGACATCATTGACCACCTACGCCGCCTCTTTCAGCAACATCTCGTCCTCGACCAACTACTCCAATGCTTTCAAAATCAAAAAAGCTTATGCGATGAAGCCCGGAGAATCACTTTTCCCTCTGACAACTCCAAAGCTACAACACCCCTCTCACCCTTTCTGAATTAAACCAAGCCATCAACGACGCTGGCTGCACCTCCAAGGGCCCAGATAACATCCCCTATCAGTTTCTGAAACACCTCCCCATTAAGGCCACCACTACCCTACTCACCATCTTCAACCACATTTGGTCCTCACACTCCTTTCCCCCTATCTGGAGGACAGCTATTGTCATTCCCGTCCTTAAACCGGGGAAGGATAGCACCGACCCCACCAGCTACCGACCCATCGCCCTTACTTGCTGTCTCTGTAAAATTATGGAAAAGATCATTAATCAGAGACTAAACTGGTTCCTCGAGACCAACAGAATCCTCTCTCCTCACCAAAGCGGCTTCCAAAACGCCGCAATACCTAGACCAGTTAATTACGCTCGACACGGTATCCGGGAATCCTTTGCAAAAAGGAACACCTCATTGCCATATTTTTGACCTCGAAAAGCTTTCGACACTACTTGGAAATACGGCATTACCCGGAAACTTCACACCATTGGCCTCAGAGGCCACCTCCCATCTTTATTCAAAACTTCCTCTCACCCAGGCAGTTCCAAGTTCGTATTGGCCACACCCTCTCCAAGCCGTACCCCAAGAAGAGGGCGTCCCCAAGGCAGCATCCTCTCCCCACTCTCTTCAACCTGAGCATTAATGACATCGGGAATGACCTTGGCCCCAGCATCAAACGTACCCTCTACGTGGATGACTTCACCATCTTCTACTCCTCCCCTAGCTTTCCTATTGTTGAAAATAGGCTCCAAACCAGCCTCAATCAGCTGCAAGTCTGGAGCAACAATAACGGTTTTAAATTCTCCAAAGACAAGACAGTCTGCATGCACTTTTGTCATTTCAACAACCTCCACCCCAACCCGAACTTTGTGCTCAATGGGAATCGCATCCCTAAAGTTGTAAACACAAAGTTTCTTGGTCTAACTCTAGACCCCAAGCTCACCTACAAGCCACACATCACCAACCTGAAACTAAAATGCAATAGCTCCCTCAACCTCCTCCGAATGCTCTCCAACGCTACTTGGGGAGCGAACCGCTATGCTCTCCTCAAAATTTTCAGGCTCACCATTCGTGCCAAGCTTGACTATGGCGATATTGTTTACTGTGTCGCTCACAAGTCATACCTCAACCACATTAACACCATCCAAAATGAAGCCCTCAGGCTTTGTCTATGAGCCTACAGGACCTCCCCAATCACTAGCCTTCATGTTGAAGCCAACGAACCCCCCTTTCTACTTAGATGTAAAAAGCTTAGCCTCTCCTATGCTTTTAGAGTCCTCACCAACACCCAGAACCCTGTTTACAACCTCATTAGGTACCCCAATTTCTCCTCCCTCTTTGATAGGACTAAAACCCTATCTCCTCCCTTTCAGCTTACGCATTAAATCAGACCTCTTTCAACTTGGCATCAACCCCGCCACTCTCGGCACCTACTCCTGGCCCACTTTTCCGCCTTAGGCCACCCCCCTTCCTTCTGTCCACCTTGACCTCTCCACTTATAACAAAACTCAAACTCACTCTAATCTCTTCATCAATCTCCACAACCAAATCAAAGACCAACTCTCAAATTACACCTCCATCTATACTGATGGCTCCAAGGAAGGCAACAAGACAGCTGCTGCTGCCATCATCCAAGACATCACCCTCAGTAGCAGACTTCCTGACCACTCATCCATCTTTTCAGCCGAGGCTAAGGCCATTCTCCTCGCCCTCAACTTTATTGAGTACTCTCCTCTCAGTCACTTTGCCATTTTCTCTGACTCAAAGGCTGTTCTTACTTCTTTACTCAATCTTAAATGGGATAACCTCACCTGCCACCTCCTCCTCCGGAAACTCTTTTCTCCCACCCTCTGCAGGAAAAGTGTTCTTTTCTTCTGGATACCCAGCCATGTTGGCATCCCTGGCAATGACAGGGCTGATACAGCCGCTAAGCTTGCCCTTAACCTCCTCCCTTCCCTTTTCCCAAAACCCTCTCTGACATCAAACCGCTTATCGCTTCTCTTGTTCGTGACCGCTGGCAAACCTTATGGAACTTCCAAATTGATAACAAACTCCATGTTATCCAGCCCACAATCCCGATCAAATCCACCATCAACAACCTTTCTCGTGATCGACAACGTTCATATTACCCGTCTTAGAATTGGTCACACCCACCTCACTCCTCCCACCTCCTTATTGGTTCCCCCAACCCCTCTATAACAATTGCCACTGCATCCTCACAATCCAACACATCCTCCTTGCTTGCCCCTGTACAACCTTCCCAGAGCTTCCCTCGCTCCCACAACTCAATTGCTGAGTTCTTCCAAAAAAATCCTCCAGATAAAATAGTCTCCTTCCTTCAGCATGCATCCCTCTACAACCATATTTAATTCTCCTCTTCCACCCCCTCTCTACTTTGTTTTTGTTTTACACATGCACCTCCTCTCTCGATCACAGCTTTCTGGCTTTTGTTCTTGAATTTCTCTCATTCTTCCCCTGGTCTCTTTCCTTACTACCTCTAAAATGATCTGACCTCTTAGGCACAATTTGACCTTCGTTGTCGTGGTGCCGTTAAGACCTCATCAAACAAACAAACTCTTTTCCCTTGGCTTTGAGTGTTTTTCACCTTAGGCTCCGCCCTACCATGAGAATAACCTAGCGTTATACTATGCATTGCATTAACATGTTAGGATATCTACAGTACAGGTTCTCCTATGCATTAGGCCAACTTCTCATTTCGTTGTTGGCGCATGCGCAAGAGGTCGTAGTATCCACAGGGTAAGTAGGGAGTCAGCTTCTTTCAGCTCCAAGGAGCTACAGTTAGTACAAGAGAGCCTATTTATTCTTTTTCGTTACATTGAATTTCGTGACTTCATTTTTCTTGCTTGTAGTTGAGACAATAATTTTTAATATATGAGCTCGATTTATTGGGCGCTGGAGGGACCATGTATAGGTCTCCCTGGCGTCCCCCTTTCAGGAGCATTAACTTGTTTCTTTTTATCTCCACAGACTGGGTGCCTACAGGACTTTCCGAATTACCAGCCTTCATGTTGAAGCCAATGAACCCCCCTTCCTGCTAAGGTGTAGAAAGCTTAGCCTCTCCTATGATTTTAGAGCCCTCACCAACACCCAGAACCCTGTTTACAACCTTATTAGGTACCCCAATTTCTCCACCCTCTTTGATAGGACTAAAACCCCATCCCCTCCCTTCAGCTTATGCATGAAATCAGACCTTCTCCATCTCAGCATCAATCCCACCACTCTCAGCACTTTCTCCTGGCCCACTTTTCCTTCCTGGGCCACCCCCTCCCTACTATCCACCTGGACCTCTCCACTCATCACAAAACCCAAACCCACCCTAACCTCTACATCAACCTCCACAAGCAAAACAAAGACCAACTCTCAAACTATACCTCCATCTATACTAATGGCTCCAAGGAAGGCGACAAGACAGCTGCTGCTGCCGTCATCCAAGACATCACCCTTAGTAGCAGGCTTCCAGACTAACTCATCCATCTTCTGGGCTGAGGCCAAGGCCATCCTCCTCGCCCTCAATTTTATTGAATACTCTCCGCTCAGCCACTTTGCCATTTTCTCCAACTCCAAGGCTGTCCTTACTTCATTACTCAATGTTAAATGGGATAACCCCACATCTCACCTCATCCTCTGTTAATTCTTCCCCCCTCCTCCGTAGGGAAACATATTCTTTTCTTCTGGATACTCAGCCATGTTGGCTTCCCTGGCAATGACAGAGCTGATGCAGCTGCTAAGCTTGCCCTCACCCTTTCCCCAACCCCTTTTTTTCTAAAACCCTTTCTGACATCAAACCGCTTATCGCTTCCCTTGTTCGTGGCTGCTGGCAAACCTCATGGGACTCCCAAATTGATAACAAACTCCACATCATCCAGCCCACCATTCCGATCAAACCCACCATTCACAACTTATCCCATGTCGACAACGTCCACATTACTCGCCTTAGAATAGGTCACACTCACCTCACTCACTCCCACCTCCTTATTGGCTCCCCCCCCCACCCCTCTGCAACAATTGCCATTGCACCCTCACAGTCCATCACACATTCTTCTTGCTTGCCCCCTGTACAACCTTTAAAAAAAAACCTCCGGATAATATTATCTCCTTCCTTTATCATGCTTCCCTCTACAAGCATATTTAGCCCTCCTTCCCCACCCCTTTCCTCTCTACATTATTTTTTCACCCATAACCTCCTCTCTCGCTCCCAGCTTTCTGGATTTTAGTTCTCGTGTTTCTCTCAATATCCCCCTGTTTGCTCTCCTTCCTACCTCTGGAATGATCTAACCTCTCAGGCACAATTTGACCTTTGCTGTTGTGGTGCCATTAAACTCTCATCAAACAAACAAACCACAGACACCAAGTTCACAATAGATCGTGTTTTCGACGTCACTGCATTTTTAAAGTTTTTACGTTAAATGCTTTTTCTCAGGATTTAAAATTTTTTCAGATATAAAATGTTCTGTTTATATTCATGGTGTACAAAATTGCTGTGGCTTGCCTCATTATGTTTAACGACTTCCGCAGTGCCATTTCGCCCACCTAAGGGCCGTAACGGTACACCCCTGCAGGGGTGTTTTGATGTAAGTGTTTATATATATATATATATATATGTATAAATTTATATATTTTTACTTTTCAGACACCAAGAGGCAATATGAATATAAATCATTATGGTCTTTCAGAGTTTTCTACTTATGCCACGACCCACGGCTCGACGATACTGAGCCATGGAGGTCTGAGGCTTTGTTAACTTACATTGATTTACCCCTCGGGGGCTCCGTCTCGACGATACTGAGTCGGTAAGCCCATGAGCTGAGGTTTGTCTTACGTAAGTTATTTCTGAGACTATCTTGATCAGACTATTAATCTTACGGCTCGCAATATTGTCTACTGTGTCGCTCACAACTCATACCTCAACCATATTAACACCATCCAAAATGAAGCCCTCAGGCTTTGTCTAGGAGCCTACAGGACCTCCCCAATCACTAGCCTTCATGTTGAAGCCAACGAACCCCCCTCTCTATTTAGATGTAAAAAGCTTAGCCTCTCCTATGCTTTTAAAGTCCTCACCAACACCCAGAACCCTGTTTACAACCTCATTAGGTACCCCAATTTCTCCTCCCTCTTTGATAGGACTAAAACCCTATCGCCTCCCTTCAGCTTACGCATTAAATCAGACCTTTTCCAACTTGGCATCAACCCCGCCACTCTCGGCACCTACTCCTGGCCCACTTTTCCTCTTGGGCAACCCCCCTCCCTTCTGTCCACCTAGACCTCTCCACTTATAACAAAACTCAAACTCACCCTAACCTCTTCATCAATCTTCACAACCAAATCATAGACCAACTCTCAAATTACACCTCCATCTATACTGATGGCTCCAAGGAAGGCAACAAGACAGCTGCTGCTGCCATCATCCAAGACATCACCCTCAGTAGCAGACTTCCTGACTACTCATCCATCTTTTCAGCCGAGGCTAAGGCCATTCTCCTCGCCCTCAACTTTATTGAGTACTCTCCTCTTCACTTTGCCATTTTCTCTGACTCAAAGGCTGTTCTTACTTCATTACTCAATCTTAAATGGGATAACCTCACCTGCCACCTCCTCCTCCGGAAACTCCTTTCTTCCACCCTCTGCAGGAAAAGTGTTCTTTTCTTCTGGATACCCAGCCATGTTGGCATCCCTGGCAATGACAGGGCTGATACAGCTGCTAAGCTTGCCCTTAACCTCCTCCCTTCCCCTTTTCCCAAAACCCTCTCTGACATCAAACCGCTTATCGCTTCTCTTGTTCGTGACCGCTGGCAAACCTTCTGGAACTTCCAAATTGATAACAAACTCCATGTCATCCAGCCCACAATCCCGATCAAATCCACCATCAACAACCTTTCTCGTATCGACAACGTTCATATTACCTGTCTTAGAATTGGTCACACCCACCTCACTCACTCCCACCTCCTTATTGGTTCCCCCCAACCCCTCTGTAACAATTGCCACTGCATCCTCACAATCCAACACGTTCTCCTTGCTTGCCCCCTGTACAACCTTCTTAGAGCTTCCCTCGCTCCCCACAACTCAATTGCTGAGTTCTTCCAGAAAAATCCTCCAGATAAAATAATCTCCTTCCTTCAGCATGCATCCCTCTACAACCATATTTAATTCTCCTCTTCCACCCCCTCTCTACTTTGTTTTTGTTTTACCCATGCACCTCCTCTCTCGATCACAGCTTTCTGGCTTTTGTTCTTGAATTTTCTCATTCTCCCCCTGGTCTCTTTCCTTCCTACCTCTAAAATGATCTGACCTCTCAGGCACAATTTGACCTTCGTTGTCGTGGTGCCATTAAGACCTCATCAAACAAACAAACAAACTTACGGCTCGCAGAGTTGAGCCATTAGATTACTCCTACGGGTTTATACGGCTCCACGGCTTGTTTTCATGGCCTGCACGGGTCCGTGATACAGCTCTCGCACCTCACCGCCCTGCAGATGTCACTGCCGAGACACAGCATTCCCCCATCCGTGAGGTCTCAGAAGAGGATGCCCTCGACATCTATCTCTCGGGAGAAGATGTCGACCTTGTGGACGATCCAGACCCCCTGTGGAGACTCCGGACTCTCTCAGGGCACCGGACCTCCCTCCGGTACAGGGATTGCTCCCTACTGCCCCGGTTCAAGCCAATCCCAGTGCCGCCCCACTGTTTCATACCGCACTGGATAGGCCCTGTACCCTACCGGGTAGCGGACAAGGTCCTTTTTTCCGCCACCCCCACTGCCCCCGGCAGACCCCCTGTTGCAGGGGGAGCATGTCGCCCAGCTCCTAAATTTCCTAGAGTGGGAAATTAGGCTGGAGGTAGTAGAGACTCCTCTCGTAGAGACAGACGCACAGTCTCAAAGCAGACTACTCACTACTGCTCAAAGGGAAACTAAGCCAACAGCTAAGCAATTTCCCATAGATGCTTTCCTGGTGACCAGGGTACAGCATTGGGCCAGGACCCCTGCCAAGGACTGGACAGCCTACAACGAAGAGGTTGATCAGACCACTCGCGTCCAGCCAGCTGCCTACCAGGCACTCATAAACACCTCCTTCATCCCGGAAGGAGTGTAGCAACTCCTTTGCCAGCCCGCAAGCGGCATCTTAGCGGTGTCCAGCTCTGATCACTACTAGGAAGTTTCTTGATCATGCGGTCCAACGGAGGGAAGAATCCCTGGTAGCTGTTGACCCGGTCATATATATGGTGGGGCTTTAAGTTCCAAGCTTTCGTCGTTTGGGTGACTAAGGGGTTAGACTTGGTCCTGCTCAGACACCTTCCGGCCGACGTCATCCCAACGACCACACCTTTGCCAGCCAGACTTGCTCGACGCGACAGTCGACCAACTCGCTCTAGTCTCTGCAAAGGTGGCCACGGAGTGGCGCAAAAATGTGCTCCCCCTCCTTGGACTCTCTGAAGCCACTCAGAGGAACCTTTGACTGCTGCCAACAGAAGGCCCGGACCTCTTCGTAGGTCACTTTCGAGATGTTCTGTCACGCCAGGTTGGCCGACAAGACGACCCTAGGAAGACTAAGAAGCTGTTGACGAGGGCGGAGCTTTTGTCTTCTCCTCCTACAAGTTGCCGGGCTCCAGCCTCTGTAAGGGGCCGGGGTGCGGCTACACAGCAAAGGCTCATTGCCGTGGATTGATGGCAAAAACCAACACAGCTCCTACCTTTTGCCAGGACCGGCAGAGTGAACGTGGCAGGGAGTGGCCGACGCTCCTTCCCCTCTGCATGCAGAGCGAGGGCCTCTTCCTCTTGAGGGTGGGGTAAGGGGCAGCCCTTTTGACCCACCCCGATGCCCCCATAGACAGGTGGTCTGGTCGGGGGGGTGTCTGGGGAAATTCTTCAAGGCGTGGGAGAAAGTCACCACAGACAAGTGGGTGCTGGCAACCATCCGACAGGGTTACCGTCTGGAGTTCACAAGCCTTAAGGGGGAGTCTTTCGCCCCACCCCCATGCCTTGTTTGGGCAACCACGCCGGGTTCTTGAGTACAGAGATCGGAGACCTGTTGGCTAAGAACGCCATCGCCCTCATCTCGAACCCACCCAGGAACCTTGTTATGTCTACTTCGTCCTGGCCCCCAAGAAGGGGAACAAGTGGCGCCCATTCATCAACCTAAGACCACTCAATGTGTTCATTACTCCATTAAAGTTCAAGATTAAGACTCTTCACTCCATCCTCCCTCAGTTGACGAGGGGCCTGTGGGCCACCTCGGTCTGCACGCGGAGCTGCATATGCCCATGCACGAGGAACACAGGCGTTTTCTGTCGTTCCTGATTGAGGGAGCAGCGTACACATTTAGGGCAGTACCCTTTGGGCTATCGACTGCCCCTAGGGTCTTCACCTGGATTACCAGGGTTCTAGCAGCCTTTCTACGAAAGCAAAGCATCAGAATCTTTATATATCTAGACGACTGGTTTATCATCACGGTAGACGCAGCCACTGTTGCAGAACACACAAGCATAGTCATAAGAGTGGCTCAGGATTTGAGGTGGGTTATCAATCTCGCCAAGTCCAGTCTAGTTTTTTCTCAGACTCCCTTTTTTTTTTTTTTTTAAACAGTCCTGAATTTTACACAGGGTCGTATTCGACCGAAAGGGAACGCATCCAAGCCGTAAAGGCAGGTGCCGACGTCCTCCGCTCTCAACCGGCATCGCCGGCGAGAGTGTGGCTGGTATTCTTAGGATACCTGGCCAGTCTAGTAGATGTAGTCCCTATGTGCAGATTTCACATGCGGGATCTACAATTTCACCTACTGGATCATTTCGTCCCATCTAGGAGACCTCAGTGTTCTCGTCCCCTGTACTCAGACAATGGTCCCCCACATCTTGTGGTGGTGCAACCACTACCACCTGTCACAGGGAGCTGTTTTCCCACCCGACAGACCCTCAGTGTCTTTGACGGGGTGGGGAGTGCATGTAGCGTGGCCCTAAGTAGTAGGACTTTGGACAGAACTTTTATTTGAACTATAGGCAGTGCGCCTGGCTCTTGTTCACTTTCTACCACAGGTACGGAACAAGACGGTTCTTATATGCACCGACAACACCACAGTAGTGGCGTATATCAACAGGCAGAGAGGCAGGAGGTCCAGGAGACTCTGTATCCTTGCCAAGTCCCTTCTGTCTTGGTGCATGACGAACAAGCTCAACCTTCAGGTGGTCCACCTGCCAGGCAGGAGAACACGATTGCAGATCTGTTATTTCACCTCCAAGGAGTCCCCACAAAATGGGCCCTCCTTTCACAGGTGGCCGATGCGATCTGGTTGACCTTCGGGCTCCCGGATGTAGATCTATTCGCGTTCGTGGACAATCACAAGCTACCAACTTTTGCGCTCTCACCCCCGACCTTAGGGTCTGGAGGGTCGACGTATTCACGTTCAGGTGGACCCACTTCGTGGGCTATGCCTTCGAACCGTTCGCGCTGGTTCCAAAAGTACTGGCCAAGGTGACGTAAGATCAGTGTCACATGCTGCTTCTGGTAGCTCCCAATTGGCCCGGCCAACTGTGGTTCACTCAGCTGCTCAATCTAATCACAGGTTCCTGTACACGCTTCCGGTCACGGAAGAATTGGTCTTAATTCCGGGCTCAGGCAAACTGCACCACAATTCAAAGAGCACTCCATTTGCCTGTGTGGCCTCTATCCGCGAATCCTTTGTGTCACAAGGCCCTTCAGAGGAAGCTGCCCAAGTGGCAGCCTAAAGTTGGAGACCTTCCACTTTCAGGATGTATTCTTCCAGACTCAGTATGTTCCAAGACTGGTGCCAGAATAGATCGGTTTCTCTGCATACGGTGCCTCTTGGTGATGTAGCAGACTTCTTGTTGAGTCAGTTTAATCTGAATAATTCTATCAATACAGTCAAGGGGTTCCAGACAGCCATAGCAGCTATCCACCAGGGCTTTCAAGTTGGTTCGACAGCCACAGACGCATGACCTCTGGAAAGATAACTTAAAGGAATGTTTTTACAAAGACCTCCAGTTCGAAACCTAGCTCCCCATGGGACATGCAGGTGGTTCTCGAGACACTCGCACAGGCTCCGTTTGAGCCACTTTCTGAGTTTAAGGAACTGATGATCAGAACGGTTTTTCTACTCTCAGCAGCCTCTGCCAGATGCAGAGGTGCCGTTTACATGCTTTTGCTCAAAAAGGTCATATTCACTTTGAATCTGGGGGCGTTCGACTCTTGCCCAATCCAGCTTTCTTGGCCAAGAATCAAAGGTTAGAGTTTCTACTGGAATCGATATTCCTTCCGTCGCTCTCTGAGTTTTCTGACACATCCGAGGACAAGGCCTGGTATCATGTTCGGTGTCTCAAACATTATATAAAATATACGCAATCCTTACGGAATGACGTTAGCGCCTTATTCGTGTCTTTACAAAACCAGCATCGCACTGTTTTACTTGATACCATTTCGCGATGGATTGTTCAGGCAATCACATACAATAAATCCACGCTGTTCACAGAACAACCGGTTAAGGCACATCAAGTACGAAGCATAGCCACTTTAATTGCGCTTTTTGGTGGGGTTCCCCTCAGCGAGATTCTTTGAGTTCTTGTATTTCTCTCATTCTCCCCCTTTTTTTCCTTCCTACCTCTAGAATGATCTAACCTCTCAGGCACAATTTGACCCTCGTTGTCGTGGGGCCGTTAAGCCCGAACCTTCGCCGTTGTTTAGGCAATTGTTTGTTTGTTGTTTTACTAACAAAATTTTGCCAGACTTAGGCACTTTCTATTTCGTTTAGTTCTTATCAACAAATTTCTGCCGCTGTTTAGGCAGTTTTGTTTACTTAAAATTAACGGACGATTTTGTTTCCTTGTGTTAAACTATCGCCTCCGGTCCTTTGGAAGTTTTCACCAATACGTATTGGGCATTGTTTACAATTTGTCTCTGTTCACTAACAGTTTCTCTTTGCATGTTTTCCCGGATGACTAATCTATGTTTTGTCGACGTCATACCTCGATTTTTACTAACAGGTTTTCTCCTATTTTTTTGTTATGATTAGGAGTGGTTTACTATGTGATAGTAATTGCTGTTTTGGGTTTTTGTCGTCCTTAAGAGAATAAGGAATCTAGTTCCTCAAATAGGATAGGACTAGTGCAAGTATTAAGACCAGCCTTTAGAAAATTGGTCTTAGACCTGAACTCCCTTCCGTCCGATCCTCGGTCGCAATCTGATTGCATATTTTGAGCATGGAAGGCAAGGTATAACTTAAAGTAAATTTACCCCGCTAAGCATAGCGGGGATATTTATGAGAGTTATACTTACCTTCCATGCGTCCCAGCGCGCCTCCCCTCTCGTTCAGGCCCCAGTGAAATGTTAAGTGAGGATGTTGTGATGGAGGTCAGGGCTGGGCTGGTTACTACATTTTTAAGGTCGGTTAGAAGTGCGTTAGAATCGGGTCATGGACGAGATTGCATATTTATAGCATGGAAGGTAAATATAACTCTCATAAATATCCCTGCTACACTTAACGGGTAAATTAATGCTACCCTGGTAAAAAGCATGGTTTGTAACTTGCGTTTCTTTTAATGTTTTGTCTCTTTTGAAATGATCATATTGTATTGGTGGTTTTGGATAGTGTCATAAGAATGAGGAAGGAAAGCACTCTATTGGATTCTTTGTTTCAGGGGTTCTTTTTCAAAGAAGCCGTGCATTTTTAACAATTAATTGTGACCTTCACCCCTTGCATTGTGTTATGTAGAACTCTCTATTCTCCTTTGCAGGAATTGAGCAAAGTTTCCTTCAATTGTTAAACGTACATGTTTCCTATAAACTTCAAGCTGGTAGAAGTTCCAGTTAAAACTCCAAAGCGTTAAATGTTTCTTATCTCATAATCTGCTTTTGTCCTTTTACACATAAAGCCTTACCACCAAAGAACAAGAGTCTGATACGTGTGGACCCGTGACCTTTGACCACGTACCAACTGAGGCTGTTGATGATGACTCGGGTATCTTCCGTGTGTGGTTTTTGCTCCTAGAAGGGTTGACCGGAGCTGTATCCTCTTGCCCAAAGAAATACCAGCCTGAAACTCTTCAGCTACTTTTTGAGGTTCTCAACTCACTGACTGAAGTACCAGGTAGGTTGTCCGTAATTAACCTTTCTGAGTTTAAAGATTGACAGTTTGTTTTAACCAATTACCGCACGAATTTGCCTAGCAACAAAAATCTGCATAAGTAAGTGGGGCAAACATCCTACGCGATACTGATACAGTACAGCTAGCTAGCAGCGCACGCTCATGTAGTCAATGCAATTACTGTACAAAACAAATTTCTGCACACACAAGACTGTGATGGCAAAATGGTGAACAAAAATTGAGCTCTGCGAGCTTTGTAAATCTGATTGCTTTTACCTAGAACAGTTAGTAAACTGAATTTTGTTTATCCTATTTGCTCAAAACTCTAAAGATCCGAAGAAGTGCCATAAATGAATCAAAGCTTGCGGCAGGTCTCGCGAACATCTAAATGTCAATGTATTTGTAATGCATGATTGTGTATTTGAGGTTTGTTTTTCCCACATAGTTATCACGCTGCTATGGTGGCTGCGGCCTATATGGAAACCTGGAAAGGTTAATAATCATCTTGTTAATTGTTTTAGGACGATGTATTTTCAAATGATGCCAAATGATGCATAAACCCTTCACAGAATACCTTCCCTGTCAGCTAATAGGAAAGGAAAGCTCTTTTCGAGTTAAGATATGATTTGTGCGTGACGACGAGTGAACACACAATTACAATGACGGGGTCGTCGCCTGCGTATTCGGTTATGATAGTAACAATGCTATCACGAAACGCTTAATACGACCTGGACGAGAACACAGGTACGACGTACGGACAGACATAAGATCGACAACCAAGTCAATGTCCATGGCCTTTGATAACCAGTTGTGGTACACTGGCGTGTCTACCCAACCCAGGTTTGAACCCAGGGCCTCGTGGTCTGTAGACAGGTATAATAACCGCTACACCACAGTAGGTAGATGGATTTTTTTATGATCTGTGACCAGGACATTTCTTTATATTCAGGAACAAATTTTGTGCCTTCTGTTGATTTCCAGTTATTGTTGAAAATATTTCAGTTATTTCAGATTTTCATCAGTAAACTTTTAAAGTCCTCCAACTTGATGTTATCAGCAGGCCATTCTGCATTCTGTAATGTAACTGACTGGACATTGTCCCTAGCAGATCCCTAGGGTGTCCTGGGGATCTGCTGTGGCCATTCCATGGTCTGTCACACACATAATGGTCTGCAGAATGGCCCCATTGTATGGCAGACAAAAACTTAGGATACCTTACTGTATCTATCTTGGCAAGTGTAAGAAGTATTTATATCAGTTTATTTTAGTTTATATGCGTTCGTCATTTTATTGGTTCAAATTCAACAACCTAGACTAGCGATGCTACCTTTTACACTTAATTTTCATAAAGACATTTATTAAAATTCTCCTCTTGCTTGCATTTAGGAAAGGCTCACATTTCCAACTGCCCAGACATGGTCAGTGATGTCCTGCTTCAGTGCACATATACACAAAAGTGCATAGCACATATGCACTAAAGCATGACATCACTGGCCATGTCTGGGCAGTTGGAATTGTGAGCCTTCCCTTATGTAAGAATATTAAATCCTAGTTTAGTTTCCTTTGTTAAGTTTAATCCTCTTTCTACAGAGAGTTGACATTATGTTGTAATGTTAATCATTAAATCCTACTTTAGTTTCCTTTGTTAAGTTTAATCCTCTTTCTACAGAGAGTTGACATTATGTTGTACGTTTTATGTTAGCAGTCATTTGTGCGCAAACTTCCACGAAGAATATACTTTCCAATATTGCAAACTTGTGTTTTGTGTTTTGTGTTTTCTTTCTCGCCAGTCTTGCCCACTTTTTTTTGTAAGTGGAAGCAGCATTTACATTTACGTTCTTCTTTTCTCCCATACAGGACAACAATTTGCAATTTATTCTATCACTGAGCTTTTATTACCCATGATGCAATCATGGGTCAGACGTAACCGTCATGTCCACTCCACCTGGGACTCCACTACAGCCAATTTCAAGCAGGCGTGTGGGCTGGCTTCTGACCTAGTGGTCAATTACCTGTCGTTGTTTCTTCCAGTGGGTGAAGACGTGACCGGGTTACCGCTCATGCTTCGACAGTTACTTGACTTGATGGTGGAGTGTATATGTCAGGCGAATGAGTCTGTGGCTAGATTGGGCTGCTCCTGTATAAGGTATGTTGTAACCGACTGAATTAACCGAATAATAGACGTCAGAAGATTGACTCAATTGACCTCTCTGAGTTAGTCGATTGACAGCTTTTTCAACCAATCACTGCACGAATTTGCCTAGCAACAAAATCTGCCTAAGTGGGGCAAAAATCCTATGTGGTACAGTACAGCTAGCTAGCGGCACATGCTCATGCAGTCAATTCAATATATTGCACAAAACAAATTTCTGCACACACAGATTGAGTGACGACAAGATGGTTAAAAACAAATGCACCTTTAAACCCGCTACAGACTTTGTAAATGCGATTCCTGTTACCCAGAACGGCTAGCAAAACTCACCACAGATAAATGAATTAATCAACTTTCCATCTTAACAAACATGGTGTGGCCGTTTATTGCTTCACTTCAAAGGCAAAATATAGCAGAAATGTCTTTGTAACTAAAATAAAATATTCTTAGATGAAGAATTAATGAGTAAGAAAGGCTAAAGATCCGGAGAAGTGCCATAAATGGATCAAAGCTTGCGGCAGGCCACAGAACCTCTAAATGTCAATGCATTGCTTAGCATGATTGATTAGAGTATGTTTGTTTACTCCACCTAGTTACTGCATTGCTATGTTGGACGTGGCCTATTTCCTTACTTGGTGAGGTTAATTAAGTAGCATGACTATCAGCTGTGAAGGTGAAAAAGCTCTTAAAGATCAGGACATCACACCCTCATTTCCTTAACAAATGTTTCCAATTTTGTAAATTAAACTACTTTTTTAGAATTTCCTCAGTTGGAAAATCAAAGGTAATTTTCACTAGATTACAGTATTCAATGTATTATGTGCTTCTGCTCTAATAAGCGCCCATGTATCATTTTTTGACTAATAACATCATTTATTTGATGATTAATTTGAAGACTTACAATAAGTTTTGTTACATTATTTGCTTATTCTGCATCTGACGCTCATGATGATTTTGGAGGTGGTTATTTTGGAGCTAGTATAGAACCAGTTCACTCAATGCAGTTCGAATAACACACTTTATGCAGCCCTGGAGTATGGGCACTTATCAGGAAGAAACTTTGGTCCGAAAAAGTGGGGCTTTTGTTAGCGCCCCAGGCGCTTATTATGTCAAATACTGTACTTATTTCTGATATATCTAATGGTTATGAAATATTTCATTAAAACACAAAAACTTGAGGTTTTTTTCTTTAAAGTTAGGACATGATGTCACATCTACTCCAATCTCAGTCATATGTGATGGAAATTTTCATTTGAAAATATTTTCATTCAAACTGATTTTGGATTATTTAGCTGGTGTCAGGGTTTTAATATTGAATATCCTTTGTGTATTGTACCATGTTTATTATCTTGTATAAGGGTGTTTCAGTTGACGTCATGAAGTCACGTGACTTTGTTTACCTCACCATTTTGTTGGGAAAGAACACTGATGTCTACTGTACACTATATTAGACTTACAAATGTTTGCATCTTGTTATGTAAGATAATTATTAATCTTGCTGTGCTGTTGGTTGCACTAACAGAAGTGTGCTGGGGATTAAAAAGATGTTTTTTTTATTTCCATTCTGATCCTGATTGAAGAGATTTTCTGTTTATTTAGGTACTCTTCGTATGAATTTATAAAACGTAAGGAAAATATGAAGTAAAATCGGAAGCGAACTGAGCTGAGCTGTGTGAAGACACATGAAACGCAACAACGCTTCCTTTGCAAAATGGCTTCTAGATGAGTTATCATTAAAGTCTCTACTTAAGGAGATATTTGTTTTCTTTCAGACATCTTCTCCTGAGTGTTGGACCTCTGTTTACTCATGACTTATGGACTGTGGCTTGCCGAGGGATGCAACGAGCGGTTGCAGCGAGCCTAAGGGGCATTAAGCAGCTCATGGTCTGCTTTCAGCCAGGATCAGAAGACTTTATGGGAGATGTTTGTCCTGTAAAAGTGGCAGCTCGTCGTGACGTCACAGAAGAAGAATATCTCAGGCTTCAGCAGTTAGCTCAACAAGTAGGTGGAAAAGCCTTTTCTTGAAGTAAATTCTGAGATTTTGAAGAAAAAAAAAGAAACAAAGTTTTATCTAGATAAGAGGTTGGAGGGTGAATGACAATGTCATAAGAATGGTATTATTCTGTAGAGGGTGCTACGGATGAAGGGTTCTCTTGGGTACTCAGCATTTAGCCTGAAAATATGAGAGTTTACGATACATTATTCCTGTGTGCCATATCAGTGTATATACTGTTTTTAACTCTGGAAGTATGGTAAGTCAGATGTTAGGACCTTTCAAATGAGAAGTTCTCTTTCTTACACAGGTTTTCTTGGTTGAGTCTCAGCGCCATGACTTCTTGGATCTTACCACTGATCCAGATGCGGTTCGTTCCTTCATCTTCATCATTTATCCTCCTGATGTTGACCTGTCTCTCAGTATTGATCTCATTAAAAACAGGTGAGGCATTCTTTGGTTTCACTTTCTAGTTAGCTGATAATGCGTTGCTTTGCAATATTATGTCATGGCAGTAAGCTTATAATGCCTTGCATTGCAATATTATGTCATGGATAGTAAGCTTATGATGCGTTGTTTTGCAATATTATGTCATGGGTAGTAAGCTTATGATGCATTGCATTGCAATATTATGTCATGGGTAGTAAGCTTATAATGCGTTGCTTTGCAATATTATGTCATGGGTAGTAAGCTTATAATGTGTTGCTTTGCAATATTATGTCATGGATAGTAAGCTTATGATGCTTTGCTTTGCTTTGCAATATTATGTCATGGATAGTAAGCTTATGATGCGTAGCTTTGCAATATTATGTCATGGATAGTTAGCTTATGATGCGTTTCATTGCAATATTATGTCATGGATAGTAAGCTTATCATGCCTTGCTTTGCAATATTATGTCATGGATAGTAAGTTTATGATGCGTTGCATTGCAATATTATGTCATGGATAGTAAGCTTATGATGCGTTGCTTTGCAATATTATATCATGGAACAAAATTCTTGACTTAATTTCAGAAAAAAATTGTGAGGTATCTCATTTTCCCCATAAAAACTTTTAATCAAAATTTGATGTTTGTTGAAATAAGGGTCTGTTGGTCCCTGCAATTACAAAAAGTCCAGGTAGTGTGTTTCAGCTTCACAACAGTATGTAATGTATTGTATCTGTTTGTATTTAATACAATTTATTGATTGTTTCTGACTATCTGATGCATATGTTTATAACAGCTTTACTAAAATTGAAGATCTTTGCATCTTAAATTGCATTACATAAGAGTGATTTCCAATTTGTAGGTGGTTACAAAATGCCTACCTTTGATAGAGTATTAGTATTAGAGTGAGGTACTGGGTTTCCATATTTGCTTTAGTGTCTGCATTCTAGATACTTAAGGTGACAGGTTAAACCAGTGACAGCTTAGAGCAATTGTCATCTAGATTATTAAACCTTTGTCAAATTCCCACCATTGTCCCTCCATTGATTTCATTCCAGAGATATCCCACAACAACCCACCTGAAGCTCCTGTCATATCTGTAACACATTAACAATACATATTATAAGCATCTGGCACCCATGCCCCTGCAACTGCTATCGAATCACTCAGCCCCTTACCACTCCCACCACTTGGCCCCTACCACCCTCACCACTCAGTCTCCTACAACCCTACCACTTAGTGCCCCACTACTCAGGCCCTACCACCCCCACTACTTAACCCCTGCTACCATCCAATCACTCAGCCCCATACCACTCCCACCACTTGGCCCCTACCACCCTCACCACTCAGTCTCCTACAACCCTACCACTTAGTGCCCCACTACTCTGGCCCTACCACCCCCACTACTTAACCCCTGCTACCCACCACACAACCCTATTACAGCTCCATCAATCTCTGCACTATTTCAGTTATATTAAACTTCTCTGGCACTAATTCTATTGAGATGCCATTAAACCCCACCATCCTGCCCCCTCAGGTAAAGTTATTGTGCCTTTCCTTCAGTATAGTTTGAAAGATTTTGTGTATAGCTTATGTACTGTAGCTCATGTTCATACATGAGTGCTTATTGAGTATAAATATTTGCCATTTGATTTTAATATTTGCATTTGAATTTACGCTTGCATATAGCTTTTTATTTTTGAAAATGCATACACAACGTTTTTTTTGTTCATTTACAGTGTTGAAAAGTAAGTTTTTCATCATGTGTTTTGTACTTGCATGCATCTGATAGCCTGTGCTGGGATTGAGATATTCATTCATTAACATATCTGTGCTGGGATTGAGATATTCATTCATTAACATATAGCATGGTGATAGACTCATTCTTAACTTCATCAGCGGGATTGGCTTGTCTGCGATCATTGGCATTGCAAGATATTCTTATTTTGGGGTCTGGGGTTTGGGGAGGGGGTGGTTGCAGTTTGAAAATCAGAGGATGACACAAAATATTATGCAAGAATGTCATAGTGTGCTTCAAACAGCATCAAACACCATGAGCTGGTATGGCTCCTATGGGAGTAGCCCTCTGAAGATCAAATTGTGCTTTTGATGCCTAAAATTGCTTAAAGTGATAAAAGAAAAAAGAATAGGAAACTTAGAACTTGAAGTCATCCAGCATTTTGTAAATGCCATTATTATTCATCATCATCATCATCATCGCCACCGCCATCTTTGTTACTATCATCATCATCATCATCAATATTATTATTTATTTATTTTGGGGGTGGCAGGGTGGCACATGAGGGCACTGCAATTTTTATTATTATCATTATTATTATTATTATTTATAATCATCATCATCATCATCATTATCATCATCATTATCATGATCATCGTCATCATCATTGTTAGTATTATTACCATTATTCATTATCATCATCATCATCATTCATCATCATCATCATTCATAATCGCATCATCATCATCGTCATCATCATTGTTACTATTATTATCATTATTATCATTATTATCATCATCATCATCATCATCATAATCATCATCATCATCATCATCATCATCATCATCATCATCATCATCATTCATAATCGCCATCATCATCATCGTCATCATTATTGTTACTATTATTATCATTGTTATCATTATTATCATTATCATCATCATCATCATCACATCATAATCATCATCATTATCATCATCATCATTATCATCATTGTTAGTATTATTACCATTATTCATCATCATCATCATCATCATCATCATCATCATCATCATCGTCATCATCATTGTTAGTATTATTACCATTATTCATCATCATCATCATCATCATTCATAATCGTCATCATCATCATCATTGTTGGTATTATTACCATTATTCATTATCATCATCATCATCATCATCATCATCATCATTCATAATCGCATCATCATCATCGTCATCATCATTGTTACTATTATCTTTATTATCATTATTATCACCATCATCATCATCACCACATCATAATCATCATCATCATCATCATCATTGTTAGTATTATTACCATTATTCATTATCATCATCATCATCATCATCATCATTATTCATCATCATCATCATCATCATCATCATTCATAATCGTCATCATCATCATCGTCATCATCATTGTTACTATTACTGTCATTATTATCATTATCATCATCATCATCACATCCTAATCATGATCATGATCATCATCTTCATAATCATCATCATCATCATCATCATCATCATCTTCATCATCATCATCATCATCATCATCATCATCATCATCATCATCATCATCATCATCATCATTATTATTATTAATCTATTTTAGGGGTGGCAGGGTGGCACATGGGGGCACTGCAATTTTTCCAGGAGGGGAGGGCACATGCCACATTCTCCCTAAAGATGCTTCTGTGTGATGATCACAGTGGTTGGCCTAATATGAAAACTAGATATAAAAATATGGTAACATTATATTAGATACTATCATCTGTATATTGACTTTTGTTGTGTTTGTTTTATTCACCATACCATTCTATTCATTGTTTCAGTTTCTTTGTCTCAGTCATATTTTATGTCATAGCTGAATTCACATTAATTGTTTATAAATTCTGAAGACATCTTCTTCACCATAGATATTTCTTACCACAGAGGGTGTAATTGTCACAAATGGGCATACGTGGCACACATGGGCATAAAGTTACATGTTGGCATAAGGTGGAATATAGGCATAAAATGGCACAATTGGGCATAAAATGGCACAATTGGGCATAAAGTGGCACAAATGGGCATAAGTGGCACATGGGCATATAGTGGCACATTGGCATAAAGGGGCACATATAGGCATAATGTAGTAACATTTGGGCATAAAATGGGCTACAATTGGCCATAAAATGGCATAAATGCATGGTCATAAAGTGGCATATTGGCATTAGGTGGTACAAATGGTCATGAAATATCATTTTGGCATAAGATGGTACAAACATGTATTTAGTGGCACACATGGACATTAAGTGGAAGATATGGACATATTGTGTGTCACATAGGTGGAATAAACTGGCATTTTTAGACACAAAGTGGCACAAATGGACATAAAATGGAATGTACAGTATGGGCATAAAGTGGGACATGGGCATATGGTGTCACATGGGCATAAAATGATATATTGGCATAATGTGTCATATTGGCATAATGTGGCACATATAGGCCTACTGTATGTGTCACATGTTGGCATAGTGCATGTGTTTTTTGCTGGCTTACATGTGTCACATGTTGACCTACTGTGTGTGACAGATATTGACCTTATGGGTGTGTCACATGTTGACCTGGGTGTGTCACATGTTGACCTGGGTGTGTCACATGTTGACCTTCTGGGTGTGTCACATGTTGACCTGGGTGTGTCACATGTTGACCTGGGTGTGTCACATGTTGACCTGGGTGTGTCACATGTTGACCTGGGTGTGTCACATGTTGACCTGGGCGTGTCACATGTTGACCTGGGTGTGTCACATGTTGACTTACTGTGTTTCACATGTTGACCTGCATGTGACACATCAACCTACTGTGTGTGTCAAATATTGGTCTACTATATGTGTTGCATGTTGGCCTACTATATGTGTTACATGTTGGCCTACTATATGTGTTACTTACATGTATATGGCATGTGACTCATGTAAACATACATGTATGTGCCAAATATTGCATACAGTGTGGAAGACCTACTCCTTGTTGCATGTTGGCATAAATGCTCAAATAACAAATACTTCCATGCAAAGCATGTAAAGTACTTATTCCATGCAAAGCATGTAAAGTACTTATTCCATGCAAAGCATATAAAGTACTTATTCCATGCAAAGCATGTAAAGTACTTACTTCCATGCAAAGCATATAAAGTACTTACTTTCATGCAAAGTATGTAAAGTACTGGAAGGCATGTGTGACACATGAAGATATATGTGGCCCATGAAAGCATCTGTAACCCAAGGGTAAATCCAGGAGAACCATGGCAATGCCTTCCCAGCTCCTCTTATAAATGGAAAAAATATGATAATAAAATGAAGGTACACAAAATTCTTCATTTTTAATTCTCTTACTGGGTTGAAATGCAAGAAAATATCCACTTCAATCCTCTGAAAAAACTTTCTTACCGTCTGCTTGTTTATGCTGGCAAAAGGCATTCTACGATAAGGACACGATTACGGTAATCTGCAGGGTAATGTTTTATAGTTTTAAGAGGGTGCTCCTACCACACACCAACCCACCCCCTCTCTACCCACCTACCCCGTCATTTGAACCTACCCCATCATTTAAAACTGTTTTATTACCTTAAAATGAAAATCAATCAGTGCACCAGAGTAAATTCAAATTTCTAATACAGTACGTACCCTCTAAGAAAGACCCGAGAGCATCATTTAAAGAGGGAGGCTCGTCTTAGTAAAATTGTGGGATGAGAACATTTACTTCAAATTATACCTTACCTTCTATGCTATAAATATATGTAATCTGATCTCAGAGACCTGATTCACCACACTATACAAGCAAAACAAAAAGCTACCACTATAGCGCACCTCTGTAGCTCACGTATTGTGACACGTATTCACTTTCTTTTTGCGGGTCTACGAAGCAAGCTGCACACCGCAAAGGTCTCTGGATTTCACTGCTGAAATCCCTGGTTCTTTACTCGCAAAAATCTGACATCTTTCTCTGAAGAGTTTCCACTGCGTCTTTGCTACCTAGCCGCAGGTGTGAGGTGTTTTGGAACCCTTTTCCAAGGAAATACAGGTAATATGGTTACTTTTCTTGGCTGCCCATCTTGGTGTTGGACGGCCCTCAGTGTATAGCTTGCATAGACAAGCTGCAGAGATTCAGACTCGTTTTTGTCATCATAATGCATATCTATTACGAGTCTGCCTTGTTACAGGGTAGTATTATCCCCGAGTGAGCCTGTGGGACACCTCCCAGTGAGTTTTGAGTCCTATTATTGTAGAATATTCTCTCACAAATTAGGCCTTGGCATAAGTTATTTTTCCTATGCATTCCCTATGCATTATCTTATCTATAGGGATACTTTTCTTTGTATTTTGCTACCATTATAATGTAACGCCTTTTTCGAGAACATTTTTTTGGTCTGTAGTAGCAGTTGATAACCCACCCTATTGGGTCTTTTTATGTTCACCAATGTCTATTATGATGTTCCACCAATCGGCGTTCACATTTTTCATATTTTTCTTCTCTTTTTAGAACTTTTGGTGAAGAGGAATTCTCAGGTTACTTCAATAGTTCCATGGGGAGAAATTTTTGTTTAGTCATTTTCTTGGACTTGTGGGAAAAAAATTGGTGGCAAAATTTATTATCAACTTCTGGACTTCTCTGCCTTCGTGCGCATCACAGAGGAACTTGTGACGCTTCGTACTGTAGAATCGCCAGTTAGTCTATGTAAAGGGGGTTTGCTTTCTGGTCTCATACATGGCTGTATATTAGAGTCCGATTACTGCCCATGGTAAGAGAGAGATGAAAGAATAGATTTGGCTTAATCGTTGACTTCTTTTCTCTGAGAACAGTTTTGGAGGGTGTCTTGGCTTGACAGTCCCTTTTTACCATTCTCAGTAGTACTGCCGCTAATCCCATGGGTGGTGTAGGGGTGAGGTGCTTGTGCTAGTTTAGTCTTCACTTACAGTCGTACGGCTTCATAGTTGGACTTTTACTTTCATATCCGTAAGTGGCCTTACATAATTCTCTTTACTATTAATGGCTCCTACACTGACCCGTTGACGGCTCTCTAGCTTTAGAAAGAAATTTTTACGGCCGTTAAAAAAGAAAAGAAATCTGTTGGATACTTGTAAAACAGATACAAATTAAGCCAGATCTAAATGCATTATCTTACGATGCGATGCTAGCCATCGTATACTTGATCACACAGTACAATTGTTGCTAATTTGCATATAGCCTAACATTACAGCGGAAAAATCTTACACTTAAGATCCCACCCACATGATACGCAACATTTCTGTGAAACATTAACCATAGCCAGGCCATGGCTCTTAAATAAGTTCAACCAAAAAAATAATAATTAAATCATTAATCATACATGCATCTCTGTTATTTTCAAGTTCAGTAATCATTCTTGCTATGCTTTTACTTTAAATTGGCCCCGTTTGTGCATTGCAGTGGCATTTTTAATTATACTTAGGCCACCAAATTTGGTCCCGCCATATAGCCTTAAAATGCGTGAAGAGGATTGCACAGAAAAGAAAATGCCAGCTAATGAACAGTAGTGTCCCACTCCCCACCAATTCGTATTTTCTTCATTAAAATGAAGAAAGAAAAAAAAAGTTTATTCCCTGCAATCTCTATACGAATAATATGAATACATCATGATTGAAAATTGAACTGAATTACATTGTATTCTGTACTGTACTACAAGGAGCTGTAAAAACATTTTATTTTTACAACACCCATTTCTTCGGCACTCTGCAGATAAGATTTTTTGTTCTGCATGTGATTTGAAACATTTAACAATGATAGGCAATATTTTTGGTCACTCAGAATCGTATAAAACAGTAAAGCACATCTGTATTTTAACATTCTGTTTGGTTTTTTTAATTGTGAAATGATATGCAGAGCGGAATGCAGAGATGATATTAATTTATGCATACCCAAAAGGCTATCACCTAACGGGTCCGCAAAAAACTTATATAAACTTGCTCTACTTCATTTTGCAGGCAAGGACTAAACACTGGTGAATCTCCCACAGAGTGGTCGCTCCACCCCCAAGTAGCTGAGACTATTTAGTCAACCTTCAGTCACCCGGATGTGAACTTGTTTGTCTCACTTATCAACCACAAGTTACCAATTTTTTGTGCTCTGATACTGCACCCCCAGGGTGTGGCGGGTTGACGAACTAACTATCTGCTTGGGCGGCTTCGTAGGTTATGCCTTCCCACCATTCACTCTCATCCCGTGGGTAGTGGACAAAGTAAAGCGAGATTAGTGCCATTTCCTACTACCCACACCTGCTGAGATTAGTAGCAGGGTACTTTTACGAGTGCGAGCTCCTAAACCACACGGATCTGGTATCCATGCTGGGGTCGTACGAGCTCCACTACAATCCGGGGCACTACATTTGACTGTGTGATCACTGTCTGCCAATCAATGCTTGCATAAGGTCTTTTGCAGGATACTGCCCAAATGGCAAGGAGGTACGAGATCCAGAATGCTCTGGCTCCGCACCAAATCACTACTGAATTGGTGGGAGGCACACAGCGTTCGTCTCCAAGCAGTTCACCCGCCAGGCAAGGAGAAAACACTGGCGAACCTCCTATCACATCTGCAGGGGGCCCCCACGGAGTGGTTGTTCCACCCCCAAGTGGCCAATACCATTTGGCTGATCTTGGTCACCCGGATTTGGACTTGTTTGCCTCTCTGACCAACCACAAGTTACAATTTTGTTGCGCTCTGACACCGCACCGCCAAGGTGTGGCGGGTCGACGAACTAACTATCTGGTGGGACGGCTTTGTAGGCTACACCTTCCCACCATTCACTCTGGTCTTGAGGGTGCTGGACAAAGTAAAGCGAGATCAGTGCCGTTTCCTACTACCCACACCTGCTAAGGGCAGTAGCAGGGTACGCTTACGAGTACAAGCTCTTAAACCACACGAATTTGGTCTCCATACTGGGGTCGGATGAGCTCCACTACAATCCGGGGGCACTACATTTGACCGTGTGGCCACTGTCCACCAATCATTACTTGCACAAGGTCTTTTGCAGAATGCTGTCCAAATGGCAGCACAGTCCCGAAGGGCCTCCAACCTGGGCATGTGTAATTGAAGACTCGGAATCTTCCGAACTTGGTGCAATGAGAGAGCGTCTCCGCATTCGGCTACTATAGGGGTCATAGCCAATTTCCTCATGCACCAGATCAACCTTGTGAAGCAAATTAATACCATTAAAGGCTTTAGGTCAGCAATAGCAGCCATCCACCGAGGATTCACAGATGGCTTGACGATCTCTACGGCTCAGCCACTAGAGAACCTTCTAAAAGGGATGTTCTTACAGCGGCCTATGGTCCGTAACCTCTTCCCGGCCTGGAATATATGCAGGTCATCCTAGGCACCTAAGCCAATCCACTGTTTGAGCCTCTCACCTCCTGTCCCCTGAAAGAACTCACCTTGAAACCGGTGTTCCTTCTCTTAGCGGCCTCCGCAAGATGTAGAGGTGATTCACGCCCTGTCCCTAGGAACAGGACACATCATGTTTGAGTCAGGGGGAGTCCGTTTAATCCCAGACCCATCCTTCCTGGCCAAAAATCAGATTTTGGAGTTCTTGCCACAGGCAATCTTCCTCCCATCTCTTTCAGCCTTTGCAGACATGTAAGAGGACAGGGTCTGGTTCCCAGTCCGCTCTCTGAAATAATATATTAAATGGCTCAGTCACTTAGAGGCAACTCTAAGGCACTTTTCGTATCTCTACAAAAACCACATTGTGCAGTGTCATGGGACACCATTTCGCATTGGATTGTGCAGGCAATCATGTTTAACTCTGCGGCCCTGCTAGGTAGTGCAAAAGCACACCAAGTGCACGGTCTAGCTGCATCCAAGGCCTTAACCCATTAATGAAATATTGAGCACAGTATTTATAGCATAAAAGTAAAGGTATAATTTGAAGTAAATTCACCCCGCTTGGTTAGCCGGGGTATTTACGAGAATTATACTTACCTTCTATGCATCCCTCCTGCCTCCCCTGTGGTTCAGTCCTCTGTGGTAACTTAGTGAATTTTAGTGTTGTAATACATGAACCTCAGAGGGGGCGCTATAGCGGTAGCTTTTTGTTTTGGTTGTATAGTGCAGTCCCGATTTCTGAGACCAGATTGCATATATTTATAGCATAGAAGGTAAGTATGATTCTTGTATATACTCCCGCTAACCAAGTGGGGTGAATTTATGTCATTTTCAGTCGTGGTACATACAAGATAATGAGGGAAGGCATAGGAAAATATAACCTTAGGCTTAAGGCTCATTGAGTGAGAGAAAACTACAAGAATATGACTTGGAACTCACTAGGAGGTGGCCCATAGGCACCCCAGGGTGATAAAAACTCTTTATTATGGCAGACTCATATTAGAAACATGCATTATGAAGTACAAAAACGAGTCTGAATTTACGTAGCTTGTCTGTGCAGGTTACACACTGATGCTCACCCAACACCAAGATGGACGGCCAGAAAGTAACTTTATTACTTGTATTTCCAGGAAAAGGGTTCTCAAAACACCTCAATCTTGAGACAGGGTAACCATAAACAGGTAGAATGCTTCCCAGAGAAAAGATAGAGACTCTTTTGTGACAGGAACCAGGGGTTTTACCCGTGAAAACCTGGAGACTTAAGCGGCCTACAATTATCCAGCAAAAGGAAAGTAAATACATGTCGCAATACGTGAGCCACAGAGGGGTGGGGGGGCTATAGCGGTAGCTTTTTGTTTTGGTATTATAGTGCGGTGAATCTGGTCTCATGAGACCAGAATGCATATATTTATAGCATAGAAGGTAAGTATAATTCTCATAAATACCCCCGCTAACCAAGCGGGGTGAATTTATGTCACTTCCAGTTGTGGTGCACACAACATATGTCTCTGGGTGCAGTCAGACAGTGGCACGTTGTGTGTGTGAAGTTTCATGTACAGTGCATAATGTTATAACGTTACAAGAAACCCGACCTCACCTGGCTCATCTGACCCAGTCCTAAGCCCATCACCATTGCCAACAACCCAACCACACCCATTACTCAAACCACCTCCACCACCACTTCTCTCCCCAACCTTCCTTTCCTAAGACCCCTGCTGTCCCCTACCCCAACAAATGCCATCAAACATCTAAACTCAAGCCAACCTGGCCAACAAACTAACAAACAACCAATCAACAAACAGCCCACCATCCAAACCCACATGTATGACACTAATAGAGAACATGGATTGTTTGATTACTGAACCCAACGAACATACTTCTCATCCAACTTTTAAAAACAACCGTGCCCAATGAAACAGGGACAGATCTAAAAAAAAAAGCCAACCCAGACCCAACAGATATTCCTCCAAAAAAAAAAACGCCTCTTTATGGTGTGCAACACAGACAATTACAATAACACTCACAACATACAATGAAACATCAGGAGCCTTAAGGCCATTTCAGAAGAAATTGACCTACTGGCCACCACCTTCAACCCAGTTGTCTTCTGCCTACAAGAAATTTTCTTGAAAACCACTGGCCATTATTCCCTCAATAACTTTGCTTGCTACCATAAACACCAAGAGGACGCCAACAGGGCCTGTGGGGTCATCTCCCTTCTCCTTAGACTCGATATCCCACACAGCCTATTCATGAGAACACCGACCTTCAGGCCATCTGTATGTCTATATCCCTCCACAAAACCATCACTCTTTGCAATATCTATCTCCCACAATGCCAACATTCAGCCAACCAGCCTTAACAACCTTATCAGAACCCCTCCCCTTTCATCCTTCTTGGTGACTCCAACACCCACAACCCTTTGTGGGCTCCAATACCACCACCCCCAAAGGCAAGCTCGTCGAAAACACTCTTTGACAGCACAGCTTATCCTTGCTCAACACTAACTCCCTGCCCCACCTTCACTCTGCCACAGGCTCCCTTTCCTGTATTAACCTGTCCATCTGTTCCCCAACCACCTCCTTAATTTTAGCTGGAAGGTCAGTGCTGATCTCTGTGGTAGTAAACATACCCTCTTCTTATTCACTCCAACCTTCAAACCCCCACAGACCACACCCTCAATTGGAACCTTAAGAAGGCCGACTGGCCCATTTTCGAAACCCTCTGCTACTCTCACCTCTCTCCTATCTCTTCGAAACTTCACTTACATCCTTATCAACATTGTTACCTGCTCCATTCCAAAACCACCAAACCACCCTCCCCTCCCCCTCCAATCCCTGGTTTACCGATGACTGCAAAATCACCATCAAGAACAGGAAAAAAGTCCATAGAAACTTTAAAACAAACTAAACCACCCATAACCTCAACCTCTTTCACATCAGCCATGCCAAAGCCAGGCGCACTATCAAGGACAGTAAAACTAACACTTGGAACAACTTCATCTCTTCTCTCACCACCAACACCCCCAGTAAGAAGATTTGGCAGATGGTTAACAGCTTCCACGGCAAGATAGGCAAGTCTCCCATCTCTGTTGGAATGGTAACTTCTCACCGCAAAAAAAGGTTTCGATAATCATCTTGCCGCCCCTTTCAGCAACATCTCGTCATTGGCCAACCACCCAAATGCATTTAAAGCCAAGAAAGCTCGGACAAAGCCCAGAGTATTACCTTTCCCTCCGACAACACCAAGAGCTACAACACCCCTCTCACCCATTCTGAATTAAACCAAGCCATCCACATTACTGGCTGCACCTTCAAGGGCCCAGATAACATCCCTACCAGTTCCTGAAACACCTTCCCATCAAGGCCACCACCACCCTACTCACCATCTTTAACCACATTTGGTCCTCACACTCCTTTCCCCTTATTTGGAGGACAGCTATTGTCATCCCTGTCCTTAAACCGGGGAAGGACGGTACCGACCCCATCAACTACCACCCCATTGCCCTCACCTGCTGCCTCTGTAAAATTATGGAAAGTATTATCAATCAGAGACTAAACTGGTTCCTTGAGACCAACAGAATCCTCTCCCCTCATTAAAGCGGCTTTTGAAACGTTGCAATACCCTGGACCAGCTGAAAACTCTCGAGACTGCTATTCGGGAATCATTTGCATAAAGGAACACTTCATTGCCATCTTTTTCGACCTTGAGAAAGCTCTTGACACTTCTTGGGAATATGGCATTACCCGCAAGCTTCACCCCATTTGCCTTAGAAGCCACCTCCCCATCTTTATTCAAAACTTCCTCTCACCCAGCTGTTTAAAGTTTGTATTGGCCACACCCTCTGCAACCCGTACCTCCAAAACGAGGGCGTCCCCCAAAGCAGATCCTCTCCCCCACTCTCTTCAACCTAAGCTTTAACAACATCCCTGACAAGCTTGGCTTCAACATCAAATGTGCCCTGTTCGTGGATGACTTCACCATCTTCTAATCCTCCCCTAGCTTTCCTCTTGTCAAGAATATGCTCCAATTCAGCCTCAACCGGCTGCAAGATTGGTGCTACAATAAGTGTTTTAAATTCTCCAAAGACAAGACGGTCTGCATGCACTTCTGTCATTTCAACAACCTCCACCCCAACCCTAATCTCTTGCTCAATGGCAATCGCATCCCTAAGGTTGAATACACTAAGTTCCTGGGTTTAACTCTCAATCCCAAGCTCTCCTACAACAACATTACACCAACATGAAACAGAAATGCAACAGCTCCCTCAACATTCTCCGCCTCATCTCCAACACCACTTGGGGTGCGAACCCTCATGCTCTTCTCGAAATCTTCAGGCTCACCATTCGTGCCAAGCTTGACTACGGCAATATTGTCTACTGTGTCGCTCACAACTCTTACCTCCACCACATCAACACCATCTAAAATGAAGCCCTCAGGATTTGTCTGGATGCCTACAGGACCTCCCCAATCACCAGCCTTCATGTTGAAGCCAACGAAACCCCCTTTCTGCTAAGGTGTAGAAAGCTTAGCCTCTTCTATGCTTCTATAGTCCTCACCAACACTCAGAATTATGTTTACAATTTTATTAGGTACCCCAATTTCTCCACCCTCTTTAATAGGACTAAAACCCTATTTCCTCCATTCAGTTTACGCATCAAATCAGACCTCCATCTAGGCATCAACTGCGCCACTCTTGGCACTTCTTCTGGCCCACTTTTTCTTCCCGGGCCACCCCCTTCCTTCTATCCACCTGGGCTTCTTCACTCATCACAAAACCCAAACCTCTTCATTAACCCCCACAAACAAATCTAAGACCAACTCTCAAACTACACCACCATCTATACTGATGGCTCCAAGGGAGGCAACAAGACAGCTGCTGCTCACGTCATCCAAGACATCACCCATAGTAGCAGGCTTCCCGACTACTTGTCCATCTTCTCGGCTGAGGCCAAAACCATCCTTCTCGCCCTCAACTTCATTGAGTACTCCCTGCTCAGCCACTTTGCCATCTTCTCCAACTCTAAGGCTGTCCTTACTCCCTTGCTCAATCTTAAATGGGATAGCTCCACATTCCACCTCCTCCGTAAACTCCTTTTGCCCCTCCTCTGCAGAAAAAGTCTTCTTTTCTTCTGGATACCCAGCCATGTTGGCATCCCTGGCAATGACAGGGCTGATGCAGCCGCTAAGCTTGCCCTCAACCTCCCCTACCCCATTTCCCAAAACCCTTTCTGACATTAAACCGCTTTATCGCTTCCCTTGTTGGTGACCGCTGGCAAACCTCATGGGACTCCCAAATTGATAACAAACTTCACGTCATCCAGCCCACCATTCTGATCAAACCCACCATCCACAACCTCTCCCATGTCGACAACATTCACATTACGCACCTTTGAATAGGTCACACACACGTCTCTCACTCCCACTTCCTTATTGGCTCCCCCGAACCCCTCTGCTACAATTGCCATTGCACCCTCACAGTCCATCACGTTCTCCTAGCTTGCCCCCTGTACAACCTACTCAGAGCTTTCCTCTCTCCCCACAACTCAATAGCCGAGTTCTTCCAGAAAAATCCTCTGAATAAGATTATCTCCTTCCTTCATCATGCTTCCCTCCACAACTACATTTAGTCCTGCTCTCCCACCACCCACTCTCTACTTTGTTGTTTTCACCCATGCACCTCCTCTCTCGATTCTAGCTTTTTGGCTTTTAGTTCTCATGTTTATCTCAATCTCCCTTGTTTTCTTTCCTTCCTACTCTGGAATGATCTAACCTCTCAGGTACAATTTGACCCTCACTGTAGTTAAGCCCTCATCAAACAAACAAGAAACTTGTGTTTTCTAATGCGTTTGTCAAAAGAAAAATTGAAGTTAAATATTAGTAGGGCAATAGTACAATAGTAGTTACTGGTTGAAAATTACTAGGAAAGAAAAAAGACAAAGCAAAAAACAGAAATGAGTCTGCTAGGTCTCAAACTCACGACTTTTGGTTTGAAAAATAATCATAAATCATTGCCCTAACCAACTGGGCTATTACATGTGTTGACTTTAACTTGGGTTTATTTAAGATATACCGTGAAGTGAGAGTCAACGAATCGTGCAGCAATTGGTTGAAGTCTCAACCAATCAAACAATTTGAATCAAATTCAAAACATTGTGTGCATATGACGATTTTGCCTCTTTAAGAAATGTCCAACGACACATTTAGAAACATGAGGGTAAAATAATATCATTTATGTCATTTGTTGCAATAATAGCTATTATGTTTGGCTGATAAAAGGTAATGCTTTTGTTTTCAGGCATGATAAAAATGCCAAGATTTGATACAAAAGATGACATCACATGGAAAAATACAAGAAATGGTCGTGTAATGCCAGCCACTTACTTTCAAATAAACAAATCTCATTTTGAAATATATCCTAAAATTTCTCTTATTTTGTTCCATTATCATATTCTACAATAAGTACAAATCCATGTTATGTTGCTAACATATTTGTAAAAGACTGAACCATATAGCATTAATTTGGAACAAGTCATGCACATAGCACTAATATATGCATAAGGTACAAAGGTCACATTACCGCGGCATCAAAACAAGATATACTCTCATTTATCATACCATGTCTCCATGTTGCAGCATCCCCTTTTATACTGTTATGAATCACTCTCTCTGACCATATATATTGTGTGTGTGTGAATATGTTTATGAGTTCACTATGTTTTTGAATTAAATGAACAAATGTGTCGAGGAATAGATTAGACTAATGTGGATAATAATTTTGTAGTATGAAAAAGTTTTGGAAAATTTCGCTGGGAGAAGAGATGGGGGTGGGGGAATCTGGAACAGAAGTATCTCTTATTATATTAATCTAAAATGTAAGGACTGCATATCTTATTGTTAACATTGTTATACACAAGAGATAAATATGTCAAGAAAGGGTGCACATGTAGTAAAACAGATCTTGTCACCTAATTAAGGCTAATTAAAAATCTGTGCGGATATTAACAAAGTCTCAGTGAGGGAATGGACTTACCCTTTCCTCATTTAAAAAATACTTCTGCACTCATCTCATACTTCTTTTGTGCCTTATAAGAGGCACTGCATTTTGTAAGCTTTTGCTGCACAAAATAATTTTCTTAAAATGTTGAGTATAGTACACGCATGAAGGTTTGTGTATGCTTATGCTTTATACCCTGATCAGTTGTATGCATTACTATTCATAACCTTGCATAATAATCTGCAGAATCTATTAGCAATTTTTTAGGAAATTGCATATTCTGTGCCCAAAATTATTAGAATAGTTCTCCAACCACATTTTGAAGTTAATTTTATTGCCAGAATTACCCAAATGGTATAATATTTGTATTTCTCTTGTTCTGTAGGGTGTCCTTCCGTAGTGTCGTCCTTGGGCTTCTGTCACACCAGCTTCTGGTCCAGACTTTGGGTACCATTCTTCTTCATGGCTCAGAAAACTCCTTGTCCACAGAGCATGACATCATATCATCTGGTATCCCTGGTTCTCTTAAACGCCAAGAATCAAGTGACAGTCACAAGCAGGGTGGTCTTCCAGGCTTGCTCCCGTACCTCTCCCCAAAGAACCTATCCCTGCTGTTGGAGTGTTTCGTTCAGTCATATCAAACAGCGTTCGAGTTCAATGCCAGACCTGGTCTGAAGTTTCTGTTGCAGAAGGTTTCTAGGTTTGAAGTGGCAGTGAATTGTTATTGGCAGGCTGGTATGAGCTTTACATTTTATGTACACACTCTGTTGGAGGTGCTTCACCATGTCAACTCGGAGAGTTTAGATTTGGATCATATCAAGCGGGTTGTTAATGAGTTGTCAATTCCTCACGTAGCTGCAGATTCGTCAACCGCAGCTGGTGGGGCTGTCGCAGTTGCCAAATCTGGAGATGTCAACCATAAAGAAGAAGAGCGGGGTATCATGAAACCATCTGTGGATGGTAGACCAAGATCATCTACTAATGACAGCGTCCAGAGCACTGGCAGCAAATCGTCCTTCAGCAGGAGTCGATCTGACTCGGAGAGCCTTCATTTGCTCTGCGAGTTGACCTATGATCCGGAAATCACTCAGAGCA
Organism: Chiridota heheva; assembly: GCA_020152595.1. Lineage (NCBI taxonomy): Eukaryota > Metazoa > Echinodermata > Holothuroidea > Apodida > Chiridotidae > Chiridota > Chiridota heheva. The sequence goes on along the minus strand of JAIGNY010001689.1, from coordinate 53,828 downwards.
CGCTTGATGAAGATATGGATTGGGTGATAAAACGCTTGTATGGAATTTGTAATGATGTTTGCTCCTTCTACATCCAGATGTTCCTTCTTCTCAGCGCTGAGGAAGAATCGCGAGATCGCACCAATGAATTTCCTTTGTTTTTCCTAGTGGCACCCTCTGCATCAGATTTGTCAACCTTTAAGAGTAAAATGAGGTCCGAGTCTGTGGGAAGCACGGAGGAAGAAAAGAAACAAGATACCAAAAAAGGAGATTGGAAATTTGCCTCGCAGTGGTCCCCTAAAGTTAAATGTGTGGAGCTCTCAGATGACGAACAGTTTGTTGACGTTTGAAGACACCAACAGCCAAGAAAGGAAAGAAGGTCCGTCACGTCAGCACAGAGGATGGGCGGGTATACACCATAGCTACCAAGAAGACAATCAAAAGTTTAATGCACGAGTACAAGAAACGCAAACACCAGCATTCGAGATCAGTTTTTGTTAAAAAGCCGACCTTCAAAGAACAGAAATATATCAAGCAGCTGCAGGAGCAACAAACTCCTTTGACTCCGGAGGAGAGGAAGAGGCGGAAGCAGATCCAAGAGGAGCAGAAGTCGTCCATCATGAGAGACAACGAGGCTATGGTCACCACATGGTCAGAGATGATCTTGACCCTCCTCCAACTCATGCAACTGTTCCCGGACACCCAGTTCAAGAATCTCCTGCCAATTGTGTTTCCAAGCATCAGTCAGCTGATTTGTCATGTGACTAATGGCAAGGTCAGACAAGGGGTGTTAGAGTTCATGGAAAGGGTGGCTCATTTATATAATATTGTTTGATCCTCTCAGCATTGCTGGGTTTGGTGTATGCCATAATGGTAATCGTCCATTTATGATGTTGAGGAATAATGTGGTTGGGGTATAGTTGCAAGTTGTGTACAGATAAGACATATCTTGTGCTTTAAGTTTTTGTTAGATTTAAACTTACATTAAAATCAACATTTGTTAATACTTTATCTGCCAAATAGGTCAACTAATGCAGGACATCTCAGATTGAAAATTTGAGGAAAATGTTTTCTGATTTTATTAGCATTTGTACATTTTGGGACATTGATTTTATATAATTTACAGGAGGAATCCTGAATGTATTTAGGGAAATGGGCAATTTTAAATTATATTATCTACGTCAACCTTCATATTCATAATTATTAATATTTTTACTCTTGAAATTGAATGTTTTATCATGGTATTTGAGAGTGAGTGTTTAAGGTTTAACCATCCAAAGCAAAAATGTTTGAAAAGTCATGAGGGGTCTGGACAGCGTGGTTAACTCCGATGATACCCCACATGGTTGCCAAATTAGCACCTGAGACAATATCTCTCATGATTAATAACCTTCGACACCCTAACAACACTTCCGACACCTGAGACACCCTAACAACTGCCTGTGTGGGTGGCGTTTAAGGGTCAAACTTTTTGTTATGTTTTGAGACACGAGAAAATATTTGTTCTTGTTAAATGAAAAGGAAAGAGTCAGGGGACACTTTTGAAAATGTCCCTTTAAGGTTTTGGGGTTGGTATTGTTTGTTTTAGTTTAATTCCTTGATTACATCAGGAAGGGTTATGTTGTGCATTAAACTAATTTCAATTGAATTATATTCCTTACATGATGTCACATTTAATTCTGTCAAAATGAGTTTTATATACTATATTTACAAAAGATTTTGTACTGCCTGTCATATAATCTGTTAGATTCCCTTTATTGGACCAGAATTTCTACATTTTTAAGCTATTACTTTGTTGTTTTTATTATGAAAACATGCGTACATTCCACAAACTCTACTTTTGTGCTGTTCCTTGAAAAGTCACATTGTTTAAGTTCTTTTGTATGTAATATTTATTGTACCATAAATCGTAGTTGCTATTAGCAACATAGTTATATGTGAATTTTAAAAACGGTGTGATGTGGCATTGAAGTAGTTGAGCTTTAACATCATTGATCTGGTTAAAGTAGTTGAGCTTCAACATCATTGATCTGGTTGAAGTAGTTGAGCTTCAACATCATTGATCTGGTTGAAGTACTTGAGCTTCAACATCATTGATCTGGTTCAAGTAGTTGAGCTTCAACATCATTGATCTGGTTGAAGTAGTTGAGCTTCAACATCATTGATCTGGTTGAAGTAGTTGAGCTTTAACATCATTGATCTGGTTGAAGTAGTTGAGCTTCAACATCATTGATCTGGTTGAAGTAGTTGAGCTTCAACATCATTGATCTGGTTGAAGTTGTTGAGCTTCAACATCATTGATCTGGTTGAAGTAGTTATAGCTTCAACATCATTGATCTGGTTGAAGTAGTTGAGCTATAACATCATTGATCTGCTTGAAGTAGAAGTCCTATATTTGTATTTTGTCATTTCCAGAATTGTATTCAAATCATATTGTTTATCTATGAACAAGACTGACTTTATGCATCTAATATATTGGAAAAAGAAGAATCTCATTGTGTACTGCATATTATAATTCTTAATGAATTAGAAAAACACTTACTTAGTTACAGGAAGATTTTCCTGTAAACGAAGCCAATTCTATTTTGATTAAAGTTTTAATTTCATATTTTAAACTTATCTCTTCAAGATGAGTGCAATGTGGTTGGCTAGAGTATTAGTACCTTTCATGCAGTACACAAATTGGAGAAAGATGGGGGTAAGTTTTTTTAATTAAGAATTCATTACCAATTGTTACTAGAGAGGTGTGAAATTAAATCCTCCTTTCCAGATTTGTCAGTACCTAACGACTTTATTGTTAGATATATCCTCTGACATGGAAATGGCATTGACCAAACTTATCCTGAATGGGTGTAAATGTTTATATTCTGTTTTACACCCTGAAGGTAGCACATAACAAATTGGTAGTGATGACTTGCAGGAAGTGGACCACCCTAAAGAGGCTATATTTTTACATAAAGACATGCAACGTGCTAGGTATTTGAAAGGGATGTATCTTGACAGCAAATATAGAAATTGGTTGAAACCAACTTTAAGCCCTTAGGTACATACATATTGAAATGACCCTCTTTGTGTGAAATGGTGAAAATACTCACAACATCCAACCTGGTAAGCTAAGCTAAATCCATCCGAGCCATTATAAGATCATTCGGCCAGTGCTTATCCCTGGTTTCCATGGCGCAAGCGGATGAGAGTACATGACACCCCTGGACTCCCCCCAGTCCATTGCAGATTAACTCAGTGCTGGTACTCAATTTACAGCTGAGTGGACAGAAGCAAGTAGAGTAAAGTGTCTTGCTCAAGGACACAATGCAGCGCTCAGGATGGGAATCAGACTCAGAACCTCTGGAATACGAGCATGACTCCTTAACAACTGAGCCACAGCACCTCTCAATGAAGGTTTCAATCATCATGAATATCTGTTGCAATGGATTTTCAGTCAAAATCCTCAAAGCCTACAAAGTTGAACAAAAAAACCCACTTAAAATCACTCATCAATAAACAAACAAACCTTCACTTTTAAATACCATCCTAATTGTAAATTATTTCTTTAAGCCAGACACTTTGACCACAGGGGAATACTTTTGTCCTTGTGTTGAGTGTGAAAGTCAGTGTGGCTGCAGTGAAGTCTGTTTACTATTAATGTCAGATTATGACCATGGAAAGTGAGGTGAAGTGTGTGGATTGTAGAAATAAGAAATCTCTGGTGTAATTGCTTGCGCTGGATTGTGGTTTCTGTTGTGAGTAATACAAAAATTGATTTTAGATTTTGTCGGACACAAAGTGTATTGCAAGGTTTAGACTTAATGATGGTGGAAGTAGAAGTATTCCCCAGTGCAGACATCCCTGCTGGAGTTTTCTTGTGCAAGTTCAAGCCTTAGGCACTTTTTTGAAAAACATGTCCATTATCAATTGCAGATTATGAGTTTTGATGGAGTATCACAACTAATATGTGTAACATATATACTTTCCCCCACCACCCCTTGGTGAAGGAAGCCATAGATATCCACTGCAGTGGAGTGATATAAACCATGTTCCCCTGTGGTGTGGGATACCTGATTGCAGTGGAGTGAGATGTGAAATTATCTGAAATAAAGAATACTCTCCTGCTCTGACAAATTAGTTAACTATGTAGTCTTATCATTTATCTCTGTTTATCTGTTTTAGTTGGATATTGCAATGTTTTGTACACACATGTTTTGTATTGGTTTCACTTCATTCTCAATGTTTGTTTCCCAAACTCAGTAAAGTGTACAAATATATGAAATTTTGAGATGTTTAATGTTGGATAAAATATATCTTTTACTTTATTATAGTTTATCTTGAAATACAGTTCAAATATTATTTATCAAGCAATTTGTTTGCCACAGTTGTCATAGTTAAAGAATCTAAGTATGTTTTTAAAGTTTTATTAGTTTTACTTGGAAGAAATACATATTTTGGATACAGATATACATTGCATGGAAAGCAGTGGAATCAGTTCTACTGTAAAGAATACAGCAAACTGCTTGTGCATGGTGCCTTAATAGGCCATTGAAATAAATATTTTTATTGTAATAGCATGTACCAAACAATTAACCATTCATAAAATTAAAAAAAAAAATTCTTCTGGCACATATGACTTTAACTGTTAAAGTGCCATTAAACACAAATAAACAAACTTATTGATATTATCGGTGCATCTTAATTGTTTCCCAGATTCTTATACTAAAAGGTTCTTTCTTTTATACCTGAATCTGTGACAATTGATTAGATTACAAGAAACTGGTAGCAAATTGGTAACTTGGTCTCTTAAGACTCAAAAGGTTGATATTTTTATACCGACAAGATCTCAAATTTGACCAATTATGCCAGTGAAATAAACTCTTTGTTATAATGTTTGCATCTATGGTAGTTTCTTGATTATATTTACGGTTCTGTTTATATTTGTGAGATGCAGTGTTTTCATTGTGGGGCATTTGCAACATTTTGATGAAGAGTTTTGTGTGAATTATCAACATAAATGTAAAACTTAAGACATTTATTATTTGTATAGAATGGAGGTGAGAAGTATTTTTAGCATTCCAACCAGCCACAATTTAAATGTCTATAACCTAGTAAAGCTTATTAGATTATTTGAAGCCAAAGTGGAGATTGCAAGATGATTTATCAACAAAGAAACCTTGTTGTGTGGAATGGAGGGAGGGGAGGGGGTGTTGTCTGATCCCTCAAATGGTAAAAAGGTCAATCATTTTTGCTAATAAGTTTAGATTCTTAAAAAGTCTAGATCTTGAGGCAATGATGTTTTTTATTCTGCTGTTCATCAAAGTCAGCCTCAATATGAAATTAATTGATTACTAAAGTTCACTGAAATACATTTTTAGGATGCTTTATAGGTGAGCATGTGAAACAATGTAATGGTGATTTTGTCCATCTGGCCATCCACAGTTTTGCCTGAGATTTCCTCAGCAATCTTAGTTTTTTGAGAATTCCTCAGAAAATATTAAATTTTCTTCAGAGTCCCTCAAAAAAAGTTAAATTTCTGCAGATATCCTCATGGAAGGCTGGAATTTTCTTACTAAATGTTAGTTTTTCACTTTTAAGACAGGTTAAAGATTAGTATATGGACATGGATTGTATATGGACATAGGGAGGGATGCCTTATGGGACATGGATAGGGGCCATGTGGGACATAGGATAGAATATTTACCATGTTGTATGACATCAATGGTTATATCAGGCATTTATTTGACTCCACCTTCTTTTTCTTATTCAATAGTCATTTGCATATAAATCATTATAACTGACAGACTTTCATACATAGTGTGCCCAATCAGGGACTGTGATAGCTAGGATGAGACTTATGGAGCCTATGGGATGTCATGTGGGACATGGGGTGGGATGCCATGTGGGACATGGGATGGGATGCCATGTGGGACATGGGGTGGGATGCCATGTGGAACAGGGTGGGATGCTATGTAGGATATATGGTGGAATGCCATGCAGAATATATGGTGGAATGCTATTCAGGACAGAATGCTATGTGATGGGATGTCATGTGGGACATGGGATGTTATGTGGGACATGGGGTGGGATGCCATGTGGGACATGGGTGGGATGCCATGTGGGACATGGAGTGGGATACCATGTGGGACATGGGGTGGGATGCCATGTGGGACATGGGGTAGGATGCCACGAGTAACACAGTGTGGCATAGGTTGGGATGCCATGTGTGACATAGGATAGAAGGCTATGTGGGACAAAAAGTAGGATGGCATTAGTAGGGATACCATGTGGAACATATGGTGGGATCCAATGTGGGACATAAGGTGGAATGCCATGTGGGAAGCCACTGATGTGGGACATAAGGTGGAATGCCATAGGGAGAGATGCCATGTGGGACACAGGGAGGGATGTCATATGGGACATAGGGATGATGTTATGTGGTACATCTGGTTGGATTAATGTGTGACTTAAGATGGGATTCATTTGGTACATATGGTGTAATGCCATGTGGGACATGGTGAAATGCCATGTGGGACATGGTGGAATGCCATGTGGGACATGGTGGAATGTCATGTGGTACATGGTGGAATGTCATGTGGGACATGGTGGAATGCCATGTGGGACATGGTGGAATGCCATGTGGGACATGGTGGAATGCCATGTGGGAGATATGGTGGAATGCCATGTGGGAGATATAGTGGAATTCCATGTGGGACATCGGATGGGATGTCATGTGGGTCATGGGGTGGGATGTCATTTGGGACATGGGATAAAATCCATGTGGGACATGGGATGGAAACCATGTGGGACATGGGATGGAAACCATGTGGGACATAGGGTGGGATGCCATGTGGGTCATAGGATGGGATGCCATGTGGGAGGTATAGTGGAATGCCACATGGGACAAGGGATGTCATATGGGACATGGGGTGGGATGCCATGTGGGAGATATGGTGGAATGCCATGTGGGACAAGGGATGGGATGGGATGTCATGTGGGATATGGAGTGGGATACCATGTGGGACATGGGACGTAGTGTGAGTTGCCATTTTTATAAATGGCTGGGTCATATGATATGGGTGTCAATTTGCATGGTGCGAACCATGACAGTATTTACCGTTCTAGGTATAATTTGATGTTACAGATTTTTTTCAGATGACTTACAAAATGATAATAGAACTAGATACATCTAGGAATATTTGTGCTGCATCTTCAAGAACTTTTAATCTCAATTATAGCTAACTTTAAAGATTTGCAAAAAGCTTCCCTAGTTCTGGAGCTGTCTTTATCAAATTGTCATATGTGTATGATTTTCAGTGGCACATTACAGGCCTTTAGGCCTTATGAGGAATTAAGTGTACAGGGACACTAAAATCACATTACAGGGTTGTTGCTCAAGGGCCCTCAGATTCTAAAATTTGCTTGGTCCCTTGGAGACCTCTTGTTGCCACTGTGTTCCTGTAATCACCATTTCAGAATCTACTATTACCTTTTTCAGTTCACTGATCATAGGGGGTAGTGCGAGTTTTCAAAATATTTCACTTCTCTCAAACTTACAAAACACTAGAAAAATCTTAAAACCAATATATTTTTGAAGGAATGGAAAGGATTTGGTTGTGTGGTGTCACAAATTGGACTATTCTTAACATAATTAGGCAAAGAATTGAAAAAACCCATAAAAATCCATATTTGAATCCAATTTTGATGTGATTTTCAAAGTATTCTGATTTTCAGCCATTTTAAATGTGACTCAGCAAAGTTGTCACTATTTGTCTTTAGTTCTGTTAGTAGTTTATTCTCTACGCACTCTGTATTCAACATGAAGGGTAAAAATAACCACAAATATTTCTTTCGTAACTTGTGCAATTACATAAATATTCATTAAATTCATGTGCAATTATTTAAAGAATGCAAACTTTAAAAGATAAAATGACTATTTGTACACAAAAGTGTGGTCTGTTAGTGCATTCATATATCACAGAACATTTAGTGTTATGTCATGATTAGCCCTTCCCATGGTAAATACTTTTATGTAGTTTATATCAGTATTGGACAAAATCTTTCCCAGCTAAAATAAGGTAGGATAGACTTTTACATGCGGTAGAATTTACGTTTGCAAAATAGTGAAAACCCAAGTGTTCACTAAAGCATCAAAATGAAATTTTGGCAAGAATGTTCAGTGTGTTGTTATTTTAATGATTACAATTTTTGATATTGCAGACGATGTCCTGTAGAAAAGGACTACTAAGTAGTATCTGTAAATATGGCTTCTCTACCATGGGGTGACAGAAGTTGAGGGTAACTGGCATGTGCATTTACCCTGTGCAAATGACTTAATTATGATGGAGAGATAGTGTAAAATGTCTAATTTGATGTTTATTACAGTGGTAAAATATTCATTCAAAGATCAATGTTAAGTTGACCAAACCCTGTCAGAAATGGACATCAACAGATGGTTGTCACTTTAGAAGAGAGTGGGCAACTAGGTTTACCCCACCCCCTCCCTGTATTCCATCCGATCTGCATGATGCAATTCATGTAATTCCAATCTGAAATCCCTAGCTGTGGTCAACAATAAAAGGTTACCACTGACTTGCAAGCATTTAATTCTTCCAAAACCATAAACATACTTGAAATTAGATATTTGTTCTTTTTGTTGCAAAAAATAGTTGTATTCATAGAGATTGTTTTGCATGGTTTTTCAGTAGACAATGATTTATGTCTGATATTTGATTATCTATTTCTGCTCTTGTTGGTGATAGCGGAATAACAGTACTCTCATTAGAGTAGACTGAATTATGATATTGGTTGTTTTCTGATTGAATTCTTATTGTTGTAAAAGCCTAATGGTGGCATACCCCCTATCCCCCACAATATGATTTCTATGGTGGCAACAAATTAAGTTCTGTAATTTGCATAGCTTTTCATATTGTTTTGGGGCTAAATTATTTGGAAAGGAGTGCTTTATAAGCTAGCTAAATCCATTGGGTTCATAGGGCTGGTGCTCATACCCGGTTTCCATGGTGCAACAAGCAGTTGAGAGTACATGACTCCCCCTGGACGGAACGCCAGTCCATCGCAGATTTATAAACTGAGGGTGATTAAAAAGAAGTGGGTTATATTTACAGATCCTATAAATGGGTGCATAATCCACCTGTCATGTAATTACATCTGGTAGGCTATACCTATACAACCCATATTAGGAATTCACCCCCATATTGCTGTATAAGTCCACTTGTGTAAGCTGACATAACTGGGGCGAGAAGTGGATGGAATTGAAAAATATCTTTTGTAGGTGAAATGTTTATATTTCAGAATGTATGAAATGCTTAAAGAAAATAGTTTGTACTCAACAGAAACTGGGAAGACAACATAATATAAGTGTGGAGGACAGGGAGAGAGGATGAAAAGGAATGATGGTTGAACAGGACGAAACATGCTTGAGAATTAAAGGGAGTGTAAATTGGGTGAGGGGAAGAAAATGCGGTGGGGTAAATGCATCATAGAATTAAAATATACGATCGTAAGATTCAAATGCCATTTGTGAATTCATATGTAGGGTCCCTCAGATTACAACGAACAAGAGAAATGCAGAAATATCTACAAACAACAATTAATTGCTTCGTTGTGGTAAATATGCTCTTTATTTTCCTGCACAAGATTCAAACATTAACAGAACATATGAATAAGTTCCAAATCTTCCATGGGAATATAACTACAAAAAAATAAATCATTTTCGTAACAAAAGTTTGTTGAAGTCGTACTTGTAGAGATAAAAGATTGTTCATTAATGTGACTTAAATCTAACCAGAGAATTGCCATCTAAAACAACAACTGCCCGATGTAACATGGTTATGTCTTAAGATACAAAAAAAAAAAAAAAAATGATAATATATACATACATTCTGGAAGGAAATTATACTTCATATATTTCTATATAAAACAAAGCAGCATATTAAGACTGTCAAGATTCAATTAAGATCATGTTTACAATCTAGGGTCCAAATCATTATAATAAAAAAAATTTATGATAAATCATATTGATGCAAAGTGTTATATCAATAATATCTGTGTCAAATAGAATCACATTACGCCAGAGACGGACTTGCACGAGGCAGTAAATGTTGGAAGGTGAATTCCTACATGACAAGTCAAATCCTTTCTTGAATGATGAAGGGCTATTAGGCAGGTGTTATTCCTGGCTTCTGTGGTGCAGGCGGGTAACAGTCTCCCCCCTAGACGACACCAGTCCATTGTAGGTTAATTTTCCCCAGCAATACTTGTACTTTATACAGCCGAGTGAGAGGACTGAAGTGTCTTACTCGGTGGTGCAACAATAGGGTGGGTAAGCCCCACAGGCCCTGAGCAATAATCAAGATTTGGGGCGAGGAGGTTGGGGCGGGGGGGAAGCTTAATTTTCCAAAGGCCCACAGAACTGCACCACTGGTCTTACTAAGGGAAATGCAGGGCTCATTCTGGGATTTAAACTTGTTGCCTTTCTGGGTCCAACAAGGATAATATTATTCCCGAAAGTATCAATTTGTAACATCTACATCATTTTATAAATCCAGGGAGTTTAAAAATAAAAAAATAATAAATGAAAGGAACTTGCATCATATGCAGACCATTTTATGTTTCATAACTTATTGGAATATAATTATCTTTAATAATTTTCACATAGATTACCACTACCCTGTCAACAAGACCCTTGAGCAGTGTTACCATAGCTTAAAGACCTATGGATATGTGGAAGCATCTGTAGCTTAATTGCTTTTAAAAGAGCTAAAAACAATGAAAATAGCACAAGAAATCAAATCAAAACTAACAATTCCCAATAAATATCCATAATAACATTTACCCCGCTTACAGCAGCGGGGATATTTACGAGAATTATACTTACCTTCCATGCTATAAATATTCAGTCTGGTACAATGACTTGATTTTAACGCACTTCTAACCGAACAAAAAAAGCGTAGTTATCAACCCAGCCATGACCTCCATTATACCTCTAACATCTCTCACTTAACATTCCACCAAGGCCTGAACGAGAGGGGAAGTGGGCCGGGATGTATGGAAGGTAAGTATAACTCTCTTAAATATCCCTGCTACTGTAAGCGGGTAAATTTACTTCCAAGTTGTATCTTATTTTTCATGCTATAAATATGCAATCAGATTGCAACTGAGGATTGGAAGGAAGGGAGTTTAGGTTGAGGCCCACAAAGGCTGGTTCTAATACTCAAGATTTCCTACTGAAAGGGCTAGTTTCCTTATCATCATCTTAAGGACGAAAAACCTCTGAATAAGAATTACTAAACATTACTAAAATAGTCTCTAATTATAATGAACAGAGAACCACCTGTCAGTAAATAACCGAGGCAAAACGTTGCATGAACATGGGTTAGTTGCCCAAAAAACATGTTAACGGGAAAGTGTTAGTAAACAGAAGCAAACTGTATACAATGGCCAAAACTTTCAAGGTTCACTAGCGAACTGGGGCGACTTTGTTAAACAAGAGGGAAACAAACCGTAAGTAAAATTAAACGAAAACATGCCTAAACAACAGCAAAAAATTTGTTGGTAAACAATCAAGAGGTCAATAGATTAACAAATGAATCTTAACTGAAACAAGAGAACGTTAATAAAAGATGTTCACCTCTTGAAAGGGAAGGTCCTTTTCTTGAAAGAATGGCCCTTGACCTCCACCTTGATAGTCTGGCATGTCCTTTAGATATGCGGAGATGAACGTGGCTGGTGTTTTCCACACAGCAGCGTGAAGTATATCATTAAGGGGAACCCACCAAATAGCGCAATTGATGTAGCTATGCCCCGTACTTTATGTGCCTTAACCGGTTGTTCTGTGAACAACGCCATTTTATTGTACGTGATTGCCTGACAATCCATCGTGAAATCGTGTCGCGCGAGACAGATTTTGTGAGGACACAAATAAAGCTTTTGCATCATTCCGTAACGATTGCGTACGTTAATGCAGTATTTAAGACATTGGACAGGGCACCAGGCTCGAACCTCTGATGTGTCAGAAAACATAAAGAGCGACACAAGGAATATCAGTTCCGTTAGAAACTTTATAAAAGTCTTGATTTTTGGCTAAGAAAGCTGGGTCGGGCACAAACCACACACCCCCAGACTCAAAAGCGAATATGGCCTTCTTTAGGAGAAAGTGCATGCACGGCACCTCTATACCTGGCAGAGGCCCCGCAGAGAAGAAAAACCGTTTTGAGCTAACACGTAGACAGTGACTTGAAGAGAGCCCGTGCCAATGTCTCAAGAACTACTTGCATATCCCACGGAGGTGCAAGGTTCGAACTGAAAGTATTTGCAAGAACATTCCTTTCACTAATCTTTCTAGTGGTGGCGCCTCAGTGATGGCCGACCCATTTGGTAAGCCCAGGTGGATAGCTGCTATAGCTGTCCAAAACCCTTGACTGTATTAATGGATTGTTCAGATTAAACTGACACAAGAAATCCGCTATGTCACCAAGAAATGCCGAATGTGGAGAAACTGATCTATTCTGACACCAGTTTTAGAGCATTCCAAATCTGGCAGAATACATGCCAAAGTGGAGGGTCTGCGACTTTGGGCAGCTTCTTCCGAAAGGCCCTGCGACGCGAAGGATTCGCAGATACAGGCCACACAGTCAAATGGAGTGCTTTTGGATTGGTGGGAGGGGGCTGCTGCTGCTTTGGCTTTGGAAGCGGAGTGGGAGAAGACAAAGACAGTCTGTCTCTTCTCTGCCCTCTCTGAGAGTGTCCGTACAGTCAGTGCTCTAACCACGCCACCTAATCCCAGTCACTACAGAGTGTACACGGATTGGACTCGCAGCACAACCTGCAATCATAGCAAGTGTTATGGATGTACCCAAGCCGTAGCTTACAATACCGCTTGCACTCGGTGTCCATGATTCTGGTGATAGTTCAGCGGAACGTAAATGTTAAATGTGAAGTTCTCTATAGTAGTTCTCACGGCTGCAGAACTACATGAAGCTACACTTCTTTTAGAGTTTGATTTATTATCACCTTATCACGTAGCTGAAAAAGCTAGTGGGTACACTTCTGGGTTTGCTGTACGTTAACCTGTTTAATTCCTATGGAGCCATATGGACCAATTGACCGGAGCCATATGGACCTGTACGGGGCCATTTAATTAACCCATATAGCCGTGGCACGGACCCATGAACCCGCTCTATGAAGCCATTCAACGGAGCCATATGGGTAATAATTCTACAGCGAGCCGTGAAGTTACTTGTAACTTTCTTAAAACGCCGCCCCTTGTGGCCCTAACAGTTCCTATGCAAAATCGTGGCCCTGCAGCAGTGTTATAAGAAGTTACTTACTACTACCTGTGACTCACTGACTCAGTAGCATCGAGTCATGGCGCGCTAGTATTATGTGTGGTTTATTCTAAGTTACGTCGTTAAGACACAACTTAGTCTCTTGTTAAGTTTTATTGTACACTAGATGGACCACTAATGATCTTTGCAGAGTTCTTCCAGAAAAATCCTCCGGATAAAATTATCTCCTTCCTTTATCATGCTTCCCTCTACAACCATATTTATTCTCCTCTTTCACCCCCTCTCTACTTTGTTTTTGTTTCACCCATGCACCTCCTCTCTCGATCACAGCTTTCTGACTTATGTTCTTAATTTTCTCTCATTCTCCCCCTGTTTCCTTTTCTTCCTACCTCAAGCATGATCTGACCTCTCAGGCACAATTTGACCCTCGTTGTTGTGGTGCCGTTAAGACCTCATCAAACAAACTAATGATCCCACTGACTCGGTAACATCAAGCCGTGACGTACTAGGGTGGTTGGTCAAAATAAATGAATAAAGTTGACTCTACCTGTGACCCCACTGAATCAGTAACATCTAGCTATCACACACTGGGATATGTAGTTGACTTTGTAAGAATACGCCATTACGACGTGATTAATATACAACTTACACCAATCTCCCCTAAGGGGATGTACTGACGACCCTTACGCAGGCGAAACAGCAATGCAGAAGATAAGATACATGGTATGAGGCAAGCCACAGCAATTTAGTACACCAGAAAAAGAATTAGATAAGACTTATATCTGAAAATGTTTGAAACCTGAGAACGTGAAATAAAATATAGGCTCTCCTTGGAGCTAGTTGCAGCCGACTCCGCGGCCATCCTGTGGTGACGTCGACCTCTTCGCATGCCCCAACAGCAAATCAAGAAGTTGACCTAATGCATATGAGAACCTGTACTGAAGATATTTAAACGAGTAAAACATATGCACAGTATAACACTAGGCTATCCTTGTGGTAGGGTGGGGGCCTAGGATGAAAACACATCTACCCATGGGAATGAGGCCCTAAAAACTAGCACACCAGTTGCTCTAGGGACTAGAGCCTCCTGCCATGAGAGTGGGACTCTTACGTTCTAGCCACCCGTTTTGTACGGGCGGATGGAAAATTCACTCTGCAAGCTCAATGGAGGGAGATAGTCCTGTGAGTCGGACTGAATATTTCCCTGGCCAATGGCCACCTTATTTAACCTAAGATGACTGGAAAAAGCTTGAAGAAAAGTGCCAAACAGCTTAAGTCTTCACAGTTGGAGCTGCAAGAAAGAAATGTTAGAAAAAGGGTGAAAATTCTAAAGAAAGTTTAAACCAGTCTCTGCGATGTTGTGACAGCAATGCGCTGAAAAGAAGTGAGAGATGTTAGAGGTATAATGGATGTCAGGGCTGGGTTGGTAACTATGTTTTTAGTTCAGTTAGAAGTGCATTAGAATCAGTTCATTCAGAATCGGGTTGCAATCTGATTGCATATTTATAGCATGGAAGGTAAAGTTTAACTAAGAAATAAATTTACCCCGCTAAACATAGCGGGGATATTTTCGAGAGTTATACTTGCCTTCCATGCATCCTGGCCCACCTCCCCTCTCGTTCAGGCCCCAGTGGAATGTTAAGTGAGGGATATTAGAGGTCAGGGCTGGGCTGGTTACTACGTTTTTAGGGTCTGTTAGAAGTGCATTAGAATCAGGTCATGGACCAAATTGCATATTTATAGCATGGAAGGTAAGATATAACTTGAAATAAATTGTAATATATGGAATTCAAATCTTACAGTATATTAATTTGTTAAGCTTTTTAATTACTCTTAATTCTCCTCTTCAAAAACATGTGTTTGGTTTAATAGACAAAACTATTACATTACCCCACCCATAGGGGGTGGGGACGACATATCTCAACAAAATGGTTGGAGGAGAAAAATATGCTTATACAGTCTGTATGCAGTATCCAATAAGTGGCAGGTCCCACCGTGAATTGTCATGTCATCGTCCAAAGGTGTGGGAATCCAAGGGACCTTGATACCGCAGTAGTGCAAGGTGCAGTGTGCAGACTTCTCTTTCCTCCTGTGGTTATGTCACACTGCTTATGGTCTTCCAATAATCACTTAAAAATTAAAATCTTATTTATCACTTTATGACTTTGAAACTGTAAATTTGGGTTTTAATTTCTGCATATAACAGTTAACAGGAATATTCTACCTGAGTTTGCAAATTTGACCAAGGAGGGGATCAGCAACAACAGGTAGCCGATAGACAACAAGATGACCCTTCCTCTCTCACCCACTTCCTCCCCACCCACCTGCTAAACAACTTTCACCATCCTCAGCTCTAACTGAGTGAAGTTTGGTTCTTCAAAACAAACATTTTGGTTCTTCAAAACAAACATTTTCAGAGCTGTAATGACACTAATTCAATGTATACATCAGTGATTGTAGTAACAAAGGTTTCTCTCTTAAAAATTCTGAATTCCAAAATTCTAAACTGGACATAATAAACATCTAAAAGTAATCTTGAATACTGCTTCTTTCCCATTAAACTTTAAAAAGTTATAAAAATGTATTTTTATAACTAACAAACTTTTCTTTTACTAAGAAAGCCTAAGTACACTACAAAGAAATGTAAACCTTCTTAGACCCTCAAAAAATGATTCATGAGACTTAAACAGTTAAGGATTTAAAGAGAAACTACATGCACAAAAATTTGCATTCAGAAAATATTTCAGATAAACATGATGTGTTGTGTGAGTGCAAAATGGTAAAAATGCAGAGTGTGGCATGGAACTCGATAAAACACCACATCACTTAATTCAGGTATACTACCCGTATTATAATTCTATTATTTTGGGGAATAATCAAACCCAAAGTAACAACACACTTGACATATACACCTAATGGTCGCCCAGCTCTCCTGACCACATCATTTAATTCAGGTATACCACCTGTATGAGGAAATTCTATCCTCTTCTCAGTCATGAATCCACAATTGTCAATAAATTCATACAAACCCTCACACACCCCCCTTAACAAAAACATACAGTACAAACCCATAACAATAAAGTGTTAGCTGTGAGGGCAGTGACAGTTCTATGTGTTTGGAGCCTGGCGCCTGTATATGGCTGCTGATAAAACGGGCTTGTGACTCCCCAGGGAGTGAGAAAGTTTTCAGGAGAGTTAAGGCCCTGTGACCAGGGTAATAATTGTAAAGCGCTTTGATAAAGTCTATGACAGTTTAAAAGCGCTATATAAGCACTACGATTATTATTATTATTAGCTAACAGTGTAATGAAATTCCATCAAAAGCCCATCCAAACTTAGCTAACAATAAACTCTAAAATGATACCTAAACATTTCAAAAAGTTGAAACCTTTTGAAAATCCCCCACTATTAATTAACATAAGTATTTTATACAGACACCAGCAGCATAATGGTCAGTCCATAATGGTCAGTCCATAATGGTCAGTCCATAATGGTCAGTCCATAATGGTCAGTCCATAATGGTCAGTCCATAATGGTCAGTCCATAATGGTCAGTCCATAATGGTCAGTCCATAATGGTCAGTCCATAATGGTCAGTCCATAATGGTCAGTCCATAATGGTCAGTCCATAATGGTCAGTCCATAATGGTCAGTCCATAATGGTCAGTCCATAATGGTCAGTCCATAATGGTCAGTCCATAATGGTCAGTCCATAATGGTCAGTCCATAATGGACACCTGATAATAAGTGAGGATCAAAACCAGAAGCAGGTGGACATCAAACAGGCAAGCACCAGTCTGACCAAATGATGACCACAATGCTATCATGACCTTCACTGTTTATATGAAAAAACCCAAAGAGCTTATCCAAGACTAAATATGTTCAGGTTTTTTTGATATTTTTATGTATAAGTCACAAAGTGTGTTTTATCTCCAATAAATCTCCAATAACGTTCATTAGTATACTAAACCCCCAATTGTAATTAATTTACATCCCCCACCCCAATGCGATAAGAATTTTGTTTATCCCCTGCTGTATAGATGAAATTCACTCTTCATGGTCTTCCTACACTTGTCAGGGCCTCTCAAATTATTTCAAGATGAAATGGACAAAGTTTTCAAATTAATTTTGCTTTTCAACCTACTTTCCAGCATCGGGTAGACAATTTTGCACATGGATCCCCACCCCAGCTCCACCACTTAGGAATGCAATTTGCCTCTCCAAATAATGTCTTGTACCCTGTCACTGAGTCACAACTTTTTGATTAAAAACTAGACACTACTTTGTGTTCCTTTCTAAACAAGAACCTACCTGATCTGGTTTTTATGTGAGCAAAGACAGTTGGGTAAATGTTGCCATTACCACAATGCCACCACATTATTCTCACGACTGAAATTATTCTTCAAAGAATCAGGCTTGAACCTCCTATCCATCAATCTACCAATGCACAACTACCACATCGGACTTTTTAAACAATAGCCTGAAGTAAAACCATCAGTTGAATCATAAGAACAACGCATGTTAATGAATATGAAAAAAGGACCAAGGGTTTTCTTAGTTATTCCACTCAAGTTTGTAATCAAGGGTTGCACCAGCAGGGTACTTAGAGGGTCTACAGTCCTCTCACTGGTGACATCTAGCCCCCACTGGGTAAAATATTTACTCCTGTTGGGAAACAGTGAAGTGACCTTACTCTGTTGGGAAACAGTGAAGTGACCTTACTCTGTTGGGAAACAGTGAAGTGACCTTACTCTGTTGGGAAACAGTGAAGTGGCCTTACTCTGTTGGGGAACAGTAAGGTGACAGATCAAACAGAATGGATAAGGGTCAAAAACATTTTCCTACCCCCCTTCCCCACCTTTATCAGGTGGCTAGCTCTCCTCTTTGGCTTATCTTGGCAACACCCTTCAATGAAATTAGAACAAAGAAACCAGCTTATCACACACAACCACACACTGTAAAGGGAGATAATAGTCAACATTATACAATTTAAATCTCCACGAATTACGGACCATTAAACCCGACCATTACATAATGATCATAAAGACAGGAACAAAACTGTTGCATAATTTCACCCTAGCTAGGCCTGCAGTGGACCGGTGCATCCTGCATGCTTTCGTCGGACCCATCTACGGACGCAGCAGCTGCGGCAGGGAGGCCCATGTTGATCAGCATCACTTCAAACGGGTCCGCCCTCATTCGTCTCTGATTGGCTGAGGCTGCTGAATCGGCTTCTGATATGCAGCGATCTTCAACACTTCCATCCTATGGGTAGACACAACACAATGTAACATCAGATATGTAATGCCACTTTATAATCATAACACCTTGTAGTAAAATTTAAGAAGGCCCATAAGGTTTGTGCTTATCTCCAGATTCCAAGCCGATGAAAATCATTGACTCTCCCCCGGAGAAGATACCTGTCCATGCTGGTACTCATTTAACAGCTGGGTGGATTAAAATAAGCAGAATAAAGTGTAATGCTCAAGGATGCAATACAGGACTTGTGTTGGGATTCCAACCCAATATCTGCAAAAGTTTAACTATCTGCCACTAAGCACTTCTAATAACACATTGTGTTATATCTCATTAATTACAGCATGGGCACCTTCAATTTCTATAAGATCAAGATTAAGACATGTCTGAAAAGCTGACAAATTTTACTGCTCCCACTAGAAGTATTTCCCACCATTAAGAATAAATCATTGAATCTTCCACACGTACCATTCAGTTAAAAAAAACCTAAACAAAGGAGAGGGGTTCAGTTCAAAACTCTACTCCAAATAATATGAACTAAAATATTTCTTAAAAAGAATGATGGTCTAATACAATATTCTTCTTAAAAATAGAAGATTATACCCCAAACTTTTCTACCAAAGAGCAAGTACCTAACACACCCTACCCACTAAAATGGGGAAAAATAGGTTCAAAATCAAATCCCCTGAAAGGGAGCAGTATTCCTTAAAAAAGAAGAGAGGTGCAGTGACTAAGTGGTTACTATTCATGCAAAAGGTTCAGAGTTGGATTCCCGCCGTGAGCACTACATTGTGTTCTTGGGCAAGACACTCTACTTGCTCCAGTCCAATCAGCTGTACAATGAGTACCAGCACTGGTGGGAAGTTGACCTGCGATGGAATATAGAGTCCATCCAGGGGGAGTCACATGATCTTAAGCCAAGGAAACAGGGGATAAGCACCAGCTTGATGGGTTTGATGGGTTTAATGGCTTAAGTATGGATTAACTTTTTCTAAACTCCTTAAACAAATCTCAAAAGGGATATAAATGAAATTAATACAGTACTAAGGAGCCCACCATACCTCTGGTCTGGGACTCCATAACCGGATGACTGGGTCAATGCCACTGCTGGCCAATAAACATGAAGTAGGGTGTGGCTGAAGACAGTTTACAATGGAATCATCCCCTCGCATCACTCTGACGATGTTGGTGGTTTGACGATCCCAAATAAAGAAGGATCCGTCATCTGAACCTGCCATGATGTATTGTCCATCACTACCAATGGAAATGAGAATGAAAACCTTTACACAGAAGCACCACATGCGACAGTTGTCTGATCTAGTGAGTATTTTTTGTACTTAGTAATTTAAAAGTGTAATCCACACTAAAACCTGATGGTTCACATGGTTGGGGAAGGGCCATGTAAGTCTTAGTCCTTGTGTAGACTCCTAGCTTGATTTGAAAAGAGGCAGGGTGCTAGATATGTTGAGTGGCACATTAATGCCCAAGGGCCTGCTTAAGCCTTAAGCCCCTAATGAAGCTTTGGGATTTTAGCTATAATTCTGAATGCTTCTTCATGAGCCAATAAGGATAATTTCTTACTATGCTCTCATTCTGTGTTCTGTATCAATATAAGGTATTTCACTTGAGCTTAAGATTATTAAGTTTTTAAATAAATTGACCTATAAAACATGTGTCATAAAAACAAAAATACAACTTTTATTATTTTTTACTATTTTTCTTCTTCTGATGGGTGGGGTAGACCAAATAGGGGAAGGGTGGGAAACAAGAGGGGCAGGTGGGCTACCCCTTGGAAAAAGCAAAGCTAGCGCCCTGTAATATGGTAAGAACATACATCTCCTCATTTCAAATGTTTTGATTTGATTTGATGAAGGCTTAACGGCACCGCCACAGCAAAGGTTGATTTGTGCCCGAGAGGTTAGATCATTCCAGAGGTAGAAAAAATCACTTCCCCAACTTGGCTTGTCTTTTGTTTACTTCTCTCCGTTTCTTTGGATGCGGTGGTTTTTGAAAGTGAAAGGAGAAGTATGTTCGGTGGGTTTGGCAATCAAACAATCCATGTTCTCTTTGGTGTCACACATGTGGGTTGTTTGTTGGCCAGGTTGGCTTGAGTTTGATGGCATTTGAGGTGTTGGGGTAGGAGATGGGTGAGGTCTTAGCTGAGAAAGGAAGGTTGGGGAGAGAGGTGGTGGTGGAGGTGGTTTGTGTAATGGGTGTAATTGGGTTGTTGGCAAAGGCAATGGGCTCAGTAAGTAGAGCTAGGTGAGGTCGGTTTGGCATGCGAGTCAGATTTAGTGGTGTAGGGGGGAGGGGGGGGGTATTAATGTTTATGGAGACTGTACTCGAGTAGGAAGGTTTAGTGTAGAGGGAAGCGAGAAATTGTTTCCTGGCTTCCAGTCAAGTGGTGCTGGGATCAAAGGTCTAATAAAAGAAAAAGCTTTGGAGTACAATCATATTTACAGTTTGGAATAAGCTTGGATTTAAATCTATACAAATTTGTGATATGATAAGTAAAGGTGTAGCCTATAACCTTGGTGGCTGTGGTCCCATATCTTATTTTTAAATTCAACTATTAACTGGCTCCATTCTATGAAATTCTTTAGATCAAACGAATGTAAAAGAGGGCCAAAGAATAATAGATTTATAAAGAAAAGATAATAATGAATTTGTTCCAAAAAAAAAAAAATGTGCATAAGGCATGCAAAGTCTTCCAGTATTTTTTTGTGAACTTTGCTGAAGCTTCTTTACTTAAACATTTCACTGTGCAAAGAAAACAACCCTGCAATTTGTGATGCCACACATGAGGAATTTCTGATTACAAAGTAATCAACAAATATGAAACTAACCTGCCAAAGAAGTTGGCCTCCTTAATGTCAGTGGTGGTGTTACAATGACCACAGAACCGCTCTTTGTAATCAAAGGCATTGTTCCTGGCTTCCTTCTCATGGTCTGACAGATTGACCTGACTTGACATTGAACTGGTGGGGGAAGCATTCTTGCTTTCCGTGTCCGATGATTCTATAAAGGATTGAGTGAACGGAGAAGAAAGATATTTGCATGCGCCTGCAAGACTTTTTTTTTAATTCATCTTACATATTTAAGAATCACTTTAAAAGTTGACTTCAAATCCTTTTTCCACATTTTTATCCAAATTCATGAATTTGATAGTAATTTTCCACCAAATCAAATACAGCTTTATCATTTTTGATTGCAATTAAAAGATAATGTACAAAAGAAGGTGTCTTATATTTTCAATCATTAACTTCTTAATTCTTTAGCATTCAAAGTAGTGACTGTTGCAATTGTTCCTTTGGTCCCTAATTGACCTTAACCCTTACTCTACCAGGGCTTCAAAAATAGGAGCCCAATTTTCGTAACTTTTTTTCATATGCATTTCTGACAACTTTCCTTTCATTTTCTTTCATTACAAGTTTAGTTGTTGAAATGAAAGCTAACATATTTATCTTTTGAGTAATGAAAGCCAAATTAGGAAATATTGGACAAAAATATGCAAATTAAGCAATTTTTGACTAAATTTGGACATCAAATGGCCAATCTTTGCATAAGTATAACTTTTTGTTAATACTGAAAACAGATTTGTTTTACATTTTTAGATTCTTTATACTAATTTCACTTCCAATGATGCTAATCTAGAAATTTGAGAAAGAATGGAAACATGAAAAAAACACCAAAAATGATTTTAGTTAAATGAAAACTGCAGCAGAAAAATTATAACGCAGTAGTCACGGTGAGAATTGAACCTGGTGCGCTCACATGCTGGCCGTGTTCATATCCACTACACTAGCTGATCATTGAAAATGCTGTGGTAAAATTTAATTATTATAGGAAAGGGTCCATATAGAGGAGGTATGCCTTTATTTATATATCAAATGAAAGAAAATTGCAAGCACTTTTGAATGGCAGCCCAAAAAAGCATGTGCGATGCATGGTTTTGGTACACAATTATTTTTTTTAAATGCGTTAAAATGGCAGAAATTCATGAAATTTTACAGAAATTTCTCCAGAACAAATGATTGCAGGTAGGAATTATAAAATTTGGACCAAAAAACAATTACATCATGTCTTAGGATTTGCGTATTTGACTTTGAAGCAAAAATGTGATCTTGAAGTTATTGTTAGATTTAAAAGGGAAAAAAAACCATTTTTTGCCATTTTTTTTGTGTGCAATTTTAGAGTTTTACCTTTATTGAAGCTACATTTTCTCAAAATTCTGTCATACTACCTCTATAAAAAAGTTTGATTTTGTAAAGAAATATCAGAGTACTTTAAAATGATACAAAGATTACTCCTATAAGACTTTGGAGAAGTTCCCAATTTTATTTTTTAGAAAAATGTGGTTGAAAACAGCAACAATATCGCCGCATGGTAAAGTAAGTGTTTGTTTGTTTGTTTGTTTGATGAAGGCTTAACGGCCCCACAACAGCAAGCGTCAAATTTTGCCTGAGAGGTTAGATCATTCCAGAGGAAGGAAGGAGAGAAAACAGGGGAAGATTGAGAGAAACACGAGAAATAAAAGCCAGAAAGCTGGAATCGAGAGAGGAAGTGTATGGGTGAAAAAACAAAGTAGAGAGAAGGAATAAATATGGTTGTAGAGGGAAGCATGATGAAGGAAGGAGATAATTTTAGGCAGTGGTTTTGTTTGGAAGAGCTCGACTATTGAGTTGAGGGGAGCGAGGGAAGCTCTAGGGAGATTGTACAGGGGTCAAGTAAGGAGAACGTGATGGACTGTGAGGTTGCAATGGCAATTGTTGCAGAGGGGTTGGGGGAACCAATAAGGAGTTGGGAGTAAGTGCGGTGGGTGTGACCTATTCTTAGGCAGGTAATGTGGACGTTGTCGACATGGAAAAGGTTGTGAATAGTGGGTTTAATTGGAATGGTGGGCTGGATGACGTGGAGTTTGTTATCAATTTGGGAGTCCCATGAGGTTTGCCAGCGGCTATGAACAAGGGAAGCGACAAGCGGTTTGATGTCAGAAAGGGTAAGAAAGAGTAAGTGTTAAAAGTTAAATCCTTCCAAACTCATTAAGGAATTGGTATTGGGACCATCCTTACCCGTCTCACTACTCAAAGACTCAATAAGGAATTGGTATCGGGACCATCCTTACCTGTCTCACTACTCAAAGACTCATTAAGGAATTGGTATTGGGACCATCCTTACCTGACTCACTACTCGAAAGACTCATTAAGGAATTGGTATTAAGACCATCCTTACCTGTCTCACTACTCAAAGACTCATTAAGGAATTGGTATTGGGACCATCCTTACCTGTCTCACTACTCAAAGACTCATTTAGGAATTGGTATTGAGACCATCCTTACCTGTCTCACTACTCAAAGACTCATTAAGAAATTGGTATTGGGCCCATCCTTACCTGGCTTACTACTCAAAGACTCAAAAAGGAATTGGTATTGGGACCATCCTTACCTGTCTCACTACTCAAAGACTCATTAAAGAATTGGTATTGGGACCATCCTTACCTGTCTCACTACTCAAAGACTCCTTAAGGAATTGGTATTGGGACCATCCTTACTTGTCTCACTACTCAAAGACTCATTAAAGAATTGGTATTGGGACCATCCTTACCTGACTCACTACTCAAAGACTCATTTAGGAATTGGTATCGGGACCATCCTTACCTGTCTCACTACTCAAAGACTCCTTAAGGAATTGGTATTGGGACCATCCTTACTTGTCTCACTACTCAAAGACTCATTAAAGAATTGGTATTGGGACCATCCTTACCTGACTCACTACTCAAAGACTCATTTAGGAATTGGTATCGGGACCATCCTTACTTGTCTCACTACTCAAAGACTCATTAAAGAATTGGTATTGGGACCATCCTTACCTGTCTCACTACTCAAAGACTCATTAAGGAATTGGTATTGGGACCATCCTTACTTGTCTCACTACTCAAAGACTCATTAAAGAATTGGTATCGGGACCATCCTTACCTGTCTCACTACTCAAAGACTCATTAAGGAATTGGTATTGGGACCATCCTTACTTGTCTCACTACTCAATAAGGAATTGGTATCGGGACCATCCTTACCTGTCTCACTACTCAATAAGGAATTGGTATCGGGACCATCCTTACCTGTCTCACTACTCAAAGACTCATTAAGGAATTGGTATTGGGACCATCCTTACCTGACTCACTACTCAAAGACTCATTAAGGAATTGGTATTGGGACCATCCTTACCTGTCTCACTACTCAATAAGGAATTGCTATCGGGACCATCCTTAACTGTCTCACTACTCAAAGACTCATTAAGGAATTGGTATTGGGACCATCCTTACCTGACTCACTACTCAAAGACTCATTAAGGAATTGGTATTGGGACCATCCTTACCTGACTCACAACTCAAAGACTCATTAAGGAATTGCTATCAGGACCATCCTTACCTGTCTCACTACTCAAAGACTCATTGAGGAATTGGTATCGGGACCATCCTTACCTGACTCACTACTCAAAGACTCATTAAGGAATTGGTATCGGGACCATCCTTACCTGTCTCACTACTCAAAGATTCACTAGCCTTCATTATTTCATCTTCTAAGATGCCCAACTCTTTGTTTTTGGCATAATCTGGAAACTTTTCTTTAAGGTGTTTCATGCACATCTCAGCCTCACTGACCCAGGAGATGTCCAGGAGGCAGCGTGCTAATCTGAAGTGAGCTTTACGATGAGTTGGATCTAAGGATAAGGCACTATGACAGTCCCTGATGGATGCATAGAGATCACCATCCCTGTGGAGAGGAGACACAACATTATTAAGACTTATTTTGTCATTTTACAAAGATGGAAGACCTTGCAAATGTCCTAACCTAGTTTAATGAAAATTATAATCCCAAGGAGAAAGGACTTTACTGTACTCAAGATGGCTTCTCAAAATAAGTCACAAAATTTCAGGGCTCCTTCATTTTCAATAGATCTGGTCTCCCTATTTCAAATGCTCTTCTTCTCTTCAAGTGTTCTTTTATTTTCTTCAGAATATTTTCTTTCGAATCTTTTTCTATTTTTTAATGTTCTTTAATTTTCTATTGTTTTTATTTTTGCCAAACTGATCTGAAAGAGCATAGCTGCATCCGACCATGATTTTTCTGATCTTTGGATCTTAGGAATAAATTAAGATGGGTCAAATTATCCAAATATGTCTTACTTAATTAACCCTTCACCTGATCATACCATCAATCAACAATCTGAAAAAAGATAATATTAAAGTCATTGATGAAAAGAATTTATATATAAAATCACAATGCCTAACCATGTCATAAAGTTTGCATACATTAAGAATTTAGCCCCAACTAAAAAACAATATAGTTTTTTTTCTTAATCTATTTTTCAGAAACATTATCCCTTGTACCTCTGAAAGTACTACTAGCATATTACAATATTCTTTTCTTCCAATTCCAGCAGGCCAAAAACAGGTCCAATGACTTTTAAATTTAATCTAATTATTTGATAAGAAAGGACTCCTATTGGCTGACTTACCATCTCCTCTTCATGTATGCTGCAGCCCTGTTACCATACAAGATTGCAGAGTCGGGGGCGATGGTGATGGCCTGATTGTATAACCTAATGGCAGCTGGATAGTCCTTTTTCTCACAGTAGTACTTTGTTGGCTTCAAGTTTCAGTAGTTCAGCTCGGAAAGGAAGACCTTTGGATCTGACAAAAGAAAGAAAGGTCAAATTAGCTAAATAGGTCTTACTTATCTAACCCCACACCATGCAATGGAGGCCCCTTTTTGGTACCGTGTGGTGATCACCGCCAAATAGGTCTTACTTATCTAACCCCTCACCATGCAATGGAGGCCCCTTTTTGGTACCGTGTGGTGATCACCGCCAAATAGGTCTTACTTATCTAACCCTTCACCATGCAATGGAGGCCCCTTTTTGGTACCGTGTGGTGATCACCGCCAAACAGGTCTTACTTATCTAACCCCTCACCATGCAATGAAGGCCCCTTTTTGGTACTGTGTGGTGATCACCGCCAAATAGGTCTTACTTATCTAACCCCTCACCATGCAATGGAGGCCCCTTTTTGGTACCGTGTGGTGATCACCGCCAAATAGGTCTTACTTATCTAACCCCTCACCATGCAATGGAGGCCCCTTTTGGTACCGTGTGGTGATCACCGCCAAATAGGTCTTACTTATCTAACCCCTCACCATGCAATGAAGGCCCCTTTTGGTACCGTGTGGTGATCACCGCCAAATAGGTCTTACTTATCTAACCCCTCACCATGCAATGGAGGCCCCTTTTGGTACCGTGTGGTGATCACCGCCAAATAGGTCTTACTTATCTAACCCCACACCTTGCAATGGAGGCCCCTTTTTGGTACTGTGTGGTGATCACCGCCAAATAGGTCTTACTTATCTAACCCCTCACCATGCAATGGAGGCCCCTTTTTGGTACCGTGTGGTGATCACCGCCTTAGGCCCTATTTTTCAGGCATCCTTGCTTGATGTACTATCATACAGTACAGTATTCACTGCTGACATCTATTTGCAGCCCATTTTGCAATCAAGTGGTAAATATATAACCCTTTGACTGCAGAATCAACTCTTTGTTTCTGTACACAAACAAATCACAGGTTTGTTTGTAAAAGATAAATTTAGGGTGATGTGGATGTAATGGAACTTAATGATTTAATTTGAGAAGAATAGTATATAGTGAGAAATACAAAGAATACATCATACACTATTCAAATACTATATTCCATGTATTAAACACCCCTGCTTGAAGTACCATATTCCATGTATTAAGCACCCCGCTCTAATAAGCGCCAACCCACCATGTTCTGACTGATAACATCATTTATTTGATTCTTTTGAAGGCTTAAAATAAGTTTTGTTACATTATTTGCTTATTTTGCATCTGATGCCGACGGTGATTTTGTGGCGGTAATTGCAAGGCTAGTATACAGAACTAGCTCACACAATGCAGTTTGAATAGCACACCGTGCGCGGCCTGGAACATGGGCGCTTTAGAAAGAGTTTGAATAGCACACCGTGCGCAACCTGGAACATGGGCGCTTTAGGAAGAAACTTCAGGCCCACAAAGTGGCACAATTATATTTTTGTAAGCGCCTTGGGCGCTTATTATGTTGAATACGGTATTAACAGCATTAGTGAACTCAATCATCAACCAAAACTCACCTTCTTTGAAAACGGTTGTGAATGGAGTGTGATGTGTGGTCAGCATCCACTGCATGGAAGGATCGTCCTACATCCTGCCTGAACCCATTGGTATGAGCCATGTGGATGTGCCTTGTCATGCCATTCGTTGAGGTACCATTTGACTCTGCTACATGTTCAGTAACAAGATCTGCAGTAAAATAGATCCCAGTCCCATTTGGATAAGTTCGGTTTTTAAAGACTTACGGGTTTAGATCGTTTTTCAAAGACTTACGAGATTAGTTCGGTTTTTAAAGACTTATGGGATTAGTTCGGTTTTTAAAGATTTATGGGATTAGTTCGGTTTTTAAAGACTTATGGGCTTAGGTTCAGTTTTTAAAGACTTAAGGGATTAGTTTGGTTTTTAACACTTATGGGCTTAGGTTCTGTTTTCAAAGACTTATGGGCTTAGGTTCAGTTTTTAAAGACTTATGGGATTAGTTTGGTTTTTAAAGACTTATGGGATTAATTTGGTTTTTAAAGACTTATGGGCTTAGGTTCAGTTTTTAAAGACTTATGGGCTTAGGTTCTGTTTTTAGAGACTTATGGAATTAGTTTGGTTTTAAAGACTTATGGGCTTAGGTTCAGTTTTAAAAGACTTATGGGATTAGTTTGGTTTTTAAAGACTTATGGGATTAGTTTGGTTTTTAAGACTTATGGGATTAGTTTGGTTTTTAAAGACTTATGGGCTTAGGTTCAGTTTTTAAAGACTTAGGGGATTAGGTTCTGTTTTTAGAGACTTATGGGATTAGTTTGGTTTTAAAGACTTATGGGCTTAGGTTCAGTTTTTAAAGACTTATGGGATTAGTTCGGTTTTTAAAGACTTATGGGCTTAGGTTCAGTTTTTAAAGTTTGGTTTAAAGACCTGGGATTAGTTTGTTTTTGAAGACTTTTTAATTTGGTTTTTAAAGACTTACGAGATTAGTTCAGTTTTTAAAGAGTTATGGGATTAGTTCCGTTTTTAAAGAGTTATGGGATTAGTTCCGTTTTTAAAGAGTTATGGGATTAGTTCCGTTTTTAAAGACTTATGGGATTAGTTTGGTTTTTAAAGACTTATGGGATTAGTTTGGTTTTTAAAGAGTTATGGGCTTAGGTTCAGTTTTAAAAGACTTATGGGATTAGTTTGGTTTTTTAAAGACTTATGGGATTAGTTTGGTTTTAAAGACTTATGGGATTAGTTTGGTTTTTAAAGACTTATGGGCTTAGGTTCAGTTTTTAAAGACTTAGGGGATTAGGTTCTGTTTTTAGAGACTTATGGGATTAGTTTGGTTTTTAAAGACTTATGGGATTAGTTTGGTTTTTAAAGACTTATGGGCTTAGGTTCAGTTTTTAAAGACTTAGGGGATTAGGTTCTGTTTTTAGAGACTTATGGGATTAGTTTGGTTTTTAAAGACTTATGGGCTTAGGTTCAGTTTTTAAAGACTTAGGGGATTAGGTTCTGTTTTTAGAGACTTATGGGATTAGTTTGGTTTTAAAGACTTATGGGCTTAGGTTCAGTTTTTAAAGACTTATGGGATTAGTTCGGTTTTTAAAGACTTATGGGCTTAGGTTCAGTTTTTAAAGACTTATAGGATTAGTTTGGTTTTTAAAGACTAATGGGATTAGTTTGGTTTTTAAAGACTAATGGGATTAATTTGGTTTTTAAAGACTTATGAGATTAGTTCAGTTTTTAAAGACTTACAGGATTAGATCAATTTTTAAAGACTTGGAAGTATTATTTAAGTGGTTGGACATGTATTTCTTGTACAATAGAGAGCAAACAACCAAACACTGTTGTAAGGATACCACTCTGATATCCCATTAAATTCAGATGGGGTTTTTTAACCTAAAGTTGTCATAAGTCTGTATGAAAATGGCTGGTGTAAAGTCTTTGTGGAGGAGTGCCCCCATACTTTCTTTTATACAATAATGTATGCATTTTGATGAATAATTTAAAATATATTTTTTTAATAATTTCTTTCCCCGATATTTTCAAAATTTCTTCACTAGACCCTGGTTTTATTATCCTTCAGACATATAAAATGGTTGTGATTGATTAAAATATTTCAATGAAATTTGCAAAGACTTTCAGGATTGTGAGGATGTGGTGTTACAAGCAGTCTGCTTTCAGTCATTTCCACACAAATTAGAACTTTAAACTTGATAGGTACAAGTTGAATGACTCTAAATCTGAGTTCCTTATCATTTGTAAAAAAACACCAAAAAAGCATTGTCACACATCTCAAAAGTAAAGATAGGTAATACTTATGTTAAGGCCAGTCATTCAGCACGCAACATCGGGGCAATGTTTGACTCTGAATTTAACTTGGTTCCACAGGTAAACAGTGTTGTTAAATCTTG
The DNA here is from genome assembly GCA_020152595.1 of Chiridota heheva. Classification (NCBI taxonomy): domain Eukaryota; kingdom Metazoa; phylum Echinodermata; class Holothuroidea; order Apodida; family Chiridotidae; genus Chiridota; species Chiridota heheva. Next base: position 23,757 of record JAIGNY010001689.1, on the reverse strand, counting down.
CTATTCACATCTACGTCAAATTGCTCATATACGTTAATTCCTTACTTTAGATGCTACCGCCACTCTGGTTAATGCAATCGTAACATCTTGTCTTGATTATGTTAACAGTTTATTAATTGGCCTTCCCAAATGTGTTACTCGCAAACTGGAACTTGTGCAGAATAACAGTGCTCGTCTAGTTTACATGAAACGTAAAAGAGACCATGCTACCCCACTTTTAGAATCCCTTCACTGGCTCCCAATTGAATTTAGAATAAAATACAAAATCAATCTCTCAACGTACAAAGCCCTGCATGGTCTCGCACCCTCTTACCTGTCTTGCCTCCTTGAAACTTATACCCCGAACAGGTCATTACGATCATCGTCATTTTTGTGTTAGAAGAAAACCAAATCCAAGGCAGGTGACAGGGCTTTTTCTGTTTGCGCCCCCAAATTATGGAACATCTTGCCTTTCAACATTAGATCAAGTAATTCTCTGGCCACTTTTAAAACTGCTTTAAAAATTTATTACTTCAAGCTTGCTTTTTATTCTTAGTCATGTATCTCACTTATTTTGTCTTTAGTTTTATGTTTTAGTGTTATATTTGGCTTTTATCTTTTATGCTATCTTATGTTTTATTTTATTTCACTTCATATTTAGAATTTACTGTTAAGCTCTCTAAGCAGCCCTGTTGATTTAGCGCTATATAAGTTTTACTTATTATTATTATTATTACAACAAGTCTTTGTAGTGGAGTAATATCACACTATGCACAATGATGTATGCATTCTATTGATAACTAATATTTTCTTAGTAGTTGAAAATATTTTGTTCTAATATTTTCAAGTGGTATTTGAAAAGTTACTGCACAAGACTCCTGTTTTACAAACCTCCGGATGTATCCGATGTTTGTGAGTTATGAAACATTAGAAAATATTTCAATAGAATTTGCAAAGACTTTCAGGATTGTGTATGTAATGTCACAAGCAGTCTAGTTTCGGTCCTTTCTACACAAATTATAACTTAAAACTTGAAGGTTTCCTTATCGAAATAAGATTTTTAAACAATTTCTTTGGGATTTTCCCTGTTTATTACCTTTTGACATAAATGTGAATGACAACATAACTTTTCCTTCATAGAAAGTCTGCAATGGAATAACTCAGAATACATTTTTAATTCTGGTGGTTAAAGGAAATGTAGTTGACATTGAGGTTATATGGGTGGGGATGTACCATAAGAAGTAGGGAGTGTGTACAATAAGTAGCAGTGCCCTGTCCCCAGGCAGGTGATGCTGTTGACTATGATGGTGAAAATAGTGACACATTTCTTTAAAATAATAAGTTCAGTATCAACTTCAGTTACATATGAAACAGAATGACTAAAACATTTAAAGAGCCAATCACCTTTCTTGCAAACTCCATTCAAATTTCCAAGGGGAACCGTGTAATCCCCCGTGCTGAATAACTTTGGCTGCTGTGGGTTGCATACATCATACAGGTACACTTGTTCTCCACCAATATTTACAAGCAACTCCCTGCCTTTGGGATCAAATGTGAGGTATGTTATGGCTAAGGATCTGAAACCACGCCTTCTTCCATTGTCTTTCACTGGCAAATGACCTATCAAATTGAGATAAAATACAAATTTTTGAAGTTTACTGACGTAAAAGTTCCTACTTTAACCCCTTTCAAAATGATTCAATCTAATTAAATAATAAATACAAGTATGCACACATACATTGAATTGTGTTCATTAAAGGTATTATGAGGTATGTGATGGCTAAGTATCTAAAACCACGCCCTCTTCTATTGTTTCTCACTGGCAAACGACCTATTAAATTGAGATCAAATACAAACCTTTAAAGTTTACTTACGTGAAAGTTTCTACTTTAACCCCTTTCAAAATGATACAAGTATGCAGACATACATTGAATTGTATTCATTAAAGGTATTATAAAAGCATAGAGGCTGAAAAAATACTAAAAAAATGTCAAGGGTGACTTACATATGCTTTCCCTGGCATGTGCCTAAAACTGTAACTACAGTAGGCCAAGAATATTTGATGAAAAAAGGGCCAAACCTGGAAATAGCTGGTAACAAGCTGATTTTTTCAGGATAGGTCCAGAATTATGTGTAGAATAACATTACTAAGAGTCCCCACAAATCCTCTTTGAGCTTTCACAGAAATCCAAGATGGCATCCAAAATGGGCACCATTTTTAATTATTATCATAACTTTGCATTCAGAGAGGTTATAAATAAAAAATAAGTGTATAAACATGTTTTAAGGGACAAGTAATCTATTAAAAGCATCACTTAAGAGGCTATAACATTCCAAATGTCCAAAACCAAGATGGCATCCAAAATGGCTGCCTTTTTAAATGTTTATCATAACTTTGCATACAGACAGGTTATAAATAAATGAAAAATAAGTGTCTAAACATATGTTTTAAGGGACAAGTGATCCATTGAAAGCATCACTTAAGAGGTTATAACATCCCAATTCACCAAAACCAAGATGGCGTCCAAAATGGCCGCCATTTTACATATTTTTACCATAACTGCAATGTAACAAATATCAACACAGTGTCAAAACATGTTTTAACTTGGCAGAAGGATTCCAATCAAATATTGACTTCAAAACATGTTCTAACTTGGCAGACGGAATCTAATCAATATTGACTTCATATGGTGCCAAACCATCCAACCATAACCCTACCACAAACCATCCAATCATCAATCATAACCCTACCACAAATCATTACCCCACCTATAATCATATAACCAAGACAGAAAAACAATTCTTTGTGGCAAAAGCTACACACAAAAAAGTTCCATAGCGGCTGAAAAAAGGTCTGCCAGTCTTGAACAAAAAGTAGAAGTGCCTCAGCTGAGGTCAAGTACTTCTTGGACATTTGACGTAAAAAATTATTGTATTTTCTGTTTGGAGTCTGTTAAATTAGACATTAAGCAACCATATAAAAGGAGAGTATTAAGCAATGTGGAGACCTTGGACTTTCGAGCAACAGTATTCAAATGTGCAAGAGAAAGACAAGACCAGTGGGGTAATGTTGTTGCAGAACGTGTACAACAGGCATATGAACTTGTAGCAGCGGAGGCTAAGTATCATTGAAAGTGTGCCCAATTATTTCTTAAACAGAGTGAGAAAAGGCCTAACGAGAATTTGTGGGAGGAAGCATTTAAGAAGCTCTGCAAGTTTCTAAGTGCTAATGATGAGTGTCAATGCTCAGTGCAGGAGCTTTTAGAATACATGAGCGCGTTATTGGATGGATCTGAAGGATATTCAGTGAAGCAATTCAAGGCCAAACTGAAGGAATATTATGGTGATGATATAGTTGTAACCAAGTATCATAAGTTTCTGTGATTCAGCACACAGGATCCTCCATAAAAAGTGGATTACTGATAAGGTGATTGATGTGAATGGTCAAAGTGAACCGACAATAGATATGGCGGCTTCTATTATTGCAGAGATGAATGATATCAGATTGACAGTGTATGACTGTGACGAGTACACAACATTGGAAGGAACAGAAAACGGAGACGACATTGATACCCAGTTCTCTTAAGCGCTTTCCTACACAACTTGGTGGGCGTTAGGATAAAAGCAGCACTGTTTCAGATAGGAAATGCACAGCCATAGCGCATGCCACAATGCCAAGCAGACCCAGATCCTTTATTTCACCACTATTGCTTAGAATAGCTGTGTAAATACACAGCAATTATGCCTCCCATGAAGTGATTGACATTCTTAGCAGTATTTGCTTTGCAGATGAATACAAAGAGGTGCTGTGGTTTCAGCAAGCCTTATGTCAGGTGGTGACCTGTCATATGACCTGAATGGTTTCACAGTTTGTGTTTGATAACGCTGACTTCAATGTAGCTACAGTTGCGGGACACAACACTTTTCATAATATGGGTTGCATAGCTTTTGAAACACTATCTAGTATTGTGAATAGCTCACCTATCAATCGCTTAGTAAAGCTGCAGTCTGCTGAAATCACTGGTGTCTATAATCAAATTACCATAAAGACGTATAGCAAGTCAGCTGTTCTACAGTCTGTTACAATGGAGCCCCTCTAGATTCCTGGCCAGGAACCATCATGCCTAGCAGTTGCCCTACACACGCAGTGGGTGTGTGGCTACATTTTATAAATATCCCCATGCCCCTCATGGAGTAGTTTTATGAAAGTGGCTATGACGAATGATCAGCATAAGACAAACAGAATTGCAACCCTTCCCTTCATCAACCTGTTTGGGTATGTGAGTCAGTTTTAGTTGTGTTAGGGGAGGGGGGAAGATACGATATTGGTGTTAGAGGAGACTGTGCTCGAGTAGGATAGTTTGGTGTGGAGAGAAGCGAGAAATTGCTTCCTGGCCTACGTGTAAGTGATGTTGGGATTAAAGGTTTTTAGTTTGGTTATTTGCTTTTCCTGAAGCCAGGTGGGGCAGTCTTTTGAGAAGGAGGGATAGTTTAGCTGAATGAGTACTGTCGCAGTTGGCGCAGTGTGGGGTGCTGGTGCAGGAGATGCTGTCATGGTCCAGGGCTCCACAGTTGCCACAGCTCGCTTGGCTGCGGCAGGAGTTTTTACCATGGCTATACCCCTGGCACTTAGGACAACAGAGGGGGTTAGGAATATAAGGGGTAACTGGCATTCTCAGGTAGCCAGCAGTGATGTGGGAGGGAGCTGGTGTGGAAAATGTCAGGAAGATGGTATTGGTAGGTGTTTCGGCACCATCTCTCTTGAGGACGAGACGACGGGCTTCAGTAACGTCTTGATTGGCAAGTTTCTCTACGAGGTCTTCATCGGTCAGGTAGGCTAGGTTACTGGTTCTGACCACATCTTTGCTGGAGTTTAGGGAACGGTGGGGGTGACTGTAATGTCAATACCGGTATTGGCTAGGGTTTTGGTGGTGAGGAGGGTGGTGGCTTGAGTGTCTCTGGTGCATTGTGCAGTGCACCAGGAGATCGCCGGATCTAAGGGTGGAGACTTTGAGGAGGGTACCAACAAGGCCTTGGAGCACTTTGTGAATTAAAAAAGGGGAATTTTTTTCAACTATCTTGTTTATTGGTGGCCTGTATTATCATAATTTTGGGGATTGGGGCTGAATAATGGTCAATGGAGGTAGCAGGTGAGTCCCCGGGAGGGGAGGGAGGGTCAAGGCAGAAGCACTTTCGTCATGATGAAGAAAATAAAACCAAGGGCCGAGAGACCCGAGGCAACCAGAAAAAAAAATCGGAACTACTATAGGAGAACCGCTGTACAGGTAACAATAAGGCGTAAAAGTCTGGTCAGAATGGAAGGGGAAAAAACGAAAAAAAAAAAAAACAATCTCACTGAAAACAGATGCCCATCCACAGAGAGAGAATCCCAGAAAATGAAGATATAAAACAAAATTTAGGTGGTAAAGTGCAAAGTGATATGAAGCGGAATGAGTAGTTGGAGAGAATAGAATAGAAGTCACGTCACTCTCAACACAGCATTTCGCACTGGACTGGAAAACTCAGGAGCAGTATATCCAGCAAGTGGCACTCATGCAACACACCAATCCTGCTGAAAGGACGGTTGAATGGAAACTTCCTCTACTGTTTGAGATAAACAATTTCACATTCCATGCCACAGGTCACCTCCATTATGCAAAGGCTGTATCAACAACAAATGCAAGCTTTAGGGCAGAATATGCCAGTTGTGGAGTACAAACTCTTTACAGGGTAGGGATACTTCACTATCCGTCATCTTGATCAATTCTGGAGTGGAAACTTTTTAGACCAGACCATCGAGCAGTTTTTAATGCGAATGTTGACAACGTCTGGAGAAATGATGCATGGCCAGGGTATCACAGTTAGTACATTAACAAAGTGGGTCCATGCATTACCTGGCTGCGTTCCTGTCTGCCAGGCACTAAAGTGGTTCACTGTGGTACACACTGCCAAATCTGAGCAACACAGAGACCTTTGTTCTAGCACACAGCCAAGGGCCACAGACATCGTGTGACTTTTATACAGTGGCTGCAGGCACATCCACCATTTGCAGGATATGAAGCAGATTGTCTAGTTTCCATATCAACTAAAATTGTTGCAGATGCATCAGTCAACTGCAATGGTGCTGTAAATATTGGTCTGGCAGCTGCCTCACAAATGGATGGCAAGAAATTCAAAAGTTACACTACGTCACAATGACAACTGGACAAGGTGGATACAATCAGTACCAAGAAAAAGATTGTCAAAATCAAAGGACAGAACACAGAAGTCAACACAAGTTTCTTATTCAACAGAATCATGAGTGTTCTTAACAAAGTTATGAGATGGAAGCGTTCTTCACTTACGAGCTTGCTCCTCGACCACCTTCCATGATGGTGTAATGCTGATGCCTGCAAAGAGTTCTCTTGGTGTCCTTTTGAGGTCATTTGTTACACAGCAATCCAACATATAAGAGACTTGCCTTTTCACTTTGGATGGTGGACACTTACTTCAAACAGTCACTTGGCATCAAGCTATGGTGATGTATATCGGTCATATATACCGAACATTCTAAAGCAATATGGAATTGGATCGACAGTCATTTCTGATGGTTATGGCAGTACCATGCTTCAAGAAGGTAGCTGAGCACAGGAGGAGAGCTCAGAAGTGTACATTCAGTGAGGTCATATTTGGTGATAACACACCAACCACCACTCGTCAATCAGCATTCTTGACGAACAGTATGAACAAGAAAAGACTGATTCAAAATCTGCATGGAATATGCAATTGTTTGGCATACGCTTTGAGCAGGCAGAGGCAGATGCAGATTCACTAATTGTGTCCATAGCACTTGCCGTAGCAGAGTCAGTAGAGCTGCCAGTTGTTGTAGAAACAGATATTGACTTATTGGTCATGCTAGTGATTGGGCAATTACTTCTACAAATGTGTACATGTTATGCCACAGCAACCCGACAACCTAGACAACATTCATGAAATTCAGCAGGCGATCAGAGACACAGATAAGCACTTGATGATTATACATGCTATAACAGGATGTGATACTGTTTCTGCCATCTATCGTCATGGGTAACACAAGGCATTTAATCTCATGCATAAAAAACAGGACTACGATCAGTTAGACACGTTCCCAAAGGCTGAATGCACACATGCATATGTGAATAAAGCAGTAGAAAGTTTCATTCTCAAGTTGTATGGAGCAAGCAACTTTTAATCTCTGGATGAATACCGCCATATACAAACAGGCAATTGGTAGGAGTTCCCTTTGTTTATCATTCCAGCTGACAAGCTTACCCCCAAGTAGTGCTGCAGCAAAGTAACATTCCTACCGCACTTTAATACATCACTGCTCAACAATAGATGGGAAATCCTCTGCCTCTAACAGACTGGGAATGGCGATCACAGGATGGAACTCTTGCAAGTGGAAATAGTGGAAAATTTTATTTGTGAATTTTCTGAGAACAGGCAATTCATATCTTCCAATCTTCTTTTAACAAAAAAATGTATAGAGATAAAAAATCTGACGCCACAAATAAAATCTATTTCTTTCCATTGCAAAAGTTTCACTTTTCAAAAAATCACGTGTGTTACAGTTACTATCAATTAGGAGATTATGAGGTAAAGGTTACAAACGTATTTGATGTGTACAAAGGTGTATAAGGGGATTTTGTGACAATCATATGCTATATTTTGGGACCCAGTTGGCAGAATTTTGGACGCCATCTTGGTCACTTCGGAAACTTATGGTCTATGTAAGCTCTTAGTATTTTTTGATTGGATTCTTTGTTCATTAGAACATATTGTTGGTCATATTTTTGTATTGTGAACTTGTCAGGTTGAAATGATATAATAAAATAGAAAATGGCGGCCATTTTGGACGCCATCTTGGTTTTGGTAATTTTGAGATGTTTTAACCTCTTAGTGATGCTTCCAATGGATTACTTGTCCCTTAAAACATATGTTCAAACACTTATTTCTTACTTATCACCTTTCTGGATGCAAAGTTATGATACAAAATTTAAATGGCGGCCATGTTGGACGCCATCTTGGATTTCTGGGAAAGCTCAAAGAGGATTTTCAGGGACTTTAAGTATGTTATTCTACACATAATTCTCAACCTATCCTAAAAAAATCAGCTTGTTACCAGCTATTTCAAGGTTAAAGCTAAAAATCTAGGCCTACAGAAGCAACATGTAATTAAATGCTTTAAAATCTATTACAACCCATAAAAGTAGCAAACAAAATTAGGTCAAACTTAAGTTTTGAGTTTTGAAATCTCAGGCATGAATATGCAAATTGTGATGTAAATCTGTGAATTATTGCAGGGCGAGCCACGACCTTGGTGTATTCTTTTGTAAATTCTTTGTTTTTTTAAACATCTATGGTAATTCTTTGAAGTGGTGAAGCAAGTTTTGACTGCACCCTCCAATGTTAGCCTTTAGTACAGCAAAGATGCACATGTTTGTAAATACTTATATGTATTTTGTATTCCAAGCGAAAATGCAAATTCAAATTCATGACTTACAATAGATACTGCCTGACCATTGATCGTGATATGATATGTGCATATAATTATCTTACAATATAGTAATATACATAAGATTTGTAAATTTACCTGCTATAAAATATTGCACACATCCATGGGGCACAGCCCCCTGTTGATCAGGTTCTGGGGCGGGACTCATCCACGCATTCCCCAACCTCTCCTGATATGTAAAGCACACACTATGAGATTTCAGCATCCGTATATCATACAAACGTACATATGGGTCGCTAGCACCCACTGTCAAAAACAAAAACAAAAATGATAAGATAACATAGTAATAAAAAAGACAACAATGGTAGTTTAGCAAGCATTTAGGTGACCAAAACATGTTTCCTGGTTGTTTTCAGGCATTTGTTTATACAAATATTTTAAAATATTTTAAAACATTTGATGCTGGGGAGAGAAGAAGCAGTATATAAAATTAACTTTGCTGGAAGGGGAAATAGTTTTCCGTGTCCCCATGCATAATGGAGAAGAAGTAGAGATGGTCAGCAACTGTAAAGGATTATTCCCATGGATTTTCATTTTGTCATATATGATGGAGTAAAATTATACAAACAAAGTGGTGAAAACAGTATGTTAATATCTTATTCCGTTTAGAAGTTTTAACAGAAAAATGTTCTTAAAAACAGCTCGTACAGTATACAGTACGTCCTTCAGCTTGGTGATGTCATCAAGGTAATTCCAGCACAGTTCTTATGTATTTCTATCAATTTAATCACACTTTTTTTACATTATCGAACAGCATTTTTGGTTCCTTATAGAGATACGGTGAAATATATAATCTATAAGAAAACATTTTGTTTTTTCTTGGTGTACATCACATTTTCAATGAGAAAAATATTAAAATTATTTTAAAAGAAATACAGAGGTTTTGTTGAAATTGTCTCTATGACATCACAGATGTTGCCAATCAGTAACTTTTGTCCAAGTTAAAAAATATTTTTAAATTTTGTAACTTCTAAACGGAATAAGGTAGTAAAATTGTTTTTCCACCACTTTGTTTCTGAACTTTTTTTCTATCATATACGAAAAAATAAAATTAAGTACCTTGAGAGACATGTAGTAAGCTCAGAAAACAACTTTCAAATCAGAAAAGCTCAAACATGGAAGGCTATGGGACAAAGTAAAAAAAGTATCGAGATGAAAGATAAGCAGAGAAAGGAAGATAAACCTATTCCAGGAAACTATCGAATCTGTTCTGCTTTATGGCTGTGAATCATGTGACTGTGATTAAAATATCTTAACAACTAGACGGGTGCTACACCAGGCTCCGGAGGGCTGCCTTAAACATCAAGGTAGAAACACAACATCACAGCAACACTGATTTGTATGGCGACCTACCACCGGTATCAGAAAAATATAAGAAATAGGAGGCTTAAGCTACTGCTTCAGAAGAGACGATGAGCTGGTTTTCCAGTTATTACTCTGGACACCAACCTATGGGTGCAGAGAAAGACAAACTAAAAGACTTCATCGACGTTCTAAAGGAGGACACAGGGCTTGAAGTTAATGACTTGATGACAGCTATGCGGAGAGACTGCTGGAGGTCCATCCTATTACGATCAAGCAAAAGGAATCAGCAAAAGTAAAGTAAGTCCCCATGCACTTTTGTACATGAATATAATCAAGAAAATATCATCTTGAAAATTAATTGCCTCTTTCTAAATTATTGGAAGCAGTTTTTGTTTATTTATTAAGATGGGGTATAACATACACTTTATAAAACATGCTTTGCCCATCTGCTCATAAACCTTACACTCTTAGAAAAAGGAAAGCTTATTTGTTTTATATAAATATATCAGATCTGTCACGAATCTGCCTTTATGACATCACATTTTACACTGCAAGGTCACTTTTCAACACACTTGTGCTATCTTTGAAAGCAATCCATTTCTAAATGGAAAAAGAAAATTCTAAATTGAAAATGAAAATTCACGGGAATATTCCTTTAATTGTATACTTTTGCTTGTTTGTTTGATGAGGGCTTAACGGCATCACGACAATGAGGGTCAAATTGTGCCTGAGAAGTTAGATCATTCTAGAGGTGGGAAGAAAAGAAAATGGGCAGAATGAGAGAAATACAAAAACTAAAAGTCACAAAGCTGGGATCAAGAGAGGAGGTGCTTTTTACCATGTACCAAAAGTAAAGGTCTACCAGCATTCTATCACTAACTCAAATACTTGTAGAATATATGAATAAAAACTCTTGTAATTATTGTTTTCTGTCAAACTAGCTACTGACCTGCGAGTTGTTCCGGTCTGTGATGGTTGATAGCCAGACACTTACATTCTGCATGCTTACCGATGTATTCGTTAAGATTCACCAAAACGTTAGAACAACTATCGCTGCATGAATGCTCTATACGTAAATCAAATTGTCTGTGACGAAGAAAAAGAGGTAATGTTCCAACATCATCTACACTGATCACCCAATCAACAAACAAGAGGTAATGTTCCAACATCATCTACACTGATCACCCGATCAACAAACAAGGAACAGTACACAACCCTTTAAACTATGAACATATTTTGTCTCCAAACTGAGTATTTTTCTATAATGAGCTTCATTCCATGATATTTTCTTTGTGTTTAAAAAATTGCTGCAAATTGCTTTTAATGTTTTGTTGCAAACTCAAAATCAGCCAACATTTTCTGTAGATCTTTAATAATCTACTCACCAGTGGTACAACTCGATTACTATGGGCCCATGGGGAATTAGGTGCTCGGGCCCCATAACAAACATAATGCAGTGTCATTGACAGTGGCCCCCAAATCTAGATTATGTTTGGGCCTGGTGAGGTTTACCAACACTATTGTTGCGCTACTGATACTCACCAAGGATAAAGGAAGCTTTCGAAAAGTGAGGGGCACAACCTCTTAGGGGGCACTTCCCAAGTCATTTGCATATATCCGCCCCCTGTCTGTAGATAATAAAGTAAAGTAAAAGGGGCACTTCATTTTTAAAAAGGGGAACTTATCCAATGGGAACCCATTCCCCTGTACATGGGACTGACAACAGATGCCAGTTTCCTACTATTGGGTCAGTAATTAAAGGGCATTTCAATTTGAAAGGGGCACTTTTGTAATATTTTTTTTTTTTTGTGTGTGCATTCCACCAGTTCTTGCACCTTTGACAGTAATTGAGGGGCACTTTTCATTTTTAAAAGGGGCACTTTTGTCATTTTTCAGAAAAGTTGGGAGGGGACATGCCCACAGGTTCCCCTGGTTCCTACACCTATGCTACTCACCTTATAGTACCATCTTCCCCTGCACTCCAAAACATGTATGGTACATTGGGTGCAGTCGCCAGCCGCTTGACCCTCCCTGCATGGCAGCTGTACACCTTTGTTGTTTCTAGCTTAGGTATGCTGTGAACTCTGACCTTACAGTCTGCAGCTGCTGTCACGAGCGATGTATCATTAGAACTTGGTAAAAACTGTTGGAGGAAAGCAGCACTTGTAAAGCTACAAAAATAACTCCCAAACAGAATAAGATATCAACATGGTTTTTACACCACTTTGTTTCTTTAACAGTCCTCTATCATATCAATGAAAATACAGGGCAATATTCCTGCAAAAAAATTCACTTTAACAAACTTCTGCAAAAATACCAAAAAACAAACAGCTTTTACTTACTTTTAAAGAAAAAATGTTTCCATGATGACCAGTTCTGAGAGAGCACATCTGCTTGTGTCTGTGAGGATCCCATACCATAGCATGTAAGTCATCTGAACCACTTCCAAGCAACCTTAGAAAAAAGATCATATATCAATGTGAAAATGGATATTTGTTAAAGGTATATGGACAGGCAACATGATCTAACCTGATTGAAAATCCAGGAATTACAGGAATATCCCCATGTTTTTCGTAACCTTCCATAAAAAAGAGAATAATTTTTAAAACAATTTAGTACAAAAATCATGTCGATATATCATTCCTACCAGGAGTTATTCAATTTTTAGGGTTTAAAGAAAATGTCAATAAACAAATAGGAAAAGGCTCAGTATGACATCACAGCAACACATTCTCCCACAAAGTTATGTATTTCATTAAAATCTATCATCGGTTTTTTTTTTTTCCTGCTAGAAAAATAACTTGATGAAAGTTAGGTATTTATATATATACATTGCCAAATATACCCTACTTTAATAACTTTTAAAAACTTGTTTCTAATCATACAGAAACAACCAATTAACATTCAAAGAAATACATTTGCAATGGAATTGTCTCTATGACATCATCAAACACGAATTCATCATACTGTACAAACACTTTAAAATGCAATTGGGAAATCTTCAAAAATCCATATCTCCTGAACGAATATGACGCCAACCTGATTTTTATACCAAATTAGCTCTAAAAGTATGCTCTTTCAAATCAAAGTTTACATAAAACCATGGGAATATTTCTTTAAGGAAAGACACATAAAATTCAAATTTTAAGCTTTAAAGAAAATGTCAATAAACGAATAGGAAAAGGCTCAGTATGACATCACAGCAACACATTCTCCCGCAAAGTTTATGTATTTCATTAAAATCTATCATCCTTTTTTTTTTTTCCTGCAAGAAAAATAAGTTGATGAAAGTTAGGTATTTATATACCCTACTTCAATAACTTTTGAACTCCTATTTTGAGGTGTTTTTCTGTTAATACATCATATTTGTTCAATATAGTACAACAAATTCAAAGTTTGATTACTCATAACTTGAAAACTCCTAATACTATTTTCAAACTTCAAAGATGATTAATTCAGATTGTAATGCTCTTGATGGTCAGTGGTTGAACAGAAAGCTTTTGTACCTGTCCATGGACCTTTAATGAACAAAGTGTTCATAGACAAATGCTGTTAGGCCTATTTTCATTCATTTGTTGATGATGAGCTTACTTAAAGTTAATTTAAATCTGGTTCTGCATAAATTGCACCCTTTTTTTAATTTAATTTTCAATGTTTTGCATTTCCTTTACTTAATTTGTTTCAAAGTCAGAGTTTTTTAAATGTTTTTTTCTTAATTGAAAGATTAATACAAAGTAAAAAAAAAAAAATACAAGGCAAGTGGCATAAAATAATGAAGATTAAAATTATTCTACTATCTTTTTGTTTATCAAGTCTCATTTTTTGTTTATCTTTTCGTACTGAGATATTTTGTATGATAAATCAGTCAGTTTCCTTAAAGAGCTGACTGCTAAAAACTTATTAAAGTGGCTGATATCTGGCAATAGGTTTTTTTCTTTTAATGAAAGAGAAATAGGGAACAGAGAAAAAAGGGATGTACGTAACTACAATGAAAATCCTATTGGAATAATTCAGAAACACACTTACGATCCACTTTCATTCCATTCCAAACAGTTGACACACCCTCTGTGACCCTGAAAAGAACAAAATATAAGAAAATGTTCATGTTCAGCCAATGATATTAAACACAATATAGTTATACAAAGATATCTCTCTTTGCTATACCTCATAATGAAAGGCACCAAGCTGAAAAAGCAAACCCTATTTCTTTAAGTCCTTAAAATTGCTCGATCCAGGTATGACACAAATCTACCAGTTGGAAAGCAAATCTTCATCTCAGAGGCAATCATTGCTATCAGAATTTACAAATGCTCAAAGGAAAGTACACTGGGGGCATAGGAAGGATCACATATCAGGGGGGAGGGGGGGGAAAGCAAATTTTCCAGGTGACAGGTGGAAAAATTGCACTGGTAAATCAAGTTTCCATCAAATGTTGCTGCTAATTGGGAAATCCCCTTTAATTTCCAGAAAATTTCTTTCATTTTCGGAAATTTTCTTCTATTTTTGGGAAATTTTGGCCAGTTTTCAGCGGTGAATTTTGTTTAGTTTTAAGGAATATTTGGCAAATATTTGGGAATCTTTTGCCAGTTTGGGGAAAATTTTGGCCACTTTTTAGGAATTTTACCAAAACATCCAATAATTTTACCACATTTTTTATGTTAATAAGTTTTTAATTTCACCTCCCAACCAAGCAGAAAGCATGTAATCAGGAAGGTGAAATCCGCTCAGGGGTCTCCCCCCTCCTGCTTCCTATGCCTCTGCAATGGCTACCAGAAGAAAGCAGTATTAAGTTCAAACCTTGATCATTCTTTGAACAGTGTTTCTTTCATGAGAAATATGACATCATATCGATGCAAGTCACAGGAATATTACTGTGGATTTTCATTTTCATATATACCGTCCCTCTTTTCGCATAGTGACGATGTCATTTGTGTAGTGCAAACGTCAAAATTGAAATGATTAATTTTGCATACTGACGAATTCAGAAAATTTTGAAGCTTGATGAAATAAAAGTTGATAAATGTATTATATAGCTTTATATATCATTGCAGAGAGGAAATGCTAATCTTTTGACAATTTTGCTTACGATAAAGATATTTTAAGCAAAATCTTATTTCGTGAAGCTTCGAAGACATTCATAAGTATGCGGAAATAATAATTCAGTATATCGCGCCAATTTTTATTTCACCTAAATAAGACATTCGTCAGTATGCGGAAAGACGGACTATATGATAGAAGGTTATAACAGGAACATTTTAGTGTATATATCATGTTGACATCTTTTTCCATTTAGGGGTTATTGCACTTCAAAGATTGTGCAAGTTAGTTGAAAAGTGACCTCACAAGTGTACATTGTGATGTCATAAACATAAATCCAAGACGGGTTTTGTATATTTCTTTGAAAATTAATTTCCGCTTCCTAAATTACTGGAAACATTTTTTGTTTCATTCTTAAGATATGGGTATAACATGCACTTTATAATAATGTGCTTTGCCCATCTGCTCATGAACCTATCACACTATGTAAAAGAAAAACAAGAATTGTCTTGGATCTGCCTTTATGACATCACATGGCACTGCGTGGTCAGACTGATGAAATATTTAAAATGCAATAAGTTCTAAATCGAAATGGATATCAACATGGTTTTTACACCAATTTGTTTCTTTAACAGTACTCTATCATATCAATTAAACTGAAAATTTACGGGAATATTTCCAATCCCTAAATTTATTGAGGCAGAGTTGGAATTAATTATAAAATTTCCCAAGTTCTAAATATAGGTGTCAAAACCTTCCCACGAAAAATCGCAACAGAAATGATATTAATGTAGTAAATACATCTATATATACTGTATTTCCCCCTTTTGCAATTTAATGTACTTTTCATTACACAATAATTATATGAGGAACGTTTTTAGGGAACATATTTACCACATATACTGTTGTTTACTCAAGAAATATAAAAAAAATGTAATGATTTTTTTTCTTCCAGCGAATTCCCGATTTTCTGTCAGTTATAACCGCCGGGACCGTAGATTTGTTCCAGGTCCGTCCTGAGTTAAGGAGTACTTCTCATGAATGTTTAGTCTGATCGCATTAGAGTTTAAGAGACTATGGAGCAACATGACTCAGGTTCTGAAGATTCTATCTTTTTACTGGTAGTGATGCTTTGACTTCCTTAAACTTTTTTAATGTTTAGGCTAACTTCTCATATGACATGCAGTAGCAGTTTGTAGTTGACCAAATAATTTTCATGACTTGATGTTCAGCGTTTGTAGCTTGACAACGGTTTGATATGAGTGGAATATTTTTCGTAAGTGGATGGCTAGCTCTGGTTCTGTTCACATTTTTAAAGTCACAATCTTAATTCTTTAAAAATGCTGGTCATCTCTGATTTGACCTCTGTTTGTGGTGACTAATTCTTCTTAGCCAGTCATCTTGCTATTTTTCATTATTTTGATAGTTGAGCAT
Organism: Chiridota heheva; assembly: GCA_020152595.1. NCBI lineage: Eukaryota > Metazoa > Echinodermata > Holothuroidea > Apodida > Chiridotidae > Chiridota > Chiridota heheva. The sequence continues at coordinate 7,469 of JAIGNY010001689.1, read as the reverse complement.
TAGGTACAAACCATCACAAATATGATGCTGTGATAAGGGTTGATTACAATCTCTGGTAATCAATGGAACTGTCATGCACTGGTCAGTTAGTTTTCACAATGAATACTATCAATGAGAGGAGATCAGTATTCAAGGATTAGATTAGTGGCCAAGCAAGTTCATCTTATATGAAAGAGGACTTAAAAAAAACCCATCTTCATTATCTCAATCCATTAAGAAAATGTTCAAGTTTAAAGATCTCATTTGTGCAGAAATGATTGGTGGGCAAAGTCTACTGTAGAATGTTGGCACCCTTGCTCATCCTCATTTTTTTAAAGGTACATGAAGAGGTACCAACAACATAGTCTAAAATGGCTAGAAATAACAACATAGTCTAAAATGGCTAGAAATAACAACATAGTCTAAAATGGTTAGAAGTAAGAACATAGTCTAAAATGGTTAGAAGTAACAACATAATCTAAAATGGTTGGAAATAACAGGGTCTAAAATGGCTAGAAATAACAATATTGGCTAAAATGGTTAGAAATAACAGGGTATAAAATGGCTAGAAATAACAACATAGTCTAATATGGTTAGAAATAACAACATAGTCTAAAATAGTTAGAATAACAGGGTCTTAAATGGTTAGAAATAACAACATAATCTAAAATGGTTGGAAATAACAGGGTATAAAATGGCTAGAAATAACAAGATAGTCTAAAATGGTTAGAAATAACAGGGTCTAAAATGGTTAGAAATAACAACATGGTCTAAAATGCTTAAAAATAACAACATAGTCTAAAATGGTTAGAAATAACAACATAGTCTAAAATGGTAAGAAATAACAACATAGTCTAAAATGGTAAGAAATAACAAGATAGTCTAAAATGGTAAGAAATAACAACATAGTCTAAAATGGTTAGAAATAACAGGATCTAAAATGGTTAGAAATAACAACATAGTCTAAAATGGTAAGAAATAACAACATAGTCTAAAATGGTAAGAAATAACAACATAGTCTAAAATGGTTAGAAATAACAGGGTCTGAAATGGCTAGAAATAACAACATGGTCTAAAATGGTTAGAAATAACAGGGTCTAAAATGGTTAGAAATAACAACATAGTCTAACATGGTCTAAAATGGCTAGAAACGTACTCAAAATATTAAAAACATCCTATTAAAATTGGTTAAAAATGGACTATTCAACAGTATTTTAAAATTCTGGTACCAAATTAACATAAATTCTGCAATACTTTGTGACATCCCAACAAGACACCATGGCTCATGTTAACTTATTGTTTTTCAACCCTTTCCCACAAAATGTATGAGAGGAAGCAGTTAACTCTAAATGCAAATAAAATGAAATTTTGTCTATAGCCTTGACCCACTGGCATATTTAAAAGCAAATGTAATTTGACCATCTGCGGTATCTGAAATCTAGAAGAGAATTACTGTATAAAGGATTACATAAAAATTTTGAGCTGTGTTCTTGTCCATACATCATAACTTTTGCAAATAGTGAAAAATTCAAAATATAATTTGCAATAAATTAAAACTATTAATGCTATTTTGACCATTTTGCCTAGAATCGCATGTTTCCATATACCTTTAAACATTGTTAATGTATTAAAGAGAAAACCTTTTCCACTAATTAAATTTTCATCTTCACATGCTAAGCTAAACTTAAATTCAAATTTCAAGAAAGATAACAGAATGCATGAAGAAAAGTGAGGCTGTGATGTCACAACTAGTCTGATTTCTGTCATTGGAATCTTTGTACTAGTGGTCCACATGGTAAAGATTTTCTGGGAGCTGTATCTGACTACTTTTTCACCCAGCATGTGTTGTTTCCCACGCGTGGTAGTAATTGTCTGGATTTGATTTTCAGTAGTGAGGAAAGTATGGTTAGAAATATGCTAAGTAGCGGTAAGTAGGGTGTAGTGATCATGACCTCATTAGTTTTGATCTGTATTGTTTCACAAAGGCTTCTCAAGCTAATAAACTGGTTTTAGATTTTAAGAATGCTGACTTTGCTGCACTTCAGGATAATTTGTCATTCGATTGGACTTCTTTGCTCCGTGACTTAGATCCTTCTAAAGCATGGGATCTTTTCCAAACTAGTTTTAAAGAGTGTAAATAGGTTTGTCCTATTAAAGAAAGTCTGTAGGCGTAATCGGCCAGTGTGGATGTCTCGGGAGGTTTTGCAGGCTGTTTGGAAAAAAAAGTTGTGGCATTGTTTTAACCCTTACTCTACCACGCGGCGATATTATCGCCGTTTTGGGTGCCCCGTCTTTGGCCCCGCCTCCCGAGCGCATTTTCAAAACAGTGCTGGTAGAGTAAGGGTTAATCAACCCGCGACATATGCGCCAACCTGAAAATATAGGCAGCATGATCCCGGTGGGCGGCCCAGCGGGTCCCGAAAGCGGAAGGGGCCCCGACTTTTCTGCCTGGAAGACAGAGGACCCTTCAATAATCACGCCTTGATTAACCCTTACTCTACCACGCCGCGATATTATCGCCGTTTAGTGCCCGCCTTTGGCCCCCCTCCCGAGCGCATTTTCAAAACAGTGCTGGTAGAGTAAGGGTTAATCAACCCACGACATATGGCGCCACCCCAAAATATAGGGCAGCATGATCCCGGTGGGCGGCCCAGCAGGTCCCGAAAGCGGAAGGGGCCCGACTTTTCTGCCTGGAAGACAGAGGACCCTTCAATAATCACGCCTTGATTGACCCTTACTCTACCACGCGCGATATTATCGCCGTTTTGGGTGCCCCGTCTTTGGCCCCGCCTCCCGAGCGCATTTTCAAAACAGTGCTGGTAGAATAAGGGTTAAACATAGTAAGTGTCCTGCGGAGCTTCCTAGGTATAAGGATCATGAAAAGTTCACAAAGGGTTTGATAAGAGATACTAAGGTGCTTTTTGAAAAACGTTTGTCCAAAGAGGTTAAGATTAATCCTAAGTCGTTTTATTAGTATGTTTGCTCAAAGCAAAAGCCCAAGGAGGTTGTTGGTCCCTTTCAGGGAAATGATGGTGTTACTATCAATAGTGGTAAAGATATGACTGAGGTTTTGAATGACTACTTTGTGTCTGTTTTTACTAAGGAGTTCCCAGCTGATAATGTTGTGGATTATCTTAGTGTGCACTCTGCAGTATTCATTAAGAATGTTGATTTTTCACTTTTTGTTGTGTCTAAGAAGTTGAAGGGTTGGAATTCAAATGAAGCACCTGGTCCAGATGGTATACATCCTGCTGTCTTACTTGAGTGTCAGATGTCCTTTCTGTTCCCCTGAGTATTATCTTTTCAAAGTGCTTTGATGTTGGTGTTGTCCCTAGTGATTGGAGAATTGCTAATGTCATTCCTATTTTTAAAAAGGGTGACCACAGTTTGCCTTGTAACTATAGGCCAGTGAATCTTACTACTGTTGTGTGCAAGGTCATGGGAGTCCATTGTTAAGCATGTTGTTCTAGATCAATTACTGGTCAATGGTTTGTTGAATTTGTCCCAGCATGGGTTCTTACCTAAGAGGTCTTGTGTTTCTAATTGATTGGAGTTATTGATGATTAGGCTTGGGCGATATATCGATATTTCGATATATTTCGATATTGACCTATATCGATATGGCCGATATTGAGTTAAAGGGTCGTATCGACATATCGATATTATCTTTTTTCAATAATACACAATACATGAACTAGTACAAAACTAAACATGACTATCAAACATCCAAGTATTTTTTATTAAGCAGCCACAAAAAGTTAATAAATTTCATTTATATTAAAGTTTCAGGCAGTCAAGTTATGATAAAACTTTATTAAAACATTAATATTGTGATAACAATTACCCAAAAATCCTTCCATGAACAAAAAAACACTTGACTCGCGGAGTACAGAGGCATTGCGCAATACTTCAACTTTATACTTGAAGGCTTACGATGTTCAGACAACAAAAATCATAAGATGTTGAATCCTCAAACATCGTGTTAAGTTTCCTCAAAAGGAATACTGAATCTGAATTTTGAAATCAAACAGTCATTAATTGACAAATTACTGACAAAATTATGAGGTTTTTCTCACTATTTTGTTCGTTCAGAAAGTCTAAAGTAAAAGTGACAAACTGGTCTTGCCAGATCGATCAGATAATGTACAGTGCAGTAACTACATACACACACAGCATCACTACTGTACAGTACTTTACTATGTACACACATACCATCTACCACTGTTTCTTCTTAGTGACAACACTCGTGCGATGATAGAAGCAGACTAGAAATTCAATAATATGCATCATATATGGACTTCTGAATTTCTAGAAGTCCATTTAATGCTACCAAAATAATGCCTCTTTAGTACAACTTTCATAAGAAGTAAGTGAGTCATAAAATTTTAAGGAAAATTGGAGCCGATTTTTGTAAGGCATACAGTGTAGGCCTAATACCAGTTCCACAACATTTTTTTTTTGAAGAATATGCCGAGGCCTAAACTTTTTCAAACTTTCTGTGATTGATCTTTTGAGATAGAAACCATGTAAAGAACATTTTCAAACATAATGGGTGTTTATTTGAAGATCATATGTATATATTTTGCAGTGATTTCTGTTAATTTGTACAAAAAGTTTCACTTGACATTTTTTGAGCCGAGACGAGATTACCTTGCCCAGAACAGTACATACAGCTTACGTATGACGTCCTATAATTTGCATATCGATATTTCGATATTATCGATATTTTTTAGGCGATATATCGATATTGCATTATGTTCAATATCGCCCAAGTCTATTGATGATGTTACTAAACTAGTTGATTCTGGTCATACTGTGGAAGTTATCTATTTAGTTTGTTTGTTCGTTTGTTTGATGAGAGTTTAACGGCACCACAACAGCAAGGGTCAAATTGTGCCTGAGAGGTTAGATCATTCCAGAGGTAGGAAGGAAAGAAAACAGGGGGAGATTGAGAGAAACTCGAGAACTAAAAGCCAGAAAGCTGGGATCGAGAGAGGAGGTGTATGAATGGAAAAATAATATATAGAGAGAGGGGGTGGGAAAGGAGGACTAAATATGGTTGAATAGGGAAGCATGATAAAGGAAGGGGATAATTTAATCAGGTTTTTTTTTTAGAGCTCGGTTACTGAGTTGTGGGCAGCAAGGGAAGCTCTGGGAAGGTTGTACAGGGGGCAAGCAAGGAGAATGTGATGGACTGTGAGGGTGCAATGGCAATTGTTGCAGAGGGGTGAGGGGGGGGAGCCAGTAAGGAGGTGGGAGTGAGTGAGGTGGGTGTGACCTATTCTAAGGCAGGTAATGTGGACATTGTCGACACGGGATAGGTTGTGAGTAGTGGGTTTGATTGGAATGGTGGGCTGGATGACGTGGAGTTATCAATTTGGTAGTCCCATGAGGTTTGCCAGCAGCCATGAACAAGGGAAGTGATAAGCAGTTTGATGTCAGAAAGGGTTTGGGGAAAAGAAGTAGGGGGAAGGGTGAGGGCAAGCTTAGCAGCTGTATCAGCCCTGTCATTACCATGGATGCCAACATGGCTGGGTATCCAGAAGAAAAGAATATGTTTCCTACGGAGGGGGGGGCGAAAGGAGTTTACGTAGGATGAGGTGAGATGTGGGATTATCCCATTTAACATTGAGTAATGAAGTAAGGACAGCCTTGGAGTCAGAGAAGATGGCAAAGTGGCCGAGCGGAGAGTATTCAATCAATTTGAGAGCGAGGAGAATGGCCTTGGCCTCGGCAGAGAAGATGGATGAGTAGCCGGGAAGCCTGCTACTGCTACTATCTATTTAGATTTCCAAGAAGCATTTGATAAGGTTCCATTAGGCAGGCTCATGGCGAAAACCAGAGTGCTTGGTGTGGAGGGAAGGTGCGCCAGTTAGATATATTCTTGGTTACTTGACATTTCACAAAGAGTTGTTGTTAATAGTGAAGTTCCTCCATGGAAGAAGGTCACAAGTGGTGTTCCTCAGGGTTCTGTATTGGGTCTGCTTCTATTCTTAATCTTCATTAATGATATTGATGTTTCCCTTGGTTTCAGGATTTGTAAATTTGCTGATGACACTAAGCTGTACAGGATTGTTGATGATGCTAGGGATTCTTTACTTTTGCAAACTGATCTGGATAAGTTGGTTTCTTGGTCCCATGTCAGATGGTCAATGGCGGATGTCATTCAATGTTGATAAATGCAAAGTTTTTCATTTTGGTCAGAGCAATTTGGCTTTTAATTACTGCATGAATGGTTCAAATCTTGGTTGTGTTGATCAAGAAAGGGATCTAGGTGTTGTCATTACTAGTAATCTGAAGCCTTTTAAACAGTGTACTTTAGCAGCTGCAAGGGCAAATAGGATGCTTGGTTTGATTAGAAGAAATATTTGTTTTCTTGCTTGAGAGGTTGTTCTTTTTGTATAGGCAGTTAGCCAGGCCTCACCTTAAGTATGCTATTCAGGCTTGGAGTCCCTTTTATGAGAAGGATAAGTTCATTTTGGAGCAGGTTCAGCGAAGAGCCACTAGACTTATTCCCGAAGTAAGGAATCTATCTTATGCATCTGGGTTGCGAATTCTTGGTTTGAGAATGCTCGAGTTGAAAAGAGTAAGTGGCGATATGATTTAGGTTTTCAAGTTCCAATTTGGTAGTGATGCTTTGACTTCCTGTTATTTCTTGCATGTTTCAGCTAATCCTTATGTGACACGTAGTAACAGTTTGAAGTTGACCAAAGAATTCTCACGGATAGATATTCAGCATTTTAGCTTTTCGCAAAGAGTTGTTAATGAGTGAAATGGTTTGCCTGAGTGGGTGGTTAGCTCCAATTCTGTTCACAATTTCGAAGTCAACAACGACAAATTCTTTACTAATTCTGGGCACTTTTTTTTTCTTTTTTTTTGTGGTGGTGGTGTTAGTTTGAGATTTTTATGGGGTGACTAACCCATCTCAGCCCGTAATCTTGTTATGTTATGTTATTTCTACACAAATGCCAACTCAATGGAATACAAATTTCAAATGCTGTCTTCCCCATTTTCTTTCTTTTGAGGTCCTCTTTCATAAAAGATGGACTTGTTTAATCACTGAACCAATCCTACAAAATAAATTAAGATCAAAAACTGAAAATATATGTTTATTTCTTAATCATTTTTCTAATAACTGTGCATGACAAATATAACCACAGACCCAAAAAAATTATTCTTATTTTTTTAGAAGAGTATATCACCTCACTGAACTTCGTACCTACCTGAAGCTCTGTCTCTAATCCCAAACGGTTGATGTGAGTTTCATTCACATGATGAATTCTCTTAATGGGCTTGTATAACTGAAACTAAAATGAGATATTTAGAATTGTTGACAATGATGAAATTATATAAAGGATCAGTAACACTTAAAATCAACATTCGAAAGACCGTTTTAAAATCTATTAAATAATATAAACACAGCAAAATCTTCCTACCCAAAATCTTCTGTAAGGTTGGATGCTAATAGGTACATGAACAGGTAGCAACAA